>JAVSCE010003155.1:0-158698 GCA_032199065.1 Smutsia gigantea | reverse complement strand
TGATTCCTGGCTGCAGTGTCTGTCTCTAGTATCAGAGCCAGTGGGCCCAGCACACACATGTAAGCCAATGTGCTTGGCGCCTCAAGCTATTGTAGGTTGGGCTCCCTCTGGCTGGCCTGATGTCAGCACAATGAGTGCTGGTTTGCAAGCAGGTGCCAGGAGGCCAGGAGGAAGGCACAGCAGGCTGCCTGTCAAAGTGGAGAGACTCAGAGGTGAGTATGCAGGCAGGGGATGGAGCAGCTGAAGCTCCTCATAGTTTCCAACCTGCTGGGCAGAGAGCACCCAGTAACAGTTTTCCACCTATTTCTTCTCCCATGTAGCAAGCTCCGTGTAAAGCCTGCCCATTCAGCAGACCTCTCGTTGCTTGGAAGCCCCTCAGACCACCTGCCTTTCCTTTGTCTCAGATTGGCCAGATGTGGAGCCTGTCCCCCACAAATGTCCAGAATATCAGACTCTCAAATGCTCCGCCTGTACCACTCCCCAACCACACCAACCTCTAGAGCACCACACAATGTGGGTTTGTGTTCCAAAGCAGACCCCCAGGGCTTGGTGTTCAGCAGTTCTAGGCTTCCACACCCTCCCCGCTGTTTCTCCTCCTCCTTCCAGTGAGCTGTGGTACGGGAAGGGCTTGGGTCCCAACCAATCAAGGCTTTGGTACGTTACCCTTTTTCTTGAGGTCTGCTCTTTTCTCCAGGTATATGCAGGCTGGTGCAGCCTTCCCTCCGATTGCTGTTCCAGGGTTAGTTGTATTAACTATATTTTCATACTATACGTGGTTTTGGGAGGAGTTCCCTGTCTCACCTCTCATGCCACCATCTTGAATCACAAAAGATACGTAGATTTTTTTTAATATAATTTATTTTATTATCATTAATTTACAATTACATGTGCAATATTACGATTATTAAACTACCCCTTCATCAGGTCCCCCCCACCAACCGCATTACAGTCACTGTCCATCAGCGTAGTGAGATGCTACAGAATCACTACTTGTCTTCTCTGAGTTGTACTGCCCTCCCTGTGCCCCCCCAACATTACATCTGCTAATCGTAATGCCCCTTTTTCCCTCTTATCCCTCCCTTCCCGCCCATTTTCCCCAGTCCCTTTCTCTTTGGTAACTATTAGTCCATTCTTGGGTTCTGTGAGTCTGCTGCTGTTTTGTTCCTTCAGTTTTTTTCTTTGTTCTTATACTCCACATATGAGTGAAATCATTTGATACTTGTCTTTTCGGCTTGGCTTATTTCACTGAGCATAATACCCTCTAGCTCCACCCATGTTGTTGCAAATGGTAGGATTTGTTTTCTTCTTATGGCTGAATAATATTCCATTGTGTATATGTACCACCTCTTCTTTATCCATTCATCTACTGATGGACACTTAGGTTGCTTCCATTTCTTGGCTATTGTAAATAGTGCTGCAATAAACATAGGGGTGCAAAAATCTTTTTCAAACTGGGCTGCTGCATTCTTAGGTAAATTCCTAGGAGTGGAATTCCTGGGTCAAATGGTATTTCTATTTTGAGTTTTTTGAGGAACCTCCATACTGCTTTCCACAATGGTTGAACTAATTTGCAGTCCCACCAGCAGTGTAGGAGGGTTCCCTTTTCTCCACATCCTCGCCAACATTTGTTGTTGTTTGTGTTTTGGATGTTGGCCATCTCACTGGTGTGAGGTGATATCTCATTGTGGTTTTAATCTGCATTTCTCTGATGATTAGTGATGTGGAGCATCTTTTCATGTGCCTGTTGGCCATCTGAATTTCTTCTTTGGAGAAGTGTCTATTCATGTCCTCTGCCCATTTCTTAATTGGATTATTTGCTTTCTGTTTGTTAAGGTGCATGAGTTTTTATATATTTTGGATGTCAACCCTTTATCAGACACGTTTTTTATGAATATATTCTCCCATACTGTAGGATGTCTTTTTGTTCTACTGATGGTGTCCTTTGCTGTACAGAAGTTTTCAGCTTGATATAGTCCCACTTGTTCATTTTTGCTTTTGTTTCCCTTGCCCGGGGAGATATGTTCATGAAGAAGTTGCTCATGTTTATGTCCATGAGATTTTTGCCTATGTTTTTTTCTAAGAGGTTTATGGTTTCATGTCTTACATTCAAATCTTTGATCCACCTTGAGTTTACCTTTGTGTATGGGGCTAGACAGTAGTCCAGTTTCATTCTCTTACATGTAGCTGTCCAGTTTTTCCAACACCAGCTGCTGAAGAGGCTGTCATCTCCCATTGTATATCCAAGGCACTTTTATCAAATATTAATTGACTGCATATGTTTGGGTTAATGTTTGGATTTTCTATTCTGTTCTACTGGTCTGTGGGTCTGTTTTTGTGCCAATACCAAATTGTCTTGATTACTGTGGCTTTGTAGTAGAGCTTGAAGTCAGGGAGTGTAATTCCCCCTGTTTTATTCCTCCTTCTCAGGATTGATTTGGCTATTCGGGGTCTTTGTGGTTCCATATGAATTTTAGAATTATTTGTTCCAGTTCATTGAAGAAAGCTGTTGGTAGTTTGATAGGGATTGCATTGAATCTGTAGATTGCTTTAGGTAGTATAGCCATTTTGACAATATTGATTCTTCCTAGCTAAGAGCATGGGATGCTTTTCCATTTGTTAGTGTCCTCTTTAATTTCTCTTAGGAGTGTCTTGTAGTTTTCAGAGTATAGGTCTTTCACTTCCTTCGTTAGGTTTATTCCTAGGTACTTTATTCTTTTTGATGCAATTGTGAATGGAATTGTTTTTCTGATTTCTCTTTCTGTTAGTTCATCATTAGTGTATAGAAAAGCAACAGATTTCTGTGTGTTAATTTTGTATCCTGCAACTTTGCTGTATTCAGATATTAGTTCTAGTAGTTTTGGAATGGAATCTTTAGGGTTTTTTATGTACAGTATCATGTCATCTGCAAATAGTGACAATTTGACTTCTTCTTTACCAATCTGGATGCCTTGTATGTCTTTGTTTTGTCTGATTGCTGTGGCTAGACCTCCAGTACTATGTTGAATAACAGTGGAGAGAGTGGGCATCCCTGTCTTGTTCCCGATCTTAGATGAAAAGCTTTCAGCGTCTCGCCGTTAAGTATGATGTTAGCTGTGGGTTTGTTATATATGGCCTTTATGATGTTGAGGTACTGCCGTCTATACCCATTTTGTTGAGAGTTTTAATCAGGAATGGATGCTGAATTTTGTCAAATGCTTTTTCAGCATCTATGGAGATGATCATGTGGTTTTTGTTCTTCTTTTGTTGATGTGGTGGATGATGTTGATGGATTTTTGAATGTTGTACCATCCTTGCATCCCTGGGATGAATCCCACTTGATCATGGTGTATGATCCTCTTGATGTATTTTTGAATTGGTTTGCTAATATTTTGTTGAGTATTTTTGCATCTACGTTCATCAGGGATATTGGTCTGTAATTTTCTTTTTTGGTGAGGTCTTTTCCAGGTTTTGGTATTAGAGTGAGGCTGGCTTCATAGAATGAGTTTGGAAGTATTCCCTCCTCTTCTATTTTTTGGAAAACTTTAAGGAGAATCGGTGTTATTTCTTCTCTATATGTCTGGTAGAATTCAGAGGTGAATCCATCAGGCCCAGGTTTTGTTCTTGGGTAGTTTTTTGATTACCAATTCGATTTCATCACTGGTGATTGGTCTGTTTAGTTTTTCTGTTTCTTGCTTGGTCAGTCTTGGAAGGTTGTGTTTTTCTAAGAAGTTGTCCATTTCTTCTATGTTTTCCAGCTTGTTAGCATATAGATTCTCATAATATTCTCTTGTGATTCTTTGTATTTCTGTGGGGTCTGTCGTGATTTTTCCTTTCTCATTTCTGATTGTGTTTATGTGTGTAGATTCTCTTTTCCTCTTAATGAGTCTGGCTAGGGGTTTATCTATTCTGTTTATTTTTTCAAAGAACTAGCTCTTGGTTTTATTGATTTTTTCTATTGTTTTATTCTTCTCAATTTTATTTATTTCTTCTCTAATCTTTATTATGACCCTCCTTCTGGTGATTTTGGGCCTCATTTGTTCTTCTTTTTCCAATTTCAGTAATTGTGTCTTTAGGCTATTCATTTGGGAATGTTCTTCCTTCTTTAAATAGGCCTGGATTGCAATATACTTTCCTCTTAGAACTGCCTTTGCTGCGTCCCACAGAAGTTGTGTCTTTGTGTTGTTGTTGTCATTAGTCTCCATATATTCTTTGATTTGTTTTGATTTGGTCGTTAACCCATTGATTAATTAGGAGAGTGTTGTTAAGTCTCCATGTATTTGTGAGCTTTTTTGATTTCTTTCTAAAATTTATTTCTAGTTTTATACCTTGGTGATCTGAGAAGTTGCATGGGAGGATTTCAATTTTTTTGAAATTACTGAGGTTCTTTTTGTGGCCTAGTATGTGGTCTATTCTGGAAAATGTTCCATGGGCACTTGAGAAGAATGTGTAACCTGTTGCTTTTGGGTGTAGAGTTCTGTAGATGTCTGTTAGGTCCATCTGTTCTAGTGTGTTGTTCAGTGCCTCTGTGTCTTTACTTATTTTCTGTCTGGTTGATCTGTCCTCTGGAGTGAGTGGTGTGTTGAAGTCTCCCAAGATGAATGCATTGCTGTCTATTTCCTCCTTTAATTCTGTTAATATTTGTCTCACATATGCTGGCGCTCCTGTGTTGGGTGCATATATATTTATAATGGTTATATCTTCTTGTTGGACTGACCCCTTTATCATTATGTAATGTCCTTCTTTATCTTTTGCTACTTTCTTCGTTTTGAAGTCTATTTTGTCTGATACAAGTACTGCAACACCTGCTTTTTTCTCTTTGTTGTTTGCATGAAATATCTTTTTCCATCCCTTCACTTTTAGTCTGTGTATATCTTTGGATTTGAGGTGAGTTTCTTGTAGGCAGCATATAGATGGGTCTTGCTTTTTTATCCATTCTGTTACTCTGTGTCTTTTGATTGGTGCATTCAGTCCATTTACATTTAGGGTGATTATTGATAGGTATGTACTTATTGCCATTGCTGGCTTTAGATTCGTGGTTACCAAGGGTTCAAGGGTTGCTTCTTTACTATCTAACAATCTAACTTAACTTTCTTGTTAAGTTATTGTAAACACAGTCTGATGTTTCTTTATTTCTCTCCCTTCTTATTCCTCCTCCTCCATTCTTTCTATAATAGGTGTTTTATTCTTTGCCTTTAGTTAGTATTTGGATGGTCTGCTTTCTTTGCTATGATTTTATTTTCTCTGGTGACATCTTTTCAGCCTTAGGTGTGCTTCCATCTAGAGCAGTCCATTTAAGATATCCTGTAGTGGTGGTTTATGAGACGCAAATTCTCTCAACTTTCGTTTGTCTGGAAATTGTTTAATCCCTCCATCAAATTTAAATGATAATCGTGCTGGATACAATATTCTTGGTTCGAGGCCCTTCTGTTTCATAACGTTAAATATATCATGCCATTCTCTTCTGGCCTGTAAGGTTTCTGTTGAGAAGTCTGATGATAGTCTGATGGGTTTTCCTTTGTAGGTGATCTTTTTTCTCTCTCTAGCTGCCTTTAATACCCTGTCTTTATCTTTGATCTTTGCCATCTTAATTATTATGTGTCTTGGTGTTGTCTTCCTTGGGTCCCTTGTGTTGGGAGATCTATGAGCTTCGGTGGACTGCGAGACTACTTCCTTCCCCAGCGAGGGAAAGTTTTCAGCAATTATTTCTTCAAAGACACTTTCTATCCCTTTTTCTCTCTCTTCTTCCTCTGGTACTCCTATAATGCGAATATTGTTCCGTTTGGATTGGTCACACAGTTCTCTTAATATTCTTTCATTCCTAGAAATCCTTTTATCTCTCTCTGCCTCAGCTGCTCTGTACTCCTGTTCTCTGTTTTCTATTCCATTAACAGTCTCTTGCATCTCATCCATTCTGCTGTTAAGCCCGTCGATCGCTTGTCTGATTTCTGTATTGTCTTTCCTCAGTTCCCTCACTTCCTCCCTCAGCTCTTGCACATTTCTCTGTAGGTCCATCAGCATGGTTATGACTTTTATTCTGAATTCTTTTTCAGGGAGGCTGTGCATTTCCATCCCTTCAGACTCCCTCTCTGGGGTTGTCTGGTTGATTTTGGTCTGAACCATATTCCTCTGTCTTTTCATGGCTATATAATTGGTCACTGATAGTTGCCACGTATGTCAGCTGGGCTCTTTAAGACTTTAAAAAGAGAAGAAAAAAAAAAGAAAAAAAAAGAAAGAACGAAAGAAAAAAAAAGAAAAAAGAAAGAAAAGAAAAACCAAAAACAAAGCAAAAAACAAAACAAAACAAAAAAAACAAAAAAAAAGCCCACCGGACATAGATTCTGTGGGAATGCTGTAGGTGGCGCTATTGCCCCACTATTCCACAGCTGTGACTGTGCCGCTCCGCAGGGCCCTTTATCGCTCTGGCAGGGGTGGGAACGAATAGGAGGCTGTTGATCTCAGTGAGAAGTGTAAGTATGGCTATGCGTCCTCTGTCGCCAGCTAAGGCATCTGAAACTCCCCAGGACTCCCAGCCTGCTGGTCTGAGTGTGCTGGGGCGATCCGGCTCCTCCGCTGGCCTCCTGTCTCTTTAAGACCGCTGAAGAAAACGCGCGTTTTTTTTTTTCCTTCCTGGGAGCCGGCTGCAAGCACCCTGGCGCGTTCCCCGCTCAGATCCTGCCCCTCTGTCTCTCCAATCTCCGCTGCACTGCACAATGTGGGTCAGCGCTCCCCACACAGATCACCAGGGCTGACTACTTTGCGGGGTGTGCTTCCACTCCCTCCCGGCTCTGGATCCTCTCCTCCCGCCGGTGCGCTGGGGTGGGGGAGGGCTCGGGTCCCGTCGGGTCGCGGCTCCGTATCTTACCCTCCTCTTGGGGTGCCGAATCCTCTCGGGTGTAGCTGCACGCTGTGCGCTTTCCTGTGTATTCTCGTCTCTCTTTTAGGAATAGATGTATTTTCTGTGTTTTCGTAGATAAATATAGTGTTGGGAGGAGATTTCTGCTGCCCTGCTCACACCGCCATCTTCCCGGAAGTCCTTTTTAAAGTATTTTAAATTTTAGAAAATCACATTTTGTTTCCGTCACTTCCTCTGCCTCCTATCCACAGTACGTTCCTTCTGACTCTATGCTTCAGAACATGTAAGCAGCCCCTATTTCTTTTTTGCCAAGCTCTGCTCTTTCATATTCTCTGGCAATATATCTGTTCCCAGCATGTCCGCCTTCAGCTTTATGAAAATAACTTTCAAATCTACATCTCCAGTCTAAACCACTCCCTCACTAATTCTACATTTTCAGTTTCCTGTTGGGTACTACCAGCTGGGTGGGTGTCTACTGGCAACTTGAAGAGGGGTATTTTATTGCATCAAAATTACTGAACCTTACTACAGTTAGCATACAATGATAAGTAAGTCTTTGCTATGTGCACTGATTTCCCCTATAGCTGTAGTGATTTATGAACCTTTGTGATATGTGTGTATGTGTGTATATACATATGTATGATATGTTATATGAAGCATATATTATAAATATATAATCTCATGTATTATTGTATTTACAAAGACTTTACCAGAATCCAAGAAGGACGTGTCCCTTAAAGGGTAAAAGTCTAATCTTAAATGTGATAAAACAGGATCCCGTTCCAAATGGTCTGAATCCATTTTCAAGTTTGTTAAATATGCTTGCTTCTTGAAAAAAAGAAATACTAAGAGTAAACTGTTCCTTTAAATCATGGTATCCTGACTTGAATATCACTGACCAAGAAGCTACATATATTTGCATCTTCTGGTTTCCACTGAGACTTTGTCCCTTTTAATCTTTCGTCTTTCAGCATTAACCCCCAACCAAATAAAAATAGAAACAAAAGCAAATGATTTAATCTTGCTTCTCCATGTACTAAATGCCCACCACTTTTCATCCTGTACTTTTCTTCCTCACTTATAGTTTCAATCCCCTTTGAAAATATTTAATCTTTAACCCACTGAATTCTCATTTCAACTATGTGCTGATTGTCTTTTAAATATTTAATAAGCTCTGAATTAAAAATTAAAGTGTTTATTCTTAATGTGCCTCTTAGTCAATCTGTCAAATGTAATGCCAATAACTACTTTTTTCAAAACTTTTTTTTTACTTAATTTTTTTTCTTCCTGTTTATTCTTATCTTCTATCAATAGTAATAGTGTATTTTTTGATTCTCTTATTCTGCCAGTTTCTAAAATATTGTCTCTTAGAGGACTTATTTTAAGGGGATTTAAAATTTTCCTTTCCTGGGAACTAATACAACTATGAAAGCTGCGGCTCTCACTCCTTCCCTAGGAGGCTGCTATCCATGTGCATTAAAGGGAATTGGAATCCAGGTCTCTTGGCATCGTATGCATGTGACAATTTGTGAACTCTGCAGCATCTCTGAATGTCTATAATTTTCTCCTGCACTTGACTAACTATGACTCTGCAGAGAAAGGGTGAAGGTTCTGGTTCGTTATGCAACAGAAGTGAAACAGACCTGGGCATATAATTGAGAAGATTTTGCAAAAGCCTAAAAACAGTGATGCTGCTTTGGGAGTCATGCAGCAGGCAGAAAACAGATTAGCTTCCATGAGGGGACGTTTTGAAGAAAAATGAGAAAAGTTAGTGGGAACTGGGATGAGAGTGACCTTTATTATGCGATAGCAGAAAGTTGACAACACCGTCATTGATGATAATGTGGAAAGTAGAAAATGTTCCTAATAAACTCAGTAGTCTGGCTATGGAGAGTTCCTGGTTTTGGCCCACTGTCCATGATAAAATCTGGGGGGAGATAATTTCAAGAGCAAACTTTCCAGTACCAGTTAGAATTTTAAAGAAATATATGGGGTTAGGGCAGTCTTCCCAGCTAGGGGAACATTTTCAAAGTAATAAATGGCCTTAGGACAAATATCAAATAAATCCAAAGTACTACCAGTAAAACATAGCTTCTGGGAATCCAGAGTAGGACTGGAAGGCCCTTTGTTAAGACCTCAGAAGTATTTAGAACAGATCTCAAAAGCATTTTCAATTCAACAAAAAGGCCACTTAGAACCTAAGGGCATGTCCCATTGACCTACTTGGCTACACAACAGGGCTTCTAAACTCTTAAAAGCATTGCCCCTCCACTTCCTTACAGCAGTCTGAGGTAAAGAAGGCTTACCTTCAAGATATTTCTTGGTGTGGGTTCTGTCTAATGAGTAGAATATAAACTGACAAATAATAAATGCACAAAATTTTTAAAGGAATAATATCAGCTTCAATGGAAAGGGACAGAGGGAGGAGTAAAAGGAAGTCTTTGAAGCTGTAAATGTTTGCACTCAGAAAACAAAAAATTATCTAACTCTAAACAGGAGCTACTTTTGATGGAAATAGAAGTATGAATCAGTGAGAAAAAAGAACAAAGGAGGCATAATTTAGAGCCAAGGAGATCCTTGCCAGGTATTCAGTGGGTTCTAATCAAGAAATTTGCACCTCATGTGCAGCTGCATTTCAGTATTGCCAAGGATAAGTCACTGAATGTCTGCTTCACTGTCCCCACCTTTTTGGGTGGGGAAAAGGTGTGTCTTATAGTTATACTACCCAGACTGCCATCATATGTTGAATGCATGCTGGGCAGATAATTTGCCTTTGTTGCTCATAACACTAAGAGTAATGATATATATCCAAGTAACTGAACCAAAGATGACATCTCTACCATGCCTTCTCTGAATTTTGGACCCCTGAATCCAAATCAAAAAAAATTTTTTTTATTATATGTCATCAAGCTCTTGGCAATTTGTTATGAAGCAATTTTAAAAGACACTCATATCTTCTCTATTATTTCATATTTTCTCCATGATGATAGAAGAGGACAAAAGAAGTGAGAAGAAAATAGATTTTAAAGGCAATGTGGATAAAAAGACTTGCAGTAGAATTCATTTAGCATTTCAAAACCAGTAAACTGATGTCAGGGTTCTTTTTCACAAAGCCCAAGAATGAGCTTCACAAACACTCAAGGTAGGAGAGCAAGGTACAGGCTTTTATTTAGAGATAAAGTGAAAGGACAGAGCTCCCGGCTCACACCAGGAGAGGACAAGAGAGTCCAGGGTGGTGCATTGTTTAGGGGTTTTATAGGCAATTGAGGATTTTTGAGAACATGAAAAAAAAAAAGGTTAGGGGTATGGACTTATTAAGCAGTCCCTGAATCTACCAAGACAGGAACAAAGAAGGGTCAGCATGGGAAAAGTAAATAATATTTTTCCAGTACACACCAAATGTTGATGCTTTATATAACTTGTCATTAATCAAGATAACAACTATGAGAGAAAGATGTTAAGTTTTCCCATTATAAATAAGGTAATGGAGGTTTATAGTAGTGGTAAAGCCAGGTTTCTAGTTCAGATCTATTTGACTATAGAGTTTGGACTGTTCCACTTCACCAAAATATTAACATGCAGGCAGTAGCTTGCCTAAGACATCACTAAGTCTATGGGAATTCTGTATGGGTAAGAAAACCAAACCTTCTAGAAAAAATTTTCTCCTGTCAACATGAAGAGATAGCCTAAGGGAGAAGAAAGTTAAGGATGACAAACCTGGAACCTTCTTCATTTGCAGAAACATGGTTCCCAAAGGGCCTCAAAGACAGAGGGCAGAAATAATAATGCAAAATTGTATATAGGCAGAGCCTCTGATTTTATTTGTGAGGTAGTGAAGTTGGACAGTTTCCCGTTGTCGACTGCTTGTCCCTCACAACTTAACTCAGTACTTATAAATGCCATACATCAGAGGTTATTATCAGGTTGTAGTTCACCAGGTATCAGTTCTTGGACCCATCATTCATTATTTTTCTTTCAATTATAAAATGGTGATTATATTTTCTTACAATTAGAAAATATGAAATGCTTTCAAAAGCCATATGCGTAGTGTTATGTTTGAAATGGTATATATTTGGCAAGTGGTAAATGTATGTGGTATGAAACCCAATGACAACCATATTAATAGGCATGAGTCCATCCTTCCAACTTAATAATGAAATTAATCATTACCTTCACTGATAAACAGGATGTTATTTTGAAAGAGAAAAATATATTTCAAAGAGAACACAGAAAATTAAATAAAAATTCCTCCAAAATATGATGAACCTCAAGGTTTTACAAATACCATTGACATTAGATGAATTTTTAAATGACTACTTTATGCACACCCAGACACAGACCGTATGGAGACGATTTATCAGAATGTTTCTCAGTTTCCTATAGTGCTTACTTTACCAAAGCACTAAGCCCGGTTGTCTTATCTTTACTACTGGCAAGCCTCTGAGGAAAGACTGGGCTGCAGGAGGTATGTTCGTGAGCACCCTACAGCGGCCCTGGTTTGGGGTCTGCGGGTGGCCCTGGGCTGAGAGAGAGGTCAGGCTGCTATGCCGGCCCCAATGGCAGCCTCAGCTGACAACCTAAAGGAAAACTCAAGGGTTAAAATATCCTGTCAGAATCATTCCAAATGGGATACAATTGAAAAGATGAAACTTTGAGGCTTTTATGCTCATCTGTCTGTGAATGTGAGCTGCCCCAGGAAGGTGATCCTAAGCAAAGCATCTCTGTGCATTTGAGGCAATCCCTGAGGGACAAATGAAGTTTGCTGACTGCAAATTTGGCAGTTCGGGGAAATGTGTTCCTCCTTAAAGGATGGGCCGCAAGATGGATCTCCGTGTAGGAAAAGCTTCTTTTGCCAAAGCTATGGATGAGGAACTGAGAGGAATGATTTGAACAACGTGACAGGACACTGAGTGGTAGAATCTGGGATAAAAATGTTCTTCTGAACATTCTTGCTCCCCCACTGAAGAGCACAGTAACCTATTCATGATAGACACAGGTCCAAAAAATTATTTGTAATATTGCAAAGCAGGCTTTTGACCTGCTAGACACATCACTTGTTTTAATTTCTGAGTTTTGAATCAAAAATATGTCTGTCATTTTCTTTCTCTTTTCTGGGGTTTCTAGGTAGCCCAATTAGTTTTGTTAAAGTAGACAATAACTCTCTGTGATTCAGGGACTATTAAAAATGTCTTAAAAGAGATTTTATCACGATAGGGCTATACACATTGAAACAATCATAGAAATGTCAGCTATGTCAGCTCTTATGCAAGAGCCTTAAATTTAAAGCAGACAGAACAAGAGGGCCTTTGAAGCTGATCTAAGGCTATCCAGGCTGCCAATGGAGATACGGCCTTCTTGTGCTAATGACAGGTAATAATTAACTCAGATTGTAATTATATAATCACCTGTACTAATCAAAGCCCTTGTTACCTGGGTTCTGAAATGATACATAGGGTATTTGAAAAAATGTAATAGTCTGCCAAGTTTGATCTCAAAATTCCTTGCAGTGCAAATAATATTAAAAATATATATATCGCTCATAGGTGTTAAATGTTTTTTAAGTGAATAAAAATCCTTAATCAATAATCAGTATTGTAATGGTGACTTACTCTCTTAGGAAATGATTTTACTTTAGATGATGCTAGCTGATGCTACTGAAAAATTAATGCAGTCATGTAAACGTGTAATAAGAACATTTCCTTTTTTTTCAATGAAGTTTCATAGGACATGCTTTGTTAATATAATTCTCAGAGAATGCAAAAACAATGTAAGTACTGATATTTGTAACATGGTGCTACAAGGACAGCATCTCTGCAGACATGGGTGTGTGGACTGTTACAGAGACACATATGTGGCAATCATTAGTGATTGTTACCAAATAGTCAGAGTCTCCTCCGTTCACGGTAGTCGGCAGGATTATACTTCCTGACTAGTTCTGACCTATGAGGTTTCTCCCTTCCAGCGAAAGGGTTTAGCAGCCAGTGTGAGGCCCTCGGAGACAAGGCCTCCGTTTTAAGGTGGTGACAGGTGTTGAGGACAGTGGCTGCCCCATCAGCCTGCGTCCCTCTGTGGCTACCCTGAGCACCTTCTTGTCTGCCTGGGACAAGCATGTGGATTGATCTGGGAATAATCGATGGGTCTCTGCTGTATCAATCCAGGGAGAGCTGGAGGTTATTATTTACCAGGTTTAACTTAGTCTGTTCTGGCTCAAACTCTGGGAAAGGACTTGGAAGATAGGTGGACTTAAAAAGTTGAGGGGAGGTGACTTGCTAGCACAAACAGAAATAGAAAATACTCGTTATGTTACACAAAAATGAAAATAACCTTCTCTGAGGGGGATTTTGGAGTTTAGGCCATAGACCGCAAGTGAAGACATGAGGGTGAAGAATGTGACATATGTGTCAATGAGGTGCCTTGACACTTGCTGCCTCTGTGACCATTTATTTACATTTTCTCAAGTTTGCTGCTTGGAATGAACCCCATAAACCAGGCAAAGTAACAAAGAAGTCAGAGAAGGACTGGGAAAAGGCCCTCTCTCCTCAGGTGCACAGCACAGATTGATGAACCATTTGATGACAGACTCTAGAGGGTTGGGCCATTTAAGGGTGGGGGATTACAACTAGGTCTAGATGGAAAAAGAAGCCACCTGGGAAACATTTATGGAACAAAGTCATTCAAAAAGCTGATTTAATTTCCTGGGAAAAAAACAAGCAAACAGTAAAGCCATTCTCATATCATATAAACCAAGCTACAAAAAATATGATAAAATTGTTACTGAGGCATCTGCATGTACATATGAACTTCTTCAGTGATCTTTATTTTGCAATACAGGAGACTCTATAATTATATTCAACTACCTGGTCTAGATATAAAGAAGTTATGGAAATTGTCAGATTTATTCAGGATTTACATCTGTTCACATGTCAGTATGGCATGAGAGGGAGCATGTATTGCCTTCAAGAGAAGCATTCATTTCCTCTACACCCTCCCAATATACACCCCCCAAAACAAACCAATGGGCATTTTACTCTATGGGTCACTTGCTCAACGTGGATGCCTGAATCTCAATTCCTGCTTGAACACATCCCATGTAAGTTTACAGCTGGGTTCCATGTAAATTTAGAAGTAGAATTCCATGGTAAATTTGGATTTGACAGGCAGAGGTGAGATTCTGAATCTGACCTAAACTTTGGGTGCCCCTAATCCTATACCTATCTTTATCAAGCTGGAGGGTGGGTCTTAAAAAATGGACACATTAGAAATTGTGTGATCATATTTATCAAAGTATTTGCACAAGTTTATATTTCATATATAAACTTTATATGATGCTAGCTAATGCTAATGAAAAAAGAATAGATCAAATAGATCTGGACTAGAAACCTGACTTTGCCACTACTACAAACCTCCATTACCTTATTTATAATGGGAAAACTTACCATCTCTCATAGTTGTTATCTTGATTAATGACAAGTTATATAAAGCATAAACATTTGTGTGTACTAGAAAGGTATTATTTACCTTTCCCATACTGATCTTTCTTTGTTACTGGCCTGGTTTACTGGTCTTGAAATGCTAAGTGAATTCTATTTTAAGTTTTTTATCCACATACATTTTTTTCAGCCAAAACTGTGTCATCTATAAAAATATGACTGTGAGAAATGAGGTACAGACATTATACTGTAAGTGCTCCCATATTACACATAGTATGGGAAATTACAACTGAAATTAACTTTGTTTCTGAAAATTTTTAAGTTTTGTTTTTAAAGTACTATCACATTACATTTTTTTAGTAGTGTAATTTTAGTGGAAATTTTCAAACACACAGAATAGAGAGGATAGTACACTGAAGTCTCAGGCATACGTCAGCAAGCCTCAACAGTAATGAGTTTACTAATCTTGTGTCATCCATCTCACACATTTTCTTACTCTCTGTCTCTCTCTCCATCTTACCCTATTTTTTGCCTACTTTTTGGTTAGAGTATTTTGAAGCAAATGCAACCCTTAACGAAGGAACTTCATTTTTTTAATATAAGTACTATGCAGTTAGTGCAACAGCAAGAATAGCCATACTTCCTTAATATTAGCTACTGTTTCCAAATTTCCTTGATTGTCCTAAAAATGTATTTTTAGAATCACTTAAGAATCAGTATTCCACCAATATCCATGCATAAGACTAGGCTGATGTGTTTCCTAATCTCTTTAATCTATAACCATGATTCCACTGCCCCCTTTTTATTTATATGATGAATAATAAAACCAATCATTTATCCTCTTTCCACCCTATGGCTTGAGTTGATTGCATCCTTGTATTATTTTAATTATTCCTTTGCCTAATGCATTACCTGTGCACTGGTTGTTAGATACAGAAGCTTAGATCCAATTCAGATTCAATTTAAGTGTTATTTTGTACTTCTTAAAGCATCGTATTTTTAGAGGCACATAATGTTCACGTGCCTTACCCTTAATAGATTGATCAGTGGCTTTCTGATATTATTGGTTCAATTCATCTATTATAAAACTCCACATCAATTTTCCACCTAGTGATCTTTGCAGGTAGTAATGTTGCTTCCTAGATTCATTATTTACTTAGGGAATGGAGAATAGTGATATTTGAATTTCATCATTTTTCTATATCTCAGACATAATTATTTGGAAGTTTACCTCATCAGCACTTTTGAATCTTAAATATATATTATATATAATAAGTCTAGGATAAATAATTGGTACTCCCACCTTCTAAAATCAATTTACAGAGTTTGCAGTGGTCAGAAGCCATTGAAGAACTCAGGGATATTTATAATGAGTTCTTCTGATTAACCAAGAAGCACTCAGAATGACTAGTATGCCAGACTCCTTTCTCTTGGGGGTCATAATCCAAATTAACAGTGAGAACACCTTTATCCACAAATACAGACATTAGGAATATTTATTAGCAGTTAAAAATCTGCAGAGATGGTGAATGCTTAGTGGAAACAGTTGCCATAGTCAATACTAAAGGAATGAACAGTAACATGAATATGGGCAGATGGCTTTTAAAATACAAAAACCTATCATCTGGCAAAGGCTTGAAGGGCATATATAATTTGCATTGACTGATGTACAATGAAATCTAAGATCAACATAAATGTTTTTTCTTTAAATATATCTTGCCACCTGAAATAAACTGAACATTGAACATTCAAATCAGCTTATTTAACCAGTTTTAAATCTGTACATATCTTGCAATTCAGTATCTCTAAGGTTTCATCATAGAGTTGAATTGAATATGTTAGTATCTTAATTTAGAAAACTGTAATAGGTAACATTTGGAGTAACTAAAGTTCTTAACTAGGTTATAATTTGTAACATTCTTCTTTCAAGACCATTCAAAATTACTTTACTTTCCCTATGTTTTGAGATGGAATTTGTTATATCACTGTCTAACAAAACACCAAGCCATTGATGTATTTTGCTCAGCATTTTCTTTCCCTTGTCAGTTTTTTAGGTTTGTTTTTCAGTGCAGTATTACTCTCTTTCCTCCATCCACAGTGGTCTGCACTTTGTACACTCTTCTGTACTTCAGGAAACATTCAACCGCATTTCTCACTTCCTTGGGGACCAAGTATAATGAGAAAGAGGACACTGTTATCAACTGAAAGCTCCTCAAAAATATAAACATTTAAGTTGTATTTTTTCTGCACTTCATATTTTTGGATTGACAGTTGTTCTGGCAAACATAGGGAGATGTCAAAAGTATACTGGATAATTTGAAAAAAAAAAGCTATCCTAATTGCATATTTGCACAATCTCAATGGCTTAAAACAAAGGGAGAAAGTTTAAAAGTAAGTGAAGTTCCACATCAAACTAAAAAGCTTCTGCACAGCAAAGGACACCATCAGCAGAACAAAAAGCCATCCTACAGTATGGGAGAAAATATTTGTAAACAACATATCCGACAAGGGGTTAACATCCAAAATATATAAAGAACTCACATGCCTCAACAACCAAAAAGCAAATAACCCTATTAAAAAATGGGCAGAGGATATGAACAGACAATTCTCCAAAGAAGAAATTCAGATGGCCAACAGGCACATGAAAAGATGCTCCACATCACTAATTATCAGGGAAATGCAAATTAAAACCACAAGGAGATATCACCTCAGACCAGTTAGGATGGCCAGCATTGAAAAGACTAAGAACAACAAATGCTGGCGAGGATGTGGAGAAAGGGGAACCCTCCTACGTTGCTGGTGGGAATGTAAATTAGTTCAACCACTGTCAAAAGCAGTATGGAGGTTCCTCAAAAATCTAAAAATAGAAATACCATTTGACCCGGGAATCCCAGTTCTTGGAATTTACCCAAAGAATACAACTTCTCAGATTGAAAAAGACGTATGCACCCCTATGTTTATTGCAGCACTATTTATAATAGCCAAGAAATGGAAGCAACCTAAGTGTCCATCAGTAGATGAATGGATAAAGAAGAGGTGGTACATATACACAATGGAATACTACTCAGCCATAAGAAATAAATCCTACCATTTGCAACAACATGGATAGAGATGGAGGATATTATGCTCAGTGAAATAAGCCAGGCACAGTGAAGTTCCAAAAATCTCTTATCATCAGGATACACAAAAAAATGAGAAATCTGCTTTGATTTGATATTAGACATGCAAACTAAAATTGTCAATGCTAAATTGTATTTTGAAAGAAATGATATAATCATTTTATTCTTACCTTGAAAAAAAAAACCCTAAATGCTTTTTTGACACTAAGACTTTCTTTGCCTATTCATATTAGCTTTGATGTGTGGGAATCCTGCTGTCTTCTACCAAAAATTTCATTATCAAATTGTGAGATTTTATTATTTGGTAAATCTATGTTAATATTGCTCTGAAAAACTTGCATAGGAGACGTACATTACCACAACATAAAAGACATCACCTTTCTTCCTATACACACAGATGGGTGGCATACTTAGTGATTAAATCTATTTAAAAATATTTATTACTGTATTTTTCTGTTAATTAGGATAAAATGATGTATCCATGACACTTTCTTTTTTCCTTAACTTTTAATGCAGGGAGTAGAAAGTGGGTTCATGTGAAATGCAGCAATTCACACATTTAACTTCTGACTGCAGATTTCATGGACAGCCAACTGATTTGACTCACTACCAAATTCACCAGTGATGAGGATTATTTCTACTCTTACAGCCATTCTAAAGCATGTTGATTAGCAAATATGCCTCAGAAGATGGGATTTAGTAATACTTATAAAAGTTAATTTAGCACATATTTCTGTATTAAATCAACGACCTGCTCTGTTATCGTAGAGAATTGATTTTTAAATTTTTGAAGCACTATAAAAGATAGCATTTTTGTAGCTTGGCTAGTAAATACAATACTACTTTCAGGGTACACAAATAGAGACTCTGATGCATAGCACATGTGCACACATACACACACAGTCACAGAACTAGCTGTTGCTCTCTTTTTATATCTGCACACTAAGTTGACATATTTTTTTTTGTTTTTTTTGTTCCTAGCACTATATACCTACCACATTGTATATGGACTCTTGACTTTTGTTCATACCAAAATGTTTTTCTCATCTTTGAAGAATTCTGAAATCAACTCTTAAGAGTTGCCTTTAATGGTGTAGTAACCACAGTACCAAAAAAAAGCTATTATGGTCACTATTTTTCTGTAATTGAAAAATGACAGATGATCTTCTACAAGGGTTGAGCATGTAATCTATACTCAATCTACTCCACTGGTAAAGAATGACAAACAATAGACTTCGGTTTATTACCAAGTCCATTTTATTAATATATCTTGAAATTAATACTGAGTAATATCTTTATAATGCTAAATGCTAAGATTTATTATTTCCTCATTTATGTGGGTAATGTAATGTACTGCA
This sequence comes from Smutsia gigantea, assembly GCA_032199065.1. Taxonomy (NCBI): domain Eukaryota; kingdom Metazoa; phylum Chordata; class Mammalia; order Pholidota; family Manidae; genus Smutsia; species Smutsia gigantea. The sequence goes on along the minus strand of JAVSCE010003155.1, from coordinate 139,959 downwards.
CTATATATTATGTATGTGTAAGTTAATCAGCAATGTTATATTATTTAGCTATGTACCCATTAATCAAAAGTTAAATCAATAATTTATATTATCTTAACTTTCCAATAAAAAAATTCAGAAGGAAATTCTTATTTAACTTAGTTGGGGGATTACTAGAAATTACAGTAAATAGAATGGTTTGTTCTTGGTGTTCCTTTGCTAAATCTTTGGAGGGAAATAAATCCCTGACTATAGGATTGTTTAATAGCAATTAAATAATCCAACTACAAAGTGCTGATTTGGGACATAATTTGAAATCTTTAAACCATCTATTAGTAGAATACATCTGTGAGCATGGGTTGTCTGAGAATTCACCCCTGCAAATCCCCAAGTCCTTCAGGAATTAGTGAAACAAAGACTTAGCAGTTGATTCAAACAATGCCAGGTACAATTCAAAATCAAACACAACTCTGCAAATGCCTCCAAAATGTACCAATTTGACACTTATAATGACTTAAAGAAAACTAACCAGTGGGCAGTAAACATACTGATGACTGTGGTGATTCCTCCCCAACCAACTGTAATTAGCTTAATTTAGCAAAAGAATGCATCCTCATTTTGAAGTTCTTAAACCTTATTATCTTGAAATCTGAATTTGATTACATTGTTCTATTATTCAGATAATTCTCTATTAGATATTTCTATTTTATGTAGTTCTCTTTTATGCAATTCTAAGACAACACAAATCAGTTAGTAAAATATAAATACGAAAATTTATTTTTAAACATTTTACTTAAATTTCACCAGATCACCAAGAAACGAAATACTAGCTAGATTACTAGACTAACATAATTAGCTTTAAAAATTCTTACACAAAATGATATCTCCCAATCAATTAAATAACTCTGAAGTAAATTTTTGAATTTAGCTATTTCCTGTAAATGTACACTGGTATATTCAAATATATAAAGATTATTAAGTAGTTAATGTGAACAAGCTAATAGCAAGTAGTTATATTTATTAGTGTATATTATTTTATCAGAAGTAATCATACATACTATTTTTCTCAAAATAATTTCAACAGAGACTAAATAATGCATTATTTACAAAACAACATTTTATTATCATGTGCTAAATAGGCCATGAGCAGTAGACTCACAAAATATAAAAAGATTTGCTCCAAATTTTTCTAATGAATTAAAATTAAATATGATAAAATGCAAATATTTTGAGGGCAATATTGGATGACTTTTGATATGTACACTAGCCTGACAACTGTCACCCAAATAAAATAGACTTCTCTATCACTCCAAAAAGTTGCCATGTGTTTCATTTCAAATTCTCCCCAGTTTCCATCAACATGCAACCACCAATATGTTTTCAATCATGATACATGTCTCTTGCCTGTTTCCAAATTTTATATAAGTGAAATCACGCAGTAAATACTTTCTTGAGTCTGCCTTCTTTCCCTCAACATAATAACTGAGATTTCAAACGTGTTGCATATACCAGCAGACTTTTTCATTACAGACTATTTCATTGTACAGATATTAAACTTATTTATTATTTTATTGATGGACAACTGGATGGTTTCTACTCTGGAGTAATTATGAGTAAAGCTACTGTAAACATGCATTTTACATCTGTTGCTAGACATAAATTTTCATTTTTCTTGGTAAATATGTAATAATGCAATTGCTGGAACAAAGATTAAATGCATATTTTACTTTAAAAGAAAGGACCAAATTGTATTCTAAAGGTCTACAATTTTACAGTCCCACAAGAATGAATATTAATTCCAGTTGCTCTGTGTCCTGGCCAAGAATGTGTGTTGCCACACTGATAATGGCCTTTCTAGTGAGTATGAAATTGTATCTGTTTGTATTTTTAATTTGCCATTATCAGATGACTAATGATTTTGAGCAGCTTTTCAATACTTTCCGTATATCTCCCTTAGTGAAGTACATCTTCAAATCTGGTGCCTACATTTTATTAAATTCCTCTCATTTTATTACTGATGTATATGTATTATTCATATAATCTATATGCAAGATTTGTCACACATGTATCACAAATATTCTCCCAGTCATTTGCTTGTTTTTCATTTTAATATACATTTTATTTGTTTAGGAATATAATGAAAATATGGTAAGGAAGTATAATCTAAATACAACAAAATACAAAGGTATTTTGGGCTCAGTTCAATGACATGAGAATTGTGTATAACCAACACACAGAACCAGACAGTGTTACTATTACCCAAAACGCTGTCATCATGCCTTTTTCCAGTCTATTCATATGGCTGCAAAGAAAACTACTTTTTCATTTCTGCAACAATAGATTAGCTTTTATTGTACCAGAATTTTACATAAACAAATTAGTAAATTGTTTTGAGTCTATCTTCGTTCACTCAATGTAACGTTAATGAAATTGTAATGGAACACTTTATATTTTTTGGCATGATCATCACAATATGTCTACAATCATCAAACTTAAACTGAAGAGCTAAAAACTGATAAGTGATATTGATTTTGACCTATGAGAAATGATACTGAGCTTTTAAAAAAAAATAGTATATTTTGAATATAAAAATCGAGCAGCCCTGGTGGAACAGTTTACTAAGTAGGAATTACAATAAAAATGGAAAGTTTTCTCAACAATATGAAGAATATAGTGTAATAATACCTTCAAAGTACTATGAAAGTAAACAATTATCACAACATACCTTTTGGTACTTATCTAAACTATGATTTAGTTATGAGGGCAATTTTAATACTCTTTTTAGACAAGTAAAAACCACTAGTATTTTTCACTGAGAGAGCTTCAGGAAGAAAAACATTTCAGAAAAAAATGCTGACAGAAATAAGTGATAAACATATGGGTTAATCTACAAAAAAACTGATTGCTTAAATTTCTAATAGTTAACTTGAATTTTAAAAACAAGCTGATTTGAACATCAGTTGATTTAGATCACATTTAGTATAAAACTCACATGAAATGACCAGATTTCAAGCTTTCTAAGATTTTCTACTGTTGGGGAATAGGAGAGAGATATTTCTTAGTACTGAACACTTTTTGAAGTTAGTCTTTTTAACAAAGGTTTAAGAGTATTCACTAAAAAAACTTAAAAAAGAATAATTTTTAAACTAACAAGAAAAAAAGATGAAAAACACTTATGATCCAAAATGAGGCACAAAAGTAAAACAAATAAATGAAGCATAGAAAAAGCAAGGCAAACAGAAAGCACAAACCATGATGTAGAAATAAATTCAAGTAAGTTAGAGGTTACAAGCAAGGCATATGGACTATTTTTTCTAGTTAAATGGTAGACTGAGATTAAGTGGGAAATGTGCATGCATAACTCATCCAAGTTGTGTCAGGGCATGGGAAAATTAGTAGTAAGTGTATGGTAAAATATACTAAGCAAATACTAATGAAAAAAACACTCATGAAGCTAAAACAGAATGCCTACATTCTATGTAACTAGTATATAAAACACTTGGTTATAAGCAAAAACAAAAACAAAACCAATCACCAGAAGCTTACCTACACAGCAGGTATGCAGAACAAAAATAATGTAAAGCAAAATAAATAATACCAACCACATCAGTTATAATAATACATATCAATAATTTACCCCCAATTAAAATGTAAAGGAAGTTAGTGTCAAAATGATTAATAATAATTACATACCAACTATTTGCTGCACCTTAAAAGCATTATTAAAATAAATTGGCAAAGGATGTTTGAAAACATAGGATATGGAAAGATGTAAAAAGAAAATAGGTAAAATTACAGGTTGGGATATTAATTTAAGGCCAGGTATAAATAAGACAAAAAGCATTCAATGGGACAGATAGGCAAGGTATAAATAAGACAAAAAGCATTCAATAGGACAGAGAATTTCATATTATATTGATACAAGATACTACCTACAATGAAAATATCATAGTCATAAAATTTTATGAGCCAAATAACAGAGCATTAAAGTATATTAAGCAGAAAGTGTTAGAAATTCAGAGATATATACAAAATACAAGTGTGCCTGAATATGTTAACAAACGATTATCTGCATATGAAACATGAAATAGTCCCAAAGTCCTTGCTCAACCAGAAGAAAGGATTCCAAACATAAAATAGTGAGAAAATAAAGCCATATAAGTATTCTTATTAAATATCTAAGTATTCTACTGTGTTGTATGGAGAAAACTAAACAAGTGGGGCGTCAATATTTTTCTGTTTCCAAAGTAGTTATATACATTTACTTTCGAAGCATAGTTTTAATGACAGGTGGGATGGGATTTTGAAAATCACAAGAATTGCTCTTAGGTATGAAAAAGAATAATTGTTCATTGTGGATAAAGCACTGGAGATGCCATTAATCTAAATCTAAACGTTTCGGTATGATATGCTAACAGATGTATTCAGGAAAGAAGATTCGATGTAATTTTATCAAGGCTATGTGTCTCCAAAGTTACAAATCTTTTCATTTTCGTAAAATACAAAGGTAGATGACAAAGTTCTTAAAATCATCATTACTATGAATTGGTAGATGTGAATGTGTTTTTCTTTCCCCACAAGCTTCTAAAATGGAACAGTGCCATGACAGGAAGCAACCTTTATCATCTCTTAATCGAACACTAAATAATATACTATGAAAAGCTACAAGTTGTAGCTGGTCATGCACACTAGTGTTTGTTTTTTATATATTGGGGCACTTACTAATGTACAAACAGATAAGCTTTCAAGAAGACTGTGTCTTACCACAGCTTTGCACTTTTTCTGACATGGTATTTTTGCCCTTTTTAATATGCAGGAATAACTTCTGCTATATCTAACAAAACAAAACAAAATAACAATAGTTTAAAATAAACATTTCATACATGAAAGATAGGAAGATCAGGATGGGAGAGGGCTCCAGAGTCATTAGAGATTCTGGGTCTATTTTCTTATTCTATTGTCCTTTGTGAAGGATAGTCCAAGAAGGCTTTTGACCTCAACGTTTCTATGACCTCTTTTTTCATCAAGCTTTCTGTTTCTGGGAAAAAAAACAGAGTAACTTTTCTTACTACTAGTTGCTTGCCTTAAGGCTGAGGTCCAGAAACAAATACAGCAAAACACATCTTACCTCTCTTAAATTCCTGTGTCGCAGATGTGGCCTAGAATGATTTGATCTTAACTGAAGAGGCCATATGGTTCCTGAACAATTCAGCATATTGGAAATGGATACATGATCAACACTGCTTAAAGGATTTGCACAGTGTAGGTCCCAAAGTCCTTGCTCAACCGGAAGGAAGGACTCCAAAACTGTCTGAGATTGAGTTATTCAACAGTTTGCTGACCTAATTCACAGAAGCATTGAAATAATAGTGTATGTATGTTATATTGGACTGAATTGTGTCCTTTCAAAAATCGTATGTTGAAGCTCTAACCACCAATGTGAACTATGTTTGGATATGGAGCTTGAATGGAGGAAATTCAGGTTAAATGAGGTTATTAGTGTGGGCCCTGATCCTATAGGACTGATATCCGTGTAAAAGCAAGAAATACCCAGAGCCTGAGGTCTCTCATGTGCACAAAGGAAAGACCATGTGAGGATACAGTGGGAAGGTGGCTGTCTGCAAACCAGAAAAAGAGCTCTTACCAGAAACCAGATTCACTAGCAAATTTATCATGGAATTCTAGCCTTCAGAACTGTGAGAAAATGTCTCTTGTTTAAGCCACCTAGTCAGTAAGTAGTATTTTGTTACAGCAGTCTGAGCAGACTAATGCACATATGTGTGTGTATATGTGAGTGTGTATAACATGTATATGACAAAACTATTATGCGGTATTTATTAGAAATATTCAAGAGAGTTGTCTAGGCAAGTAATTATTGTATTGCTATGGCAAGAACTTTTAATGTGAAGGATGTTCTAAGAATTTTTAATTTTCATCTACTATTAGATTTATAGAATAGTTGCAAAAATAGCATAGGCAGTTTCCATAACCCTTCACTTAACTTCCACCAGTTGCTTGTGATTTACTTAACTAAGCTCAGTTATCACAACCAAAGATCTGTGAAAATTTAGCATGAACAATACAAATTTCTTGAATGACTAAATGGTAACTTGGTTCTGTTTTATATTAACAGTTGTATATTAATAAATGCTTCATTATAAAATATTTGTGCTTAATAACTGATTTATTTCTGTTTATTCAGAGGAGTCTTGCATAAAATCCTGCTTTTGACACTGTAGACACTTCAATCAACAGATTGTGAGATCAGAAACTAAGAATGACCTCCTAATGAGATCAAGCAGCAGGAGGAAAAAGAAAACTCCTCAAATATGATGTTTTTAACAATTAGCAACTCAGTTTTTAACAATTAGATGCATGTGTGTATTGGGAGTAAGGCTCGGTTCAAACTACTATAAAATCTCAGCTGTCTCTGCCTCACATTTCTAAGCATTGTCAGAGGGTCCTATAGTCACCCACAACAGTCTTAGTTTTCTAGCTTATTTTAGTTGTCAAGTAATAGCCCCAAGAGCTTCTGTAAAACTGTAACCTCTAGAAAATAACAATTTCATGAGAGAACAAAACTGATCTACTATAACTTGCATAGTTTCCTAACTTCTTAGTTAAACTTATTTATGAAGAAAACCAATATTAAAGGAATGATAGCTAGCAGTGGGGCCCAATAATGCTCAGGCGAGAATACAATTCGAAATCCACTTGTTCATGTGGCAAAATTCTTGTAATTACATATTTTATGCAAATTCAAATCATGAAAAGAACCAATCTGAAAAAATTGAGGGAAGGCATAAACTTACTGGCTAATGTTTCACTACCCACATGTTGTTTATAATATTTAAATGAAGTCATGGCTCTATAAATGCAATTATATAGACAATTAAATATCATTGTTAAATAGAAAAAATAATTTTTAATGTAGCTTAGTACTTTCTATTTTAGTTTTAAGTTTATTTATATGGGAAAAAGACTGGAATATTAGTATGAGGTGCTTAAGATATTTTATTACTACTAACAATGAATTTTATTATTAATAATTTAAAAAATTACTTAAATTAATTTAAATTCCTTCTTCTAATGTTATTCATAGTTTAATTCTCTGTATTTATATACCATAGTCATTATTTGGTAGTCAAAAAATTGTCCTTTGTCAGCAGAAGTTATATATGCCATTTTGCAGCTTTTAAAGGACTGCAGATAATAACCGTATTTGATCTACTCAGTTTTAAACAGATGAAACAAATTGTTAAAGAATGTAAGTCAGTAAAGATGTAATATTTAGACTGAAAACTTTCAGTCCACAGAACTGTTATATATCACCTTGTGCAAATGACATTTCCTTTTGAAGTGATAATAATTAATACACGTGTTTTCACGTAGAGTTTGTCTACAAATGTAAAACAGAATACATAGTGAATCAAACAGAATATTAAATTACATGTTAATTGAGGCAAATATTTACAGCTCTTTGCTTAAATTATGTAGAAAAAAAAAAGGTGCCTTGCTTAAAGGCTGAAACTCCAGTCTATATTTTAAGGCCTCTTTAAAGGTGAGAAAAATGTATAATGAAATTATGTCAGCTTTAACTCTAGGATGAAAGCTAAATGGAATTTTCTTTATTCTGTTCTATTAAACATTCAAGAATCTACGTTTTTAATATGTACTTACAGGATCCTAGCTATGTTGCTATTGTCATGGATAATGTTGAGTAGAAGCACATTTACCAAATTTCATAGGAAACATATTGCATAGTGAGAAGAAAAAACAACTAGGCCAGCCAACATACATTTAAACCAAAAATCCATCTGAACTGTTCAAGTGGTCATATCAATGTGAACCATTAAAGCTATACTGAGTCTTCCAATTTCAGCTGTAAATATGGCCAAATCACTGACTAACACTGCCTTCCCTTAGCACACATTTTAGTCACTACCAGAGTCACAGTCTAGGGCAATTATTGAAATTAGCAAATCCATAAAGCATTTGAAATAAAGTTTTTGAAGGTAGTCTAATGAAACATGTAGTTTACAATCAATACAAAACAGCAGGAGTGAAGTTATATAGTGACTCTCAATCATATATTGTAATGCAAATTGTAAGGCTTGCTGTGTAATGCCTCCCATTAATCTTTACATTTCAAAACTGTAGAAAATGATAGGAATTGTTTTCCTGAAAAAAAAGAGCAGCCTCAACACCCAAAAAGCAAATAACCCAATTAAAAAAATGGGCGGAGGATAGGAACAGATAATTCTCCACAGAAGAAATTCAGATGGCCAGCCAGCATATGAAAAGATGCTCCACACCACTAATTATCAAGGAAATGAAAATAAAAACCACCATGAGATATCACCTCACACCAGTTAGGATGACCAGTACAGAAAAGACCAAGAACAACAAATGCCCAGGTCATTCACATAAGAGACAGCCTCATTACCCTGAACTCATGTAGACTTGATTTAATGCTTAATTAGGGCAGATATGTAGGAAGTTCAATGTATTTCCTAAGGTCATCTAGCTTGGTGGGTCTCAACTTACAAACACAGTCTCCTCACTAATCTTGAAGCTTGGTTTTAAGCTTAAGACTGTATCTAGAATCATCCTTTCTTTAGAGTAGCCATCATTCAAAGTATGGTATTTCTGGTATCTTTTGTGAATGACCTAGGCATTAAAATTTTTTCTCTGCTCTGGCTGGGCCACAAGGAAATGATTTCTAGGAATGCTTGCCCTTTAGTTTTGTTTTTCTGTTTACAACTTCACAGCAGTTGCTGTTTTAGAAATAACATATTGTCTTGCCCTGAACTTACTTACACAAGCCGAACTTTCAACCACAAATTTACTGGGAACCCTACACAGGCTTCTTGTGTTTCTCCTACTTTCTAAATGCCCTAATTCCCAGATTTCAAATTGCTTCAGCAGCCCCAAATCCTCACCTCAGTTTCCTTAGCTTAAAGGAATGCCAATACTCTGCTTTGGGAAACTTCAAGGGCTAAGGGACTGGAGGGTTCATCTGGTGAGTTTACCTTCTATCAGGGATTGCCATTGTATGATGCCTGCTCAAGGACTAAAAACTTTGCCACATAGTTGCTGCAGGTAGGAAGGCTATTGTAATAATTATTCTCTCATGTCTACAAGAAGATGTCCTTCCTTCCGTTTTGTCCACCTTTGTTCAATTCATTACTAAGAATTAATCCTTAAATCTTAGGCAATTTTTATGAATTTTGTCTCTTCATTCCTGTTATTTCTGTCAATTTTTTTTTCATGGTTTTAAAGTTCTATTAAGTCCATTTACTTTTAGGATTGTTGAAAGTCTTTTTGAAAATTTGGCACTTTTATAACTGAAGTGTCTCTCTTTATCTCCACTGATAACTATTTGTCTGTAAGTATATTTTTCTGCTATGACTATGGCCACATTGTGTTTCTTATAACTAGTGTTTCATTACATATTTTTCCTATACTTTTACTTTAAACTATCAGTATCTTTACATTTAAAATACAACCATTGAAGATCACGGGTTTAGATCTTGTGTATTTTAATCTATTCTGGCAATCTCTCCCTCTAAATTTTGAGTACTTAGTAAATTTACATTTAAAGCAATTGCATGATTAGATTTATATGAAGCACTGATATTTGTTTCCTTTGTTATTTCTTTTTTCTCCACTCCTACTTGTGGATTACTTGATTTTTTTATTATTATTACATTTTATCTCTTCCATTGGCAAATAGTTACATGGCTTTATTTCACTTTTTCAGTGGCTGCTTTTCAAGTTAAAAATCAGGAAGAAGAAAAAAATAGGAATTGTTTAGAAAATAGAAAAAGAAGATAAAAAAAAGAAGAAAAGATACTTTTTTACCTAGATCCCATTTATTTAAAAATTTTATCTAAATTTTTTCAGACATATTTATACCCTAATACACACCCCAAACTGTGAAACTGTGTTATTCTTCATAATTAATTATTGTAATTAAACAATTATTTAGAACCATTGAGGGATGGAGCATAACAGGAAGCCATCAGGTTTGTGTTTGAATCATAGAGCTTGCAACTAAATAGCCATGTAATCTTGGGCAAGTTTCTTAACATCATTTAGTATAGGGATCCTTATCTATAAAATGAGTATTATGGTATATACTTCACTCCTCCTATACTGCTCACTTTGGAATAAAGTTTTTAAATCAATTAATTTTAGTATTCATTTTTATCTTTTCTATTTCTTGTAACTATATCCATTTATCCCCCACAGTGGCTTCTCTAGGAGTTACTACATATCAATTATCACAATCCAATTTGAATTAATATGCCAGTTTATCTATCATGTCTCATTTCATTTATCAGATGAGAAACTTAAAACAGTACACTTGTGAGCATCCATCCTTTCTTCTGTCACTATATTTTCACATTTATTATAAACCTGAAAAGACATTTTTATTATCTTTTCACTAAATAAACCAATTTGTTTTAAGAAACTAAAAATTGATAACACTTACTGATATAATTTTTTGCCATTTTGCTGATATTCCTGTAGATCTGAATTTTTATCTAGAGTCACTTCCTTTCAGTCTGAAGAATTTCCTTTAGTTTATGTTATGTAGGTCTGCTGACAGCTTGTTTTTCTGATATTAAATGATATAATATTTGCAAATAATCAAGCAAATATAAGTGAAAAATATGTTTAGAGTACAAACATGTTTCTTGCCTTTATTAATGTTTACAAATAGACTGCAAAATTAGGCAGTATAGGGCATTTCTAATTTGTTCAGAAGGAGTTTGGCCAATCTGATATATTGAACACATACGTATTTATGAAATCAGTCATTTCATTGGGGCTATAGGAATTAGCTTTCTATTGATTATTCCTAGTTATCTGTTATGTGTAACAATATGAAAATGGGCACAAGTTGTTCCTATTGATTTACTGTCCAATAAATAATTACTGTTCATTACTTATTGATTATACACTTCCATAATTATTTCCCTTCTCTCCTCTTGGTGGTTTCAGCGTCAGCTGTAGAACCCAAACAATTTACACATACAAATTAAAAGTCAGTTGTACAGACAATATGTATTGTCAAATAAAGTATCTCCTGACTTGCCTATTTGCATGTGACAAAAAGATGTACTATTCTGATTGCTAGCATGAACTCTACTGAACATATTGAGCAAATCTCACTAAATAGGCATTAGGGGCTGTTTTGATTCATTATAGGTTTTAAATTGTCCCAGAAACTTTGTTCCAAGAACCAAGACAGGCATCTTAGAGGAAGAATACTCAGGGTCCAGATTTCCAGATTGGATAGAGACCAGGGGTCACGTTAGTCAATTACCCATAATTTTTCACTCATATTGGTGTCCCTAATTTCTACTGGTGGAACTTACCACTGCCACATGTTTTACTGAGGGAAACAAAAAGATAATTAAAAATAAAGAAAAAGAAATAGATGATCACTTAAATGTCACCCCCTTAAGGACAGGGGCTGCATCTTTCTCTTATGTAACCAAGCTATTAACCAGGAAGCCTCAAGGACAGTCATTAAGCCAGTTTCCCCCTAATATGCTCCCAGAAGGAAGATGTTTAAAAAATAACCTCACTTGGGTGTGAACAGTCTTTCATCAAAAGCATGGAATGATTCTATGTGCTCTGTCTGTAAGGACCACCTGGCATCAAGTCCTAAAGTAGGAGAAATATAACCTTCCCAACAAGGGGTTCAGTTATGTTCTCCTCAGTTTTCTTTCAGCATAACTAGCATACATGAAGATAATTTGGAAATCTTAAAATATCCCATGGGTGACGTCAGAAGTAAAGACTTCCTTCACCTGGATTTCTGTGGGCACTGAGAATGTGGGCATCCTCATTCCTGTTCTTGGCAATGTCACTGGGATTAAAAGGTGCATGGCTAAAGCCAGCCACCTCACTTAACAAGCTGTATGATCTTTCATGTTTCTGAATCATAATTTTCTCAGGTATAAAACCAGAGTAATACGATGCCTCTAATTCTATGGCTGTAAGGGGGAAAAAATGGTTAAATAGGCTATTTGTATGAACCTGGCAAATGTCTGGTATATTTTAGATATGATAAATTCCTTTCCCCTATCCTTTCATTGTTTGATGGAGGTGTTCTCATTTATTTCAAAAATATTGCTCTTCACAGCTAATACTTAGCTGTAGTAATCTTGTCAACAAATAGATTTTTTGGTCCTAGGATAAACAACAGATTGCTTAGGAATTTGGGAATGAAGGCCATTAATGTAGGAACTAATTGAAAATGAAGTTTTAAATGGAGTCCATTTAATTAAATGTAGTCTTTATCCTGAAGATTTGCCAAGAAAAGGTTAGCAGTATCATGTCCTAAACTGCATTGTGACATGTTAACCTGGTTTAATATTAATTCCTTCAAAAATTACCATCACTTGCAATGTCCTAGGCACTTGTTACAAAGGTTATGATTGTGAACCAAACAAAAACAGACCTGTACTTTGGTTGTGAAGAGTCTAGTAGTAAATCTAAGTGGCTGCAAATATTTATAGTGTTCCAAAATACTGTTTTTGCTTAAAGGTCTATTTTTCTCTGCAGTCTGTACATTGCACTGAGATGGTAAGTGCAAAGTATTAAAACATTGCATGAAAGATAACAAATTGTCAACTGTTTCTTCCTTTCCTTTCCTTTCACTGGAAACTCTGACTTATTACACCAACTAGCAAATGGTAATTGGCTTTAAAAAGTTCATTTTTTTGAGAATAATATTACCTTGTGAGAGCTTTTTGATACCTTTGTGCCCAGAAGGCATTTTAATTTGTTTTCACATCACCACCTAAACTAGGTTTTCAAAATCTTCCTTTTGAAGTTTTCAAAATAGTTAAAGCACAACTCTATTTAGTAGTACAATATTCTTTCTATCTGAAAAGCATACTCTTAGGTGCTTTTACAAATGAGTCGCCATAATGGCAAGAGATTATGCTAAGTGTTGGCCATATTAGTGGCGTGAATTTTTATTATATTTTTAATTCATTTTAAGGCAAAATAAAGTTTGTTGCTTTAGAAATTAAGGAAATTAGTTTCCACTCTTTGATGCTTATATTTCTCTGATACAGTATGTTATTTTTGCTGATACTTTCCCTCAAAAATTATAAATATGCAGCTTTTCTGTACATTATAATGGTAGTAAGTGTATTTTCAATTTAAAGATATATTATTTAAATAGGCCTTCATTGTGATTTTAGACCAAACCCAATGGAAAAAGAATGAAACTTATATCCAGGATTGCTGATTTCATATAGGCCATAAGGAATTGGATGAAATAATAGTGTCAGACTGTGGCTAATACAGTTATAGGTTAAAAGAATAAAAGTTGATGAAAGAAAGTTTAGGTCTCCTATACCTATATTTTATTGATCTTTGTAAACTGGTTTCCAGGGAAAAGTAGCACATGGGGTGAAAAAGATGAGTAGCTTCTGCTGTCTTACAGCCAATGAGAGAACTGTATCCATTAGGCATTTACGTAAGTGAATATTTGTTTATTATTTCCAATTATGGAGAAGAAGTTTCAATCAGGAAATCACTAAGAATGTTTCAGAAAACCTAAATGGCTGTACTTTTAAGTATTTACACTGAATGAAATAAAAGGAAGCTAGAAGAAAGAAAGGTAGAATACATTAATGGGAAACACCAAAAAGAGAGAGAAGGATGGAAGCCAACATTTGCAATAGGTAAATGGATGAAATATTTTTTCCAAATTTCCATCCTGAAAGGATTGCCACACTGTCTTCAAAAGCAGCTCAAACATTGCACTTTATTACCACATTATTTTTTCCATCTCTGTAATCAAAGACATGCACAGCTTTATAAACACATGAGCAACAAGGCAGGTAACACACCACCCTTTTCAGGAATGTATACTGGCATCGGGAAAGCATGGTGTTTTCACTTCTCTGACTCTTGTGCATTAAAATGTATCTTCAAATGATTTAGATTCCTTTTGAAACATCACATAGAATGTAATTCCAATGACAAATGGATTTCAGTGCATCTCTTATATTAACTTTCTCAGTTAAGATTTACAGATATTTACTATGTATCTACCGTGAGAACAGGCAAGGCCCCCAGTTAACCTAATGAAGCCCCTGAGCATATCCCCTGGATCTCCACATTACCTCAGACAAGCTGTTCAAAGTAGGCAGAGAGCCAGGGAAAGGGGGAGGAGAACTTTGGCTTGTGCTTACATTCGGCTAGATGCTTGCTTATATTCTACAAATTCCATGTAAGCTGTTCTGGAGGGATCTGGAGTGAGAATATAGATAACAGACTGGCCAAACCTGCTAGTGCGAAGATGGAGGAGAAATTGACCCAAACTTGACCCCCAAATCCATTAACACAGTAAAAATCACACCCCTCCATCATTAGCACAGTAAAAACCACACCTCCCCATGTCAAGACAGTTCCCAGGAGGACAAAATATAGTCAAAACCTGCCCCACCACACATGAGGGTGGAGTCAGCCCAAACTCCAGGAACACTCTGCCTGTTCCCTTTGAAACCTAATCTCACTTAGTGAATATTCATCTCACTTAGTATAAGAAAGGCTCCCTACTGTTTCCTGCAGGACCCCTCTGGGTCTGTCTGCACCTCAACTCTTACAGCAGCACTCTCTCCTTTTTCAACTCTAAATCTCCAAATAAACTCTTAATGCTCTATGACTTTTCTGTGCCTGTTCTTGAATTCTTCCTCACAACAAGATCAAGGACCCATTTCGATTAACAAAACCAATGGAAGATTTCCTTATTTCAAAGGTCCTAGGTACTTATTATAGTCAATTAAGAAATAATCATCATGATGGGATGGATAATAGTCCCTCCCCCCACAAAAAAATACCTGGGATTCTAATGGACACATAGGCTACAAAACAATGTTTAAGAAAAACTCGTTGGGATTTAATAGATGTGTAGATGTAGGGGAGGAAAAAAAATGACGTACCTTAGTCACACAAGCAGTTAATGAGAGGTGGACCTGATGTGTCAGCTTTGATTTGGAGCCCACATGAGATGGAGAAGACACTGAGGATCAAAGAGGGAAGAATTGGATGAGGCTTGAATCCTGGTGATACATATTTACTAGTGTTTTCAATTATTTAAACCTAATAATATCATTTACTTTCATACACAGATAAAACACTTTTATAACTTTTTAGAACATTTTCTTACAATCTAAATGGGAGCTTTTGCATGTTAATATTAGTAAGAAGGTAAAGATTATTATAATGCAAACTAAACTATTTAGCTTTATACTAATCAAAGACCCAAAAATTACTCCTGTGTATATGTATAATTTTAAATTCAATATGTTATGTCTTATTTTATATGGTAACTTTTTCCTATAAAAATTTCATTCCTTTTAAAATAGCAATAGAGTCAGTAAGATCTTTAACATAGACTATATAATAAAAAATTTTGGTTGAGGGACTTCCGGGAAGATGGCGGTGTGAACAGGGCGGCAGAAATCTCCTCCCAACACTATATTTATCTACGAAAACACAGAAAATACATCTATTCCTAAAAGAGAGACGAGAATACACAGGAAAGCGCACAGCGTGCAGCTACACCCGAGAGGACTCGGCACCCCAAGAGGCGGGTAAGATACGGAGCCGCGACCCGGCGGGACCCGAGCACTCCCACACCCCAGCGCACCAGCGGGAGGAGAGGAGGCAGAGCCGGGAGGGAGTGGAAGCACACCCCGCGAAGTAGCCAGCCCCGGTGATATGCGCGGGGAGCGCTGACCCACATTGCGCACTGCAGCGGAGATTGGAGAGACAGAGCGGTAGGATCTGAGCAGGGAACACGCCAGGGTGCTTGCAGCCGGCTCCTGGGAAGGAAAAAAAAAAAAGCGCGCACTTTCTTCAGCGGTCTTAAAGAGACAGGAGCCCAGCGGAGGAGCCAGATCGCCCCAGCACACTCAGCCTAGCAGGCTGGGAGTCCTGGGGAGTTTCAGACGCCTTAGCTGGTGACTGAGGAAGCATAGCCATACTTAACACTTCTCACTGAGATCAACAGCCTCCTATTCGTTCCCACCCCTGCCAGAGTGATAAAGGGCCCTGCGGAGCGGCACAGTCACAGCTGTGGAATAGAGGGGCAACAGCGCCACCTAGAGCATTCCCACAGAATCTACGTCCAGTGGGCATTTTTTTTGTTTGGTTTTTTGTTTTGTTTTTGTTTTTTCTTTTCTATCTTTTTTTGTTTCTTTTTTTTTTCTTTTTTCTTCTCTTTTTAAAGTCTTAAAGAGCCCAGCTGACATATGTGGCAACTATCAGTGACCAATTATATAGCCATGAAAAGACAGACGAATATGGTTCAGACCAAAATCAACCAGACAACCCCAGAGAAGGAGTCTGAAGGGATGGAAATGCACAGCCTCCCTGAAAAATAATTCAGAATAAAAGTCATAACCATGCTGATGGACCTACAGAGAAATGTGCAAGAGCTGAGGGAGGAAGTGAGGGAACTGAGAAAAGACAATACAGAAATCAGACAAGCGATCGACGGGCTTAACAGCAGAATGGATGAGATGCGAGAGACTGTTAATGGAATAGAAAACAGAGAACAGGAGTACAGAGCAGCTGAGGCAGAGAGAGATAAAAGGATTTCTAGGAATGAAAGAATATTAAGAGAACTGTGTGACCAATCCAAACGGAACAATATTCGCATTATAGGAGTACCAGAGGAAGAAGAGAGAGAAAAAGGGATAGAAAGTGTCTTTGAAGAAATAATTGCTGAAAACTTTCCCTTGCTGGGGAAGGAAGTAGTCTCGCAGTACACCGAAGCTCATAGATCTCCCAACACAAGGGACCCAAGGAAGACAACACCAAGACACATAATAATTAAGATGGCAAAGATCAAAGATAAAGACAGGGTATTAAAGGCAGCTAGAGAGAGAAAAAAGATCACCTACAAAGGAAAACCCATCAGACTATCATCAGACTTCTCAACAGAAAACTTACAGGCCAGAAGAGAATGGCATGATATATTTAATGTTATGAAACAGAAGGGCCTCGAACCAAGAATATTGTATCCAGCACGATTATCATTTAAATATGATGGAGGGATTAAACAATTTCCAGATAAACGAAATAAGAGAGTTTGCCTCTCATAAACCACCACTACAGGATATCTTAAATGGACTGCTCTAGATGGAAGCACACCTAACGCTAAAAAGATGTCACCAGAAAAAATAAAATCATAGCAAAGAAAGCAGACCATCCAAATATTAACTAAAGGCAAAGAATAAAACACCTTTTATAGAAAGAATGGAGGAGGAAGAATAAGAAGGGAGAGAAATAAAGAAACATCAGACTGTGTTTACAATAACTTACCAAGAAAGTTAAGTTAGATTGTTAGATAGTAAAGAAGCAACCCTTGAACCCTTGGTAACCACGAATCTAAAGCCAGCAATAGCAATAAGTACATACCTATCAATAATCACCCTAAATGTAAATCGACTGAATGCACCAATCAAAAGACACAGAGTAACAGAATGGATAAAAAAGCAACACCCATCTATATGCTGCCGACAAGAAACTCACCTCAAATCCAAAGATATACAAAGACTAAAAGTGAAGGGATGGAAAAAGATATTTCATGCAAACAACAAAGAGAAAAAAGCAGGTGTGGCAGTACTTGTATCAGACAAAATAGACTTCAAAACGAAGAAAGTAGCAAAAGATAAAGAAGGACATTACACAATGATAAAGGGGTCAGTCCAACAAGAAGATATAACCATTATAAATATATATGCACCCAACACAGGAGCGCCAGCATATGTGAGACAAATACTAACAGAATTAAAGGAGGAAATAGACAGCAATGCATTCATCTTAGGAGACTTCAACACACCACTCACTCCAGAGGACAGATCAACCAGACAGAAAATAAGTAAAGACACAGAGGCACTGAACAACACACTAGAACAGATGGACCTAACAGACATCTACAGAACTCTACACCCAAAAGCAACAGGATACACATTCTTCTCAAGTGCACATGGAACATTTTCCAGAATAGACCACATACTAGGCCACAAAAAGAACCTCAGTAATTTCAAAAATATTGAAATCCTACCAACCAACTTCTCAGATCACCAAGGTATAAAACTAGAAATAAATTTTAGAAAGAAATCAAAAAGGCTCACAAATACATGGAGACTTAACAACACTCTCCTAATTAATCTATGGGTTAACGACCAAATCAAAACAGAAATCAAAGAATATATGGAGACTAATGACAACAACAACACAAAGCCACAACTTCTGTGGGACGCAGCAAAGGCAGTTCTAAGAGGAAAGTATATTGCAATCCAGGCCTATTTAAAGAAGGAAGAACATTCCCAAATGAATAGTCTAAAGACACAATTACTGAAATTGGAAAAAGAAGAACAAATGAGGCCCAAAGTCACCAGAAGGAGGGACATAATAAAGATAGAGAAGAAATAAATAAAATTGAGAAGAATAAAACAATAGAAAAAATCAATAAAACCAAGAGCTGGTTCTTTGAAAAAATAAACAAAATAGATAAACCCCTAGCCAGACTCATTAAGAGAAAAAGAGAATCTACACACATAAACACAATCAGAAATGAGAAAGGAAAAATCACGACGGACCCCACAGAAATACAAAGAATCATAAGAGAATATTATGAGAATCTATATGCTAACAAGCTGGAAAACATAGAAGAAATGGACAACTTCTTAGAAAAATACAACCTTCCAAGACTGACCAAGCAAGAAACAGAAAAACTAAACAGACCAATCACCAGCGACGAAATCGAATTGGTAATCAAAAAACTACCCAAGAACAAAACTCCTGGACCTGATGGATTCACCTCTGAATTCTACCAGACATATAGAGAAGAAATAACACCGATTCTCCTTAAACTTTTCCAAAAAATAGAGGAGGAGGGAATACTTTGAAACTCATTCTATGAAGCCAGCATCACTCTAATACCAAAACCGGGCAAAGACCTCACCAAAAAAGAAAATTACAGACCAATATCCCTGATGAACGTAGATGCAAAAATACTCAACAAAATATTAGCAAACCGAATTCAAAAAAACATCAAGAGGATCATACACCATGATCAAGTGCGATTCATCCCAGGGATGCAAGGATGGTACAACATTCGAAAATCCATCAACATCATCAACCACATCAACAAAAAGAAGAACAAAAACCACATGATCATCTCCATAGATGCTGAAAAAGCATTTGACAAAATTCAGCATCCATTCCTGATTAAAACTCTCAACAAAATGGGTATAGAGGGCAAGTACCTCAACATCATAAAGGCTATATATGACAAACCCACAGCTAACATCATACTTAACGGCGAGACGCTGAAAGCTTTTCATCTAAGATCAGGAACAAGACAGGGATGCCCACTCTCTCCACTGTTATTCAACATAGTACTGGAGGTCCTAGCCACAGCAATCAGACAAAACAAAGACATACAAGGCATCCAGCTTGGTAAAAAAGAAGTCAAATTGTCACTATTTGCAGATGATATGATACTGTACATAAATAACCCTAAAGATTCCATTCCAAAACTACTAGAACTAATATCTGAATTCAGCAAAGTTGCAGGATACAAAATTAACACACAGAAATCTGTTGCTTTCCTATACACTAATGATGAACTAACAGAAAGAGAAATCAGAAAAACAATTCCATTCACAATTGCATCAAAAAGAATAAAATACCTAGGAATAAACCTAACGAAGGAAGTGAAAGACCTGTACTCTGAAAACTACAAGACACTCCTAAGAGAAATTAAAGAGGACACTAACAAATGGAAATGCATCCCATGCTCTTGGCTAGGAAGAATAAATATTGTCAAAATGGCTATACTACCTAAAGCAATCTACAGATTCAATGCAATCCCTATCAAACTACCAACAGCTTTCTTCAATGAACTGGAACAAATAATTCTAAAATTCATATGGAACCACAAAAGACCCCGAATAGCCAAAGCAATCCTGAGAAGGAGGAATAAAACAGGGGGAATTACACTCCCTGACTTCAAGCTCTACTACAAAGCCACAGTAATCAAGACAATTTGGTATTGGCACAAAAACAGACCCACAGACCAGTGGAACAGAATAGAAAATCCCAAACCCAAACATATACAGTCAATTAATATTTGATAAAAGTGCCTTGGATATACAATGGGGAGATGACAGCCTCCTCAGCAGCTGGTGTTGGAAAAACTGGACAGCTACATGTAAGAGAATGAAACTGAACTACTGTGTAGCCCCATACACAAAGGTAAACTCAAGGTGGATCAAAGACTTGAATGTAAGTCATGAAACCGTAAAACTCTTAGAAAAAAACATAGGCAAAAATCTCTTGGACATAAACATGAGCAACTTCTTCATGAACATATCTCCCCGGGCAAGGGAAACAAAAGCAAAAATGAACAAGTGGGACTATATCAAGCTGCAAAGCTTCTGTACAGCAAAGGACACCATCAGTAGAACAAAAAGACATCCTACAGTATGGGAGAATATATTCATAAAAAACGTATCTGATAAAGGGTTGACATCCAAAATATATAAAGAACTCATGCACCTTGACAAACAGAAAGCAAATAATCCAATTAAGAAATGGGCAGAGGACATGAATAGACACTTCTCCAAAGAAGAAATTCAGATGGCCAACAGGCACATGAAAAGATGCTCCACATCGCTAATCATCAGAGAAATGCAGATTAAAACCACAATGAGATATCACCTCACACCAGTGAGGATGGCCAACATCCAAAACACAAACAACAACAAATGTTGGCAAGGATGTGGAGAAAAGGGAACCCTCCTGCACTGCTGGTGGGACTGCAATTTAGTTCAACCATTGTTGAAAGCAGTATGGAGGTTCCTCAAAAAACTCAAAATAGAAATACCATTTGACCCAGGAATTCCACTCCTAGGAATTTACCCTAAGAATGCAGCAGCCCAATTTGAAAAGGACAGATGCACCCCTATGTTTATTGCAGCACTATTTACAATAGCCAAGAAATGGAAGCAACCTAAGTGTCCATCAGTAGATGAATAGATAAAGAAGAGGTGGTACATATACACAATGGAATATTATTCAGCCATAAGAAGAAAACAAATCCTACCATTTGCAACAACATGGATGGAGCTAGAGGGTATTATGCTCAGTGAAATAAGCCAAGCCGAAAAAGACAAGTATCAAATGATTTCACTCATATGTGGAGTATAAGAACAAAGAAAAAATACTGAAGGAACAAAACAGCAGCAGACTCACAGAACCCAAGAACGGACTAATAGTTACCAAAGGGAAAGGGACTGGGGAAAATGGGCGGGAAGGGAGGGATAAGAGGGAAAAAGGGGCATTAGGATTAGCAGATGTAATGTTGGGGGGGCACGGGGAGGGAAGTACAACTCAGAGAAGACAAGTAGTGATTCTATAGCATCTCACTACGCTGATGGACAGTGACTGTAATGGGTTTGGTGGGGGGGGACCTGATGAAGGGGTAGTTTAATAATCGTAATATTGCACATGTAATTGTAAATTAATGATAATAAAATAAAATAAAATGTGAAAAAAAATTTTGGTTGAAATTTATTTTTTTTAATTAAAGAATGGGAAAGTCAGTTTATATTTTTTTCCCCACATAAAAAGCCACATCTGTAGCTTCTTATTGACAGTAGGAGTTCCCAAACATGATTTATAATCAGAATTTAAACATTGCTTTGGATGTTATGATATCTATTATTGCTGGTGGTGGT
Source organism: Smutsia gigantea (assembly GCA_032199065.1). NCBI lineage: Eukaryota > Metazoa > Chordata > Mammalia > Pholidota > Manidae > Smutsia > Smutsia gigantea. Next base: position 118,186 of record JAVSCE010003155.1, on the reverse strand, counting down.
AGTGGGCTCAATTTATTTTCCTAAGTTCTTGTCCCTGCCACAAGAAAGAATTGAAGGGCAGAGACACAGTATTGAAGCAGAGTAAAAGTTTTATTTGTATACACTCCAAGGGAAGAGGGGGCCAGAGTCAAGGTAGATAAATGCAGGTTTACTTGAATAAAGCAGAAAGGAAGGAAAGGGGAGCTCATTGAACTGTGGCTCCACATAGGACATAATCCCCTGCCAACTCCTAAAGCCAGTGTCACCTGGCATCCAGTGTCCCCTTGGATCTGCATGGGAACGGAGTCCCTACCACCTGAGGAGTTGGGGGCGCCGCAGAGCACTGGATGGAGTGAGATTATGTTCTGAGAACTTCCCAAAGGCCAGGAAAAGATATTTTCAGGCAGGCTACTGAGTAGCATGATCATACAGCTGTAGTCCTGTCTGGATCACCCAGGCAACAGGAACTTTCAAACCCAAATAAGAGCTCTCAGCATCCCCTGGCCCTACTTATCTGAAGTAGAACAGAGAGAGTGACACAGTCAAAGAAAGGTGAGTGTGGGCAACTCCAAGAGGAGAGACGCTTAAGGGTACAGGGTCTAGGGTTTTATAGGGCTTTTTTGGGTAAGGGTCAGCATAAGGCATGATGTATACAGGTGATTTATAATTTTTGGAGTTTTGTCTTAAGAATAGGGTTATTTAGATGACTGTTGGTTTGGGACTTCAGCATTCTCTGTCCACATAGGTTTATTTACACTTCCGAGGTCTGTCTACTGCCTTGTTACAAAGTTACTTGATTAGGGGCTGGAAGAAGAGGAAAAAAACAGCATATAGGTCAAGTTAAAGAATAAACTGGGCCTTTTTAGCAGGTTAAAATAAATCTAAAGATGGCATGATCTAATTGATACAACGAAGACAGAGGCTGCACTTAGATACTTTCATTTGGGGAATAGCTGGACATTCTAAGTTACTCCTGGCCTTTGGAACTTCAAGTGATTAACTCATTAACTCTGTGAGACCTTTTCTGGCTCTCTAGTTTTATCTGATTAACACTTTGAGTCCTTTTTAATGGACTTTACTGGCCTATTCTCCCTCTACCTGCTCATATCAATTTTTCTGCCTAACATCATCAGTTACAGAAATTGTTTAAGATTTAATGGCTTTAAAGTTAAAGTCATCCTATGATTTTGAGTTTTTCTGAAGGAAGTTAGAATACAATTATATATAAAAGAGCTTATATCTAAATCTGGGCAAAATATTTCTAACCATGAACATTAAATTAAATAAAATTTTGCTATGGAATGAAGCATTTCTACCTCTAAAATGATACATTTCACATGATTTAAACTGCTGCAAAACATTTATATTTATTAAGACTGAGTCATATGCTCTTCTATGTGTCATTTTACAATGTCTTAACAAAAGAATGTCAACAGGGAAGAGTAAGAAAATATCTCTGCTATTGACCATGGACAAATTTTGATTAAAAAGAAAAAAAATCTACGTTCAGACAAATCTTGAGAAATAGCTTTTAACACAATGATAGCTTTGATAAGTAAACAAATTTCCTTCTTTTGTGGATATAGCCTTAAGGCAACATTTTCATTGAGAGAAAAAGAAAGGAATAAACAAATAAGTAAAAAAAGAAATCCACCAAGAGTTGTTTATAAAGCAAATTCACTTAGAGAAAATAAACCATTTCCATATTGTTTTAGCATCATTTCTTGTGTATTATAACTTGCATGTTATAATTCTATACAAACCTGTATCTAGAGTGAATTAGCCTTTAAGTGAATTAATGACTTGCCCCGAGATACTACTCATAGAGGGCCATTAACATTAATGTTCTTACAAAGGGGAAAAAAAAATCACAGGGCTACTTTATAGAGAAACATTTTTTTGGCTCAGATTCAAACAGAAAACACATTTTTCCTGAAGGAAGAAATTAAGGTATCCCAGTTTCTCCTTAGATTGCGTGAGCACACACAAGTACATGCACGCACGCACACACACATGCACACAAAGCTGACCAAAAGAAATGCTAAGTGGACCAAAAAGAATGCATTCTAGTTTAAAAAAAAAATCACAGAATAACAGGTCTGTCTGGGTTGATCTCAGTGATGGGGTGACGTGTGAAGAGGGACACCTTCCCCTGGGTATACCCAAAAGCATACGTCCTGCACCACCAATGGGCTCAAGAACCACTGTGATACAGCAGGACAAAGCTTTGCAGTACCACCCAGCTGACATTATGCAGAGTATTTGAGGGAAATATAATCTTTCAAAACAATCAACTGACAGACATAAAGTATTTAAGGGTTGTCCTTTGAACTAGTGCAATTCCAACATCAAGAACTATTTGAAAATTAAGAACTCTCAAGTCAAAAGCAGATCTACACAGGAAACCTGAGATAGAAACTATTTGTGCCCACAAACAAAAATTAGACTAGGATTAATCCATTATCTAGTTGTGGTCCAGAATTACAGAATAAGAGAAGAGTGTCAATCTCTTTAGAAAATAGGTTCATATTACACTTGAAATAACACTCAAACAATTTGATATACCAAACCATAATATGTGACACTAAGGGCAAGGAGAGACGAAAGAAAGAGGCAGACCACTCCAGAGCAGTAAGTGTGAGGTTTAAGCAATGAATTTGTATATGAGGCCTGTCTTGGGCAGCTACAAGACAGTTCTTCACACCCACTTATTAGAATCTTAAAAGTGTAGATAGAGGCCTTCACTGGGTTTAGTCACATATTCAGTCCAGATGGTCTCCACAACAACTTACTCTCTCAAGGCTGTGTCCTTGAACCAGCTCCTAGTGTGGGTGGTGGGTGGAACATACATTCCAAGAAATCTCTGGTTACCTGGATCTGGCTCATGGGTCAACCAGTGAAAATCTCCTTGACCACCTCCTCCAAAAGAGAAGAGCCCTAAATCCCCTGCTCTGCTGTGAACATATTTGTGGTTTAGGGTGATAATACAAAAAAGAAGTCCACATACCATATATCTAAAACCCCAAAATTATAAACCTAGCAATAAAGCCAAGCAATTTAGTCTCCAAGCTTGACAAATATATCTTCATAATTTCCTGGAAGGTAAGATTCAAATGCAACATGCACATACTCCTGAGTTCTGCATAGGAACATGGTAGAGAACAGCCAGCTCCTGACCCTTGACTGATCTCCCTTTCTCTACCAGTGGCAGGTCCAACATCATAGCATAAGGGGACATTTGCACATGCGTATAGACAGAACAGCTTGTCCATGGTGTCTGATGAGAAATATCCCTCCGCCACCTCTCTCCTTCCATCCGGCTTAGGGTTGAACAAATTGGCAGCATAGCCTACCCTATCAGGCACCTACTGCAAAAGAGGCCCATGCAGGCCCTTGAACCATTTAGATTAGAGGCTTCAGGTTCTGGATTTCAGAGACTGATCTGGAAGGGATCCAAGTGGCTACATTGTAGGCTTAATAATTCATCTTCCTGAGGAGAAGATCATGTACAGAAGAGGCTACATTTTCTAAAATAATTTGGTTTTAATTTTCTTAAATTTTTCCCTAAAATGACCAAAAATTATTTGACATTTTAAAACTTGGCAAAACATATGCCATTTTGCAAATATAATATATTCTTGCACGTTTTCCACATTTGAGAAAATCCATTGCCATTTCCCTTAGTGATTAAAGTGAAACTACTTAATAGTTAACAAAGATAAACTATTAATGAAATAAATTACTGTAAAGCAGAAAAAATTAAATTTCATGAGAAGTGATGTGTATACATTGATAACAGTTTCCACATTAATCAAGCTACTAAGAATTAGGATGCCATTTGTATAAGGAAAGTATGTAGACTCATCAAGAAAAATGGTTATCAATATCATAAAATGTTTGATCATTGATAACTCTGTTGGCCACTATTGGCAAACTGTCTCCAGGGCAGATCAGAAAGCATGCCAGCTAAAGATCTGCCCCCTGTCTCTATCCCAAAATGTCTTCTGCTTTTGAGTGCATTAATACTAGTATGTCATGAATACACAGAGATTAGTGGTTTTTTGAACACCAGCTACCTAGGAGGCACCATGGACAGGCTTCCCCTAACATTTCCTAAGTGAAGAAGTCGTTTTAGAGGTTGTAAAAAATGAACAAACTTAGACTACGAGGATAATATCTGTCATGATCTCAGAATTGTTGTGAAGATTGTACCTGGCACTCAGTAAGCCTTCTCTTCATGCGAGCAATAAAGACTATGTAGTAACAACAAGGATGGGGACGAGGAAGAGTCAGTGCTAAACGTTGTGGGGTATGGAAGGAATTGGAGATATGATATGAACTTAAGGAATTAAAATGTCAGTAAAACAAAATGAAAAGATGAGTCCAATTTGAAACCTACAAATTGCAACATCCATATTTACATATGTGAGTAGATTTATTATTCTGTAAATCCATTACTAATAAATTGGGTAAAAAAGAAGAACTGAGACCAATATTTAAAGAGAAACTACTGATATGAAAATCACTGGAGAGAGGCAAATTAACTTTTCAAACAGGCCTTAACCTGGTGTTACTTTATGTAGACTTTTTTTTTAATGTATTATTCTAAAGTTTAGAATTCAATAAAAGCATAGAAAGAGAATCATTTGTTCATTATTTTATCAAAAATGTATTATATGTCAGTCATTGTAGATATCAAAGAACTCTGTTCTAACAAAGAATAAGAGTGATATAGAATACACCAGGAGACTTTATGTGTTTTTATGTTTAGCTTTACTGGAGAAGTAATACTTAAAGTATGCCCTGAAAGAAGAATAGGATTTAGCTAGAAAACCAAGTGGAAATAGAAGTGTTCTAGTAAGTAGACAGTGTGTTCAAAGGCCAGAGGCAGGAAAGATAAAAACTTGTGAGGAACTGCAAAATAGCCTTTTATGGTTGGAGAGAGTGACTGACATGGGCCTAGAGAAACTTAAAATGACTATATTTTGGAAGGCCTTGCAGACCATGAAAGTTGATTATTTTACTCTATGAAGAAAGGAAGTGGTTAAAAGATTTTAAATAGGTAAGTGAAATAAAGTTTGAGATAATACATCAATGTTTACTAACATATCATTTAGGTGAATATATTAATATGAGGTCAAGAAAGTCCTATGTATTTGTCTCTGAAAGGAATACAAAATGAATAGTGAATTAGATCTTCTTTAAGGAAGAAGAATAGAAATAAATTAGATAGTTGCTATAAATAATTATGCCCCAGGGAAACAGATTATAGATCCGTCCATATTAAGAATTTCCATCCCCTTAAAATGAGATTTGTTTTGTGTATGGCTGCCAAAAATTATAAAATACATTTTTTTCTTACTGATCATATCAAATTTATTGATTTTCTCCCTTAAAAGTTTCTTCTGAACTTTGTTTCAAAGTATATATTTCAAGTATCTGCAGTATTGGAAAAGATTAAAGAGACTTACTTCATGTTGCTTGCATTACAAAAATCCTATGTGCTATGCATATACATCTATATATACATGGCTATATACATATTTAATACATATTAAAATAATCTAATATAAATGCTGTTTTAAATATAAATGCAATTCCAACAGATATTTCTCTGAGTACTTGAATAGAACTGGGCTATGTTTGAGACATTAACCACTGCTATTATTGTTATGGGACATCAGCTTGAGGTGGTTTAATATTTAAATCATGAAACATCCCTGCTGTCATTCCATTCTCACCAAACAACATTGGTTGTGATGTGATCACCCATGTCCTGTGACTATAGGCAGAAAAGCAGATTTACTATGGACACAAGAGTGTTCGGGCCTGTGTTGTTTTCAGTAGTTACCCCAAAATTGTGCATCTAGTGAAACAAGGAAAAGACAGGGGCACCCCCTGTCCAGTTAGAACAGGGTAAAGGGCCTTGGGAGAGAACAAGAGTAGGAACCTTCCTGAGGGGTACACAAGGACAGGATGCCTGCAGAGGGGATGCCTTGTTTTTTGTTTCTGTTTTTTTACCAGCAGCAACGGGTCGCACGAGCGTGCCAAATTTGGAAATGTAGACAACTTTCAATAAGATTGGACAAAATAAGGAACAGCATTCCAGGGGGAACCAGTAGAAATTAGACAACTCAGCTAAGCCTGAGATATATACCCCTAGACACAGGCCAGACACAGGCACCCTCGCCCCCTCCCCATGTGCGCTGGGAGTTCTGCACTATCACTTTTTCTAAATAAAAAGCCTTTTTCTCCCTGTTTGCCTACCTTGAGCATTTGCAAAGCTCACTCTCCGACTCCGTGCACAAGAACACTGGCATCCCTAGTGAGCTGTGAAGGAGGATCGCTATGCGACTCTGGTGCCCATAGACGTAGAATCATACACAACTGCGTGGAATGCCAGCTGAGAGTTACTAGCTCTATGACCTTGGAGAGGTCACTTAAACTTGCCACCAAATGAAAAACGCAAGCAAACCTCACAGGGTTGTGGCAAGGAACTAGTTGGGTATGCTTACCGCTCTGCCTGGTATAATGTACATTTAATAAACTTTATTTTGGAATGCTGTATGACTGTGCTTACTTTAGTTATTTTTGAATGCTCTGTTCACTCCTGGGCCCTGATAAGGACACACAGCTGGGCATAGACAAAAGCCCTGGATCATGGAGCCTCTCATCTCATGCAGCTTCTCTGAAGTCAGTGAAGCTTCATCCTCTAGAGAACACTTTTTTCACATGTAAAGGAGGAAGAAATACATGTGATAAAAGGTCCTATGTGTTGAAAAGATTCTAAATATTTAATGGGTCTTTTTGCCATTAAATTATTGAGTATAATGTAGAGATATGACATATCCATAATTATGGTGAGCAAATAATTGGGTTAGCCTTAATTGCATATTTTTTCAAATTCACAAGTGGTGATTCACTAAAGCCACAGTCAGTGATTGTATTTCAAGAATTTCATGTACAAAAGTGCACGTTAGAAAAAATATGAATTTCTATACAGTTGACTTTGTTTTGAGAAACTATGAAAATACTGTCCACATAGGTATACTCTCAAAAAATGTTAAATCCATATAAACCAGTGTTATTGAACTGATTTAGGAAAATATCATGTTAGATACCTTGTGAGGTCAAAATGTAAATGTCCATTAACTACTTCTTTAGCTTAACTTCCCAAAACTTCTCAAGGCAAGAAAAGCCTAGGAGTCATGTGTGGAAAAGAGTAGGGAACGTGTGAAATCTGGAAAATATTCCCTAAAACATTCATAGAGACATTTTTCCAGTCTGGCAATCTACTGATCTTAGTAATCTATTTATCAAAGAGTAAGCATTTGCTCATTTACTATATGTAACACTTTTACTTAAAGTTAGTGAACTGGAAACAGAATTGTATTGTTCTTCTGTATTATAGGTAATATGCTTGGTAGCAGGTTTAGAAAGAAAATTCTAAAGTTCTAAGAATGGTCTTCCAACCAATTCCACTCTGGCTACCCTGTTGTACAGATGACATAACACAAAGAAAGTTTAAGGTCCCCCAAAGACATACAAGTAATTTATGAAAACTCAGATTTTTAGTGTTATTTTCCAAATTTGTATTCAAGTGTAACCCTAAATTTTAATCAACTTAATGACTTTACTGTCTCCCTTTATATATATGCAAATATATATAAACAGAGAGAAAGAAAATGAATAATTCTAGGGTTTCTCCCATGCTCAAAGAAAATACTGGTATTTTGAATTGTTTAAAAAAAGGAATTCAGTGACAAATATGCTAATTTTGGTGTATTAAATCTTGCTTTCTTCTACAACAAGTTATTTTATTTGGAAGCAAGTTTATTTCTTAAGCTTCGCAAGTTTCAATCTTTTTTTCTAGTAAGATCGTGGTTAATGATATCTTTAATTAATTAGGTGCATTTTAGCAGGCACAAAATTGATGCTTTCAACTTGTTGGATCGGGCAGTCTGGAAGTCAGATAAAAGGATTTTTTAGTCTGGCTTTTGACACTTTTTCTTCTTCATTTGCCAATGCTATTTAAAAGAACATTTTTAGTAATATATTTGCATGATTGCTCATAAAAATGTAATTATATTCTTTGTCTTCTAGCTCTACATTTTCCTGTCCCATTAGAGTAAATCATAGGCTTTATGCTTTCTTCTTCTTCTAAAGCCACCATATTGCCATAAGCCAAATATGATAAGTGGGAAATTTATCTGACAAATGCATGGTGAAATTTCGGCCCACCAAATGGTTTTCAAATCACAGAATAAAAAGGAGCCTTGGGAGATGAATCTACAGATTTTGGAACAGCTCTTTAAAAATTGCCAGAATCGTCTTCTGCATGGCCCAGAGCAAGATGTAAATTAAGAAGCAATACACTATGAGTGTAATGGAGCATGTACTTATAAATTCATGGTTCCATTCATCTCATGTAAACAGCTCACACATTGCACCTCCCAGGAATAACGGCACAATACTAAAGAGTTTGAAATTATAAATATTGAGACAAAATTTTCTGTGCATGTGTCTCGGAATAAGTTTGGAGCGATTGAGGAGTATGAGTTTTAATTGTTATATTGCTTTCTAATTGTATACTTTGTAGGTTGAATGTCAAAAGAATTGAAAGCTTTGGGCAAAATCAGCAGGAGAGATGTGCCTGTTGTCAGTTGAAAATAGATGTTTGCTATCCTGTTGGCATGGCAGCAGCGTGTGGCACGGCCAGGCAGGCCTTTAGCATTCGGGAAAGAACATGCAGCTTTTAATGTTCAAAGTGCTAGAAGCTGGATTCATTAAATAGGTAACAATTGACCTCTTCAGGAAAGGAAACTGCTAGCAGGAGACTGACTAAACAGAAGGTGTCTTATATAAGAGGATTCTTTACATTTCCCCAAATATGCTATCAAATGTAAGCTTTAAAAAGCCATCAAAATGAGGTTGGTGGTAGTGTATGTGCATACATATGTGGCATAATTTGGAAAAAAGTGAAGGAAAATGAAGTCAATATTGAGTAGAAGCCTTAACCTAGAAAATAGAACTATGGTTTCACAGATTAATTTTCAATTGTAAGGGATGTCCATGATCTAAATGTAGGAGAGTAGTAGTAAATATTTTGAAAGAGTAAACGTTATAGAAATAAAAATTTCTATGTTGGCTATATGTTATCACAAGAAAATGTTTTGTAAGAGTAGTTCATTTAAGAGATCAAAAACAGACATTTTTATGTGATAGCCAAAACTCAAACATTTGAGATTGAAAAGACCCGGGATAGATGCTAGAAAACTAAAGTTGGCAGATATGTGTGTGTGTGTGTGTGTGTGTGTTAATATATATGTGTATATATTAATGGAATAAATCTAGTTTTGGTTAGTATATACATGCATATATTAATGTAATAAATCTAGTTTTGGAAAGATGCTGGCTGATAAGCCTAAGAGTAATCATAAGAAAGGAAAAACTCCAGAACGGCACATGAAACTACTGTTTTGGATACTCTTAGAAAAGGAATAAAGATGGGATGGCATAATATTTAAGGTCTTGGCTTCAAGACACATCAAAACCTCAGTAGTCGGCATAAAAGAGAGAAAAGGGGAGAAACCGGAGATAAAACAATAAATGAATCTGCTGTCTCGCATGATGCCAATATATTAGAAAACAGCAGCCAGTCTGTTTTAAAAATTGAAGTTTTTTGCTAATTCCCTTAGTGTCAACATGGCAATTTGATGGTGGGTGCCTCACAATTCCAAGTTTTCTGCTCGGTTTACAAGAGGACTACTATTAGAAACCAAATTTTTAGGAAGTGAGGCTCAGCTCTGGGCCAAGTTGTCTGGCGATATCATAGCCAAAGGGCAGAATCACAGCCAAATAGTTTCAGTAAAGAGTCATATTGTCATAGAGGAAATGAAATACTCTGAGAAAACTTGGTTAGTATAAGCAATGGATTTTAAACTTCAAAATAACTTAAAAATTTTATACCTCGTTGGGTTCAATTTGCTAATGTTTTTTTGCTAGAGTATTTTTGCTCATGAGAGATATTGCTTAGTTGTTTTCCTTCCTTACAATGTCTTTATCTAGTTTTGGTGTTAGTATAAACATGTCCTCATAGAATGAATTAAGAAGTATTCCCACTACTATTTTTTGAAAGACTGGGGAGAATTGCTCTAAATTGACTACTTAAATATTTGATAAAATACATGAGTGAAACCACATTGGGTCTGGTGTTTTTTTGGGGGGAAGGTTATTAATTTGTGACTCAATATCTTTAGTAGATATAGCATTATTCAACTTACATATTTCTCCTTTTGTACATTTTGTTAGTATATATCCTTCAAGGAATTGGTTCAATACATCTAAGATATTAAATTTTTTAGGAATAGAGTTGTTCTTTCCTTTATTACCATTTTAGTGACTGTAAGATCTATATTAATGACCCTTCTTTCATTTCAGGTAATAGGCACCCTCTCTTTTTTCTTGGTTAGTCTGACAAGAGGTTAATCAATTTTGTTGCATTTTCAAAGAGCCAGCTCTTGGCTTCATTGATATTCTTTACTGTTTTCCCATTTTACTCATTTTTGCACAATTTTTGTTTTATGTTTTCTGTACACTTACAATTCTTTTTTTCTGTTTCCTTAGAAGCTTCAATTGTTGACTTTAGGTTGGTAAAGCAGACCTAAACATGAATGTCTCCACTTATAAATTTTACTCAAAGCAAAACTTTGTACCCCAACAATTTTGATACACTGTATTTTAATTTTCAGCTAGTCCAAACATTTAAACATTGATTTGAAACTTATTCTTATACCCATGTGTTATTTAGAAGTGTGAGGTGTGATCACCAAATATTTGGGGGAATTTTCTAGCTATCTCTGTAACTTAGGCCATTATATGTACATACTTGAAAATTTCAACAACATACTAACAAATATATAGAACAAATTATAGCTCATGACAACTAGAATTTTCTAGAGGTCTGGAAGTGCGGTTCAACATCAAAATTCAATCAATGTAACCTACCACATTAACAGGCACGCAGAGAAACTGGATCATTAACCACTGGTTAGAAAGCAAAAGGGTATAACCTTGGAAGACAATTTAGCAATTTCATTCAAAATTATAATACACTCCTATAATCACATGCATAGGTATTTATACAGATGATCCGACATTGCCAAAATCCAGAAACAACCAATATGCTCAACTGGTGAATTGATAAACTGTAGTACATCGATACAAATACTCTTCACTGATAAAGTGAATGAGCTATCGAACAAAGAAAAGACACAGATGGATCTTAAATGCATATTTCTAAGTAACAGAATCCACTTTGAAAAGACTATATACTGTATAATTCCCATTACATAACACTCTGTATATGCAAAACTATAAGACAGTAAATACAGCAGTAGTTTCCAGAAGTCCAAGGTTGGAGAGAAGAAATTTGAGTAGGTGAAGTACGTGGAGTCTTTCTATGGCTGTGAAACTATTCTGTATGATACTTTAAAGATGGACACATGCCACTATTCATTTGTCTAAACACACCAAACTTTAGAACATAAAGAGTGAACTCAACACATGCACATCTTAGAAAACCATTTAGAGAGTCCAGGAATTCCAGGATAGAATATAGAATATGACAAAACAATCTGTTACAAATTCATGAAACAATTTGAATGTTATGGGGGAAGAAGTGGCTGACCTCAGTTATTCTGGAAATCGGTGGAATCTACAGGAGTAAAGGATAAAATCTACAGGACTATGAGAAATTGTACATCATCACTATGCTCTAGTTGATAAAACTCTTTTCTCTGGAGATATAAGTTAACAAGTCTGACCACAATACATTATATTGAAACTGAACAATTTATTAAATGGATAGAAAATGGGAGACAAGTGAGAGAAGGTTACAGTAGGAATTTAGAATGATCCATTTGCTAAGGGATTAGAGTTGGAGAGAGATGGGTAGGAACTCAAGTTTAGCTTAATATAGATACAGGTGATTACATACAGAAATATCTGTATATAAACACAAGTCAGTTAATAATTTCTCTGTTCTTTCAGCTAAGAAGGCCAAGTTGCAGTGACATCTAGTAGTAACAAACGCACCTAAAGCCTCTGTACTGATTTCAGATAGTTCTCCAAAGGAACCAGATGTTCTTGGAGAAGTGGCTGATTCAAGGACTGGGATGGAGAATATACAGATCGACCTCGTTTATCTTGTGGTGCCAGAAAGTAAAAAGGTACTCAAGTAGAAATAGTGATCTACATGATGGGAGCATCCTAGAGTGACACAGGGGTAAACTGAGAGCGTTCCCAACAGCCAAAGCCGGAACAGTTTGAAAAACTAAGTAAATCCAGTATTATTGGATTATAACTCAATGCTTTAAATGAATAACCACAAATTTATATTGACATAAATAAATTACTAAACAAATGAGTGGGGGAGAAGAGATAGCTGTGCATTGTAAATGAAATTAAAATGATTGCTGAGGGGAATCTATGAAATATTTGGATGATCCTTTTCAAACAGTCAAATTAATCAAAAATAGAGAAAGACTGAGAAATTGTCACAAACAGGAAGAGTCTGAAGAGACATGATGACTAAATATAATGAGGTCCATCCTGGATGGGTCCTGGGAAGGGTAAAGGGTAGTGGACGGGAGCTGGGGGAATCTGGACACACAATGGATTTTAGTTAACAAATAAATAATAATGTAGTATCAGTATTGTTCATTAATTGTAACAAATGAATCATTTTAATGTAAGATCAATAAGAGGGGAACTGACTGCAGTTTAAACAGGAACTCTGCAAAATCCTCACAAGCTGTCTGCAAATATAAAACTTAAAAATAACCTTCTAGCTATAAGATTAATAAATTCTGGGGAACTTATGTACAGCATAATGATCATAGTTAATACTACTACTTATATACTTGAAAATTCTTAAGAGTAGATCTTAAATGCTATCACAAAGAGAAATGGCAATTATGTGAGGTGATGTGGCTGTTAGGTGTTAATCTTACAGTGGTAATCATTTTTTAATAATTGTAAGTTTACAAATATATTTTATATCTCAGTTATATCTCAATAAAGCTGAAAATAAAAAGCAAAAAAAAGCAATTACCACCTTTTTTTTCTTTTAAAAAAAGTACTTGAGAGTTAAATTTGGGCTTTAGGTTACCCTTTATTTCCTCAGAACATATCCTTGCTTTCATAAAGTTATTATTACATATCTGAGATTGTTAAACTAGTTTTAGAGAAACTTGAACTATATTTAGTATTATACTATATGCATATATTGCTTTATAATTGTATATTTACTATGTTATATGCCTTTTAAAATATGGTGGTGCTCAATATTTTCATAATTTTTTTGTCATTGGACATTGAGGTTCATTTCATTCATCTTTACCATGACTAAAACTGCACTCAACTGCCTTGGAAACAAATGTATGGATGTCTTATTATTATGCAGAGATAAATTACTCAAAGGAAATTAGCTGAGACCAAAGAATTCAACATATTTTAGGGACTTTTTGTGAGAGTTTATAATAATTTATATTTATACTCATATGTGTCTCCATATATGTATATATATTCGCTACTGATGTGAACTTAAATTGTATGCATGTGTGCAGGTTTACATACATGTGCATGTATTTATATACACACGTCTATGTATACATGTGTAAACATGAATACAATTAAATTCATGTTAGTAGTATTACAATGCTGATTTTTTTCATACTTCTACAATCCTGGTTATTAACTTTTTTCTTATTAATAAATGATGACTATAAATGGTGTTTTATTTCCATTTTTCTTTGGGGCATATAATATTGAACATTTCCAAATTTATCTTAATTAGTCATATCTACTCATGGTTGATGACATTTTTTTCTTTTGAGATGCTTTCCATTCAGTTGTAAAAATTCATTTTTAGAGAGCAGGAAAAAATTCTGCACCTATGTTTTGAAAATAACTAAATTCTAATAATTATATTCTAAAATTTTGTTCCATATTTACATATGTTTTGTTCCATATTTAAGATCAGGATTTGACAGAAGCAAAGAAAATGCAACTTTGGCCAGCACAGTTTTAGTTTTTCTTTTGGTTTAAAAGAGGTCACCCAAATTATTAACTTAGAAAATAAACACTCAACAGAAAACAAACAACAGGTCTAAGAAACAATTGCTTGTTCTTAAAAAACTTTAACAGTTGGAGTAAACTCTAAGGGTACAAATGCTTCTACTAACTAACAAAACTGAAGCTGCAAAGCTAGAAACAAAAATAAAAGTGTTTAGATGGGTTTGCAATAGTCAGTTCAACTAATGCATAATGAAATCAATACAGTGAAGAAATTGATAGAGACGCCTTTAAAGGTCATTTTGATAGAACGTTTAACAGGATAATTTGCCAAATCCCAATAAGGAAAATGGAATACATTTAAAAACTGTTCAATGAAGAGTAGCTGAGAAGTAAACACAATGCTGCAAAGTCAGTCAAGTTAATTATCTGATATGGAGAGAAAACATTGGTAATGACTGGAGAAAAAGCTTGTAAATAAAAGCATATAATGTTGACTTTACAGACAGAAAACATTTTATGGTCCTATTTTTGAGTGTTTGGATTTATTTGCAACAACTTTTTTTTACTGTCAAAGTATCATGTGTGACATGATTTTATGAAATCATGGTTGTCTCATGCTAGATTGAATTAATAATTTTGAACCTTCATATACATCAGGATTTAAGGTATAGATGTTCACATATATTTTTTCAGTCTTCTATGGCAGAATGTCACCACACTCCCCCCAACATATATATCCAAACCATTTTAAGCCTATCAACTGAAACTCAGAAATTTAAAAAAAAGAAACAAGAAAGACACCACCATCACCACGCAAAAACAAAAGGGGTGACTTTATAATGGCTAACACAAACTTTATGCCATAATTGCAAGGCACTAGAGATACTGCAGTTTCACAGGAGGCTTCTAGTAGTTTGTAATGTATATTCTACTTACTTTTCTGAATTTTGATGCAGGAGACCCAAGGCTAAACGGCACCAGCTGGGAGAGGAGGGCCTCCCAGGGGTTTTCATTCTCTAGTGATCACTAGTGGAGTCGTGGGGCAGATATGAAAAACACCTGTGGTAAAGCCATTTTCCAGGACGGAGGACTCGCTTCAGAAGCCTTCCATGTGAAGACTGCTTTTAAAGATGTGAAGAGATCCTGACATACAGTCCTGGAGTATACATTCTTCTGGAATTGCCTATCTTTACTTAGATAACTAATAGTAATGATATTCAGTGGACACCTAAAGTACTTCACCTACGTAGATAAGAGGTTATACTAAGTAAGGGCTCTGAAATGTAAATATGAGCAGGCAGATTGGCAAAGGAGGCTAAAATGTGAAGAACAAAAACAGCGGCCATGCGTTTCTGGGTTGTGCTTACCTCATTATTTCCCAGCTTTGACACAAAGACCAGCTAAATCAAAGAAGTGCACGGTAGAGGTTAGCAAACCCTTGGAGAGGGGCCCATCTTTCTAGCTATTGTGTGAGAAGAGCCTCGTTTGAGTGTTGATGTGTTTGGGGGTGAAGGTGAGATATGTTTCCCTACCTTTTCTCTTTTTTCTTTTCTGGCTGTACCTGAGGCAAACCTCAGTTATGGAACTTCACTAGAGTAAACTTGTCCCTCTGCATAGAGGAAGTGGGAAAAGGGTTCCTATCGTCAAAAATAAATACAAAATGGAAACCAGACTTGAGAATTTCCTATGCTGACAAAACCATTTAAGCCTCGTAAGCAAAATCTAGCTTATTTCATCAACACACGCAAAACAACTTATTTATTGTAAATGCCTTTGATAATCATAAAAGAAACAAGTTATCTTGTTAAAATCAGTAGGATGGAATCCCTTTTAACCAACCCCTTGCTATCTGGAAAACCCCAGGGTAATAAGCAGTCCTTGCAAAGGGTAAAAGAGTCCTTGTTTTCACTTTCTGAGTGTCTTGCCAATGGGTGTCAGCCCTGAGCGAGTTCATTATGGCTCACTATTGATTCAGTGAGACAAGGAGTGACAATGGAACATTCTTGTGGTAAAAGGGTTCATTACCTGGCTTTATTCCCATGTTGGCAGGCCAGTCACAAGAATCCCATCCACTCAGTGAGTCTGCATGCAGCAAGCTGGTCTCTGCCTCCGGGACCTCTCTGCCCCCCGCAGCCTCTCAGTCTCTGTCCTCCGTGCACCACCACTCCAGCCTCTGCTCTCCTGCAGCCGCACAGGCCAGAGCACGTGACAGAGCTCTTTATATAGAGTCAATAACAAAGCATTGCCCACACATGTGTAGTGAGCAAGCGGACCAGGGCCAGGTGAGAATCCTGACCATAGAAATCTTCACTTTCTCCACAATGAGCCATCCCGTAACTTCATGCCTCTGAAGTTATTCCTTGATTTTGAGAATTCCTACTTCAAGAACTGTTCTTGTATGCACACAAACTCTTACTAAATATTTATTGACCCAGTTGTTTTACTTCTCCCAAACATCTCAGAGACAATGGAATGGATTTTCTGGTATGCAGAAGCTTGTAAAAGACAAAATGAATCCCCAATACAGCTCTAAAAATTTTCTTACATGATTCAAATAAAAAACCTTTTGTAAAAAATTTTAGCTATCTGAGCAAGTAACCACGGCTTGATCTATCTGCCAGAACACAATTTGGATACAGCGAGCTATTCTTTTGAGTTTTGTATTAATGTATTTAGACATGGTTAAAACGTTTAAATAAAAGCTATAACTGTGTCTGTCTATATATTCATGTACACGCATGTATATAGGTCTTGTCAATGGGTTTCAGCTCTGGGTAAGTTCACTATGTATTCGGTGAGACCAAGGAATGACAATGGAACATTCTTGGGGTCAAAGGCTTTATTACCCAGCTTGTTCTCCCAGCGACGGGTCCAGCACTAGAATTACATCTGCATCCAACAGCCCACAGGTCTGTAATCCTCCTCCACCTCTCTCCGCCCAGAGCACTAGGCAGAGCTCTTTATACAGTGACTCAGTCAATAATAGCTATTGCCCACGGGTGTGGAAACAGGAGCCTAGCAGCAGACCAGTTATATCATAAAGTAGTTTAGGTTCAGGTGAGGATCCTGGCCACAGGAACCTTCACTTTATCCACAGTATGCATGCTATGTATAAGTAATACTTTTTAAAGAGCTTTAATTGGCTTAAAGAAAAAATAAGCACTTACGTAAATTAAGTATTTCTAAAACTCTCAGAAATATAGAAACTAACCCAAATGTTTTTCAAGTTCACATGATCTGGGGTAATCTTTCATGAATAAAGATTGGTTTAAGTGTTTTGTTTTAATAAAAATAAGCATGTCTTCAGAATTATCAATATGGATGTAATACAATCTTTCTACCTGGATTTAACTACTAGTCAAATAAACTCCTTCTACCTTAATGTTATAGAATTTGTCAACAAGAAAAATAACTGAAGGATGATGGTTAGTTGTTTGATGTTTCATCTAAGCATAACTTAAAAACAAGTAACTTATATGTAAATAAAATAAAAGTTTATACTAAGTTAAACTAAATAATGCATCCTCATTGAATGCTAGGTCATTTCTAAACATGATAATAAACAGACATAGACTAGCAAACTTAAGTTTAAATTTATCTGCTTTTGGATTCCTAATTTTTACAGAGACAAAGGATATTTGGGTTTATTAATAAACACATATTTTGCCATGTTAAAAATTATACTATGAAAACATGTCTCTGATAAATTATGTTTTTATAACTGTATATTTATAAATTTGCTAGTATACTACAGGATATTAATATATGATATTTCAAAATCATTGGCTTCCTGGTTTTCACTGGAAAGTAAAGGTTACTAAAAGATAACTTATAGTTAAAATTTTAAATCAATATCTAAAAGTAAAACTACAAGAAACAATAATTGTAAACAGAAACAACTTTGTATACAAAGTGTCTTGCCAACAGGTTTCACCCCTGGACAAGTTCAGTATGGATTCAGTGAGATGGAAAAAATTACAGTGGAATGCTCTTGGGGTTATACCAACTTTATTCCCACAGTGCCAGGTCAGTCACTAGAATCCTGTCCAGTCAGACCAAGTCTGCATGCAGCAAGGTGGTCTCTGTCTCTGGGCCTTTCTGCCCCCACACTCATCTCAGTCTCTCTCCTGGGCACTGCCACTACTCCAGACTCTGCCTTCCTATACAGCTGTGCAGCCCAGAGCCCTGGGAAGAGCTCTTTATATAGAGTTAATAGCAACATATTGCCCACACTTGTGTGGTGAGCTAGCCAGCCAGGGCCAGGTGAGAATCCTGGCCATAAGAACCTTTGCTTTCTCCACAAAAGTATGGGAATAAAATGGGATGTTTTATATGAACAGTATGCAAGGAATATAGATGTGCTTATGTTAATGAAAAAATAATTCTGTCCTAAAATAAAATGTTTATTTTAGAAAAGAAAGGAAACACAATAAGACAATTTTTTATGGAAAAGAAATTTTATGTTGTGAGGTCAAAATGAGTGTTTTTAAATGAGCTCAATAATGTACTGATACAATGCTAATGTCTACTTTTTTCTCTGTTAAAATCACAAAATCTCTTAGATAATTTGCCTACTTTTAGTAAAAGTTATAAAAGGTTTTTCTTTACCTTTAATGAAATCTGCCTAAGAAACAAAGATTCTGTGTCTAATGAAAATATTTCTGTGCTTTGTGTCAGAATATATGAGGTCTTTGATTATTTAGAAAAACTGAGTCTTTTGAATATTAAGAGAGCTCAGGGTATTTTTTGTTGTACAGTTTTTTATAACTATATAAATTTCTCTCTGTATATTTACTTTTAAAATATTTTAACTGTCATTTGGTTGAGCAGATAACCAAGTATTGGTTCAAAGTAATCTATAGTCCTATTTGATCAAGTGTTTTCAATCTTTTGACATTTTTAACAAACTTTTCCAAATCAAATTCGGAATAGGTTATTTGACCTCGACCTAACTTTGGGATTGTCCAGAGGGCTCCTGGAAGATCTTGCTCTGTCTCCTCATAAGGAAGAGAAATATTAATTTATTTAGGCTTATTTGACATGTTAAATTGCTTGAGAATCATTATCAAATAAAAAGTAACATCTAACCTTCTTAGATTATATTTATACAGGAACATATTATTAATATGTGTTCAAAAAAGTCTATGAATTCCTAACATTCTGACATGTGCTGGTATCATATCAGTCATGATTCCAATTACTATTTTATGAAACTGTATGTCACAAAAATAACCACTTGCTTCTCAATTCCCTCTTTTTGTGTGTACATGTGAATTCTCACCAGATCTTTAACAGTAGCTATTTTTAAGTCTTTTTCCATTCAGGCAGTTACTTTTTACTCTTGATTCTTCACTGAAAGCATTTAAAATCAACTATAAGCACAAATGCTTCATCATAAAAGAGATTCATGGAAAAGAGCCTGACAAGTACTCTAGATTTTAGTTTTCTGATTACCTTAAGGTCATAACACTGACCTGGGTGGAAATTTCTAGAACTGTAATGGGGTAGTGATTGACTCATAAAGTTGCTAACCCAAGATGGAACAACTAAGAATTGATTACAGGAGACTAAATAAAACTAATGAATATGATAATAATTTTTAATAACTTGGACTATTGTTAACTGATTCTATCCCTTCTATCCCATTCTATTTATTTATTATAATTTCACCTGCATTTAACTTTATAATTATTCTTGATATTTTATTTACAATATAGTTAAGATACTTTAGAACAACTTGATCATTTCAGATTTTGCTTGATGTTTTGTTAGGTAAATCAGAGCAGACTTTAGTCCATGACTAATTTTGTCTCATGTTAGGCAATGCCCTTTGGAATACTCCTTGAAATATCCTATAGAATGAACGTTTCCATTTTGGCTTGTAGAAACATGAGCATTCTTGGCCATCTTAGAACTTAAATAGAAAAATCTGCCAACTATGCTTCACACTTTGTGGAAGGGAGTTGTCCTCCAGCAGCAACCTGGAAAAGTCTGAGAAAGGAAGCCTGGAGAGAAATACATTATTTTTTTATTGAACTGTGACCTCCACCATTTTAAAGCAGTAAAGGTTTGGTGTTCCTGCTCTTTATCATAAGTCTAGTAAAGGGTACTAGAACAGAATCACTTAGAGAGCTTAAAATTTGTCCCTAGAAGTAGATCTGTGTCTTCACCTTTCAGATCATAAATCAGAGAGTTGCATGCCTAGCTGATGAGGAGTGAACCATCTGGATGGCTGGGCTCACCATCCAGCACTTTCAGATTTTATTAAGGCAACCAGTATGCTTCTGTTGCTTGTGAACCTGACATGAGTCAGAGAATCAGCATGCAACAAGTTAGGAATTTTTCTAAGAGCAAAGGTGAACAGGTCTCACCAGAGAGGAGCTAGAGATATTACTAGATACACAGGGATGAATATATTAGAAAGCAATGAACCAGGGAGAAATAATATGGAATTGAAAGTGAGAGTTTCCCAAAGTGTATTTGGTTTCTGAAGAACACAAGACAACGTTCATGTAAGAGCATGAGGTTTATACAGTTCCCAAGGTATAGATGCCCGCTCGCACTACCTGTGAACTAAGCACTTTACAGCCTGCTTACCTCTTCACTGTCCCTGCACTCCAACTCTGGAAAGCTCGGAATTGAACTGGGTGGAGGAGAAATGGGCAGGCAAGAAATTAAAGGAGAGGAAACACAGCTGCCCTTTCCTGATTGTGGGATTCAGAGTTTGCTCACATGTAAGCTAGGGGTGGGGTGGTTTAGGGAAGGTGCAAAAGAGGCCATGGCATGAAACCAAAGTTTTTACTAGTATGTTGGGCTAGATGTTTTAATTCCTGATTAAAGAAGTCAGAATTATTTTAGAGTTATCAAAAATGTATGGAACCGGACAACATTTTCTGCCTAGGTCAAGGGAGGAATACAATGAATTCAGCTGAATTTTAAAACAAAAACCATTTTAGGATTACATCCCATTAGTTACCCTTGTTTAGTGAAATACCAACACACACATGCACATAACGCCATACAAAGACAGGAAGATATAGTTTGATTTCATTAATGTGGGACTACATGGTCTATGACATTGTCTGTTTGACTAACTATTTAGTAATAGCAATGCCTATTGATGTAGCATGTTTTTGGTCTCTTTCCTATTGTTTAATATCTAGGCTTTTTTTCCACTGAAGACTTTTTATCTGGATTCCAATTACATCTGTGAGTGTGAGCAGTATTTTCCCTAGGGGGAAAATGTAGAAAGAACAGTGGCAAATGGTGACTTTGGTACTGGTGATGGCCAAGGTCATGTGAGTCTCAGAACTGTACATAATAGGAAGCCAAATTTGCTATAAACCAGGTACTCTCTGGTCTACAGCAACTAGTAGCAAATTTAAGGAGAGTTAATTATTCAATAATGTCAGCAGAGGCTACTTTGAAATAAGGTTTAATGTGGGTGATTAATGATCTTTACCATTCCAAAGCTATAGGACTAAATATGTAGATCAGGGGAAGATCACACAAATGTTTCAGCCACTTCATCAATTTCCTTGCCTTTGTCTTGACTTGTGCTGCGACTACATCTTCTTATGAGTTCTAAATGTCACAGGCCTCCAGCCATCATCAAAGTGCAGACAGTTTCTCAAAAAGGCTTGTGGAACCTGCCTCATACCCCCATCTTAGCTAATATGCCCCAGTGATACCGAACCTCAATATTTCATCCAAGGCTCTGATACTGTGCCCAATTCTTGCCAGGTAGATCTTTTAAACGATTTTCTTTGAATGTTATATTCCAAGTATTGTGTGACTTACTGGAAATAGGAAAGCAAATATGGGAAAGGACTAATCCTCAATTATTTTGAAGTCTAACATCAAATGTTAAACCTTGACTGTGCAAGTGGATAAACTGTTTTGTTGTATTAGCTGTTTACTAATGCAAGGATCAGAATACTAGCAAGTAATCAAGGAGCTGGAAATTTCAGAAGTAGAGCAAACTTCAGGGTATATTTGTTGATTCAATTGCTTTTGATACCTTCAAGGATCCAAACTTTTCTTCCTCCCTCAGTTTTTGAATTATGGAAATCTCAGTCAACTTTTATTGAAGTCACTGGTAGAAAAGTTCTCTTACCAAAACTAGTCTTTATTTACTCTCATTTTTTAGACAGCCATCTTTACATGAAATTAGCCTAATTTACTTACAAACTTGCCAAGGGCCACAGAAATTGTGAGTTCATGCCAATATTGTATAATATTCCTCCCATTGCAGATATATTGCAGTCCTGGTTGGCTCTTGGACCAGAAACGATGTAGAACATGAAGCCGCCCAACCAACTTTACAACCAGGTTCTGCCAGGAATTGTGAGACCCTCATTGCCTAGAGTTTTACTTCTTCCCAACAAGTAACTGCATATTTTAGAATTTGTTGCTGGCAGGGTGAGGGGAACAGTACCTTATTTTGAATCCATTGAAATGTAATTTGTTTCAATAAACAAAAACCCCAACTTAAAGATCTTAAGCAATAGGGACTGAATTACATGATAGGGAGTTCAGGAATAGGGTGAATTTTAGGGTCATTTAATTCAGTGGTTTAATTAAGTCTTCAGGGACCTATGTTCCTAGCATCTCCTTGCATTTCTATATATACTTAGCTTTAGTTTAAGTTTGATTCTCTTTAGGTCATGAAATATTTGCTACCAGGAACTGGTATAATATGCTTCTTTGTATTCAGCTAGAAAGCAAAACTTACTTAATTTTCCCATAGCAAACCTATCTTACCATCTGAGTGATGGTAAATTAAAAACGATAACCAAGCTTACTGTTCAGATGTTAAGCCCACAATAATTGTGTATTATGGTATAATGAGAAAATTTTTTGAAAGGGGAATATAAGCATTTATGTAATTAATTACTGTTTGGATTATAGTAATATACACCATTTCTTCTTATTTTATAAAAATATTTGAGATGTAGATGCATGATTCAGAATTACAGTGTTCCAGATCTAGGTTTTTGCTGCTAGTGTTGTAACAGAAAGTGTCTTGGATGCAGTGTCTCTGTACTACTAACACCTTGGTTCCCCCAATTCAGATGTTGGGACAATTTGCATGAGAGAGTTTGTGTGTGAAGGAGATTCACGTGCAAGTAAGAATATGTGACCTATAGCTCTGGGGCCCTCAGTAGTGTGTAGCATTAGAAATTTGCCTACTGACTTGCCTCTCATAAGCAGAATCCAGCACCTGACTGGTGTGCTTACTTTACGGAGGATGGAAATACTAGATGAGTGTGCCCGCAACAAGGCAGGATAGGAAGAAATTAGAGAGAAAATGTATGCAGAGATCCTCTCCCAGTCTTGCTATCCGTAGAATTCATCTTTGGGAAGAGCAAAGAAAGAGGCTGAGAGGACAGAAACCATAATTTCCAAGATTCCCAAGTATATCCAAAGAGATGGATATTCTAATTTATAGATAGACAAAAATAAAAGTGATGGACTGTTGCTTTCTACACTGGTTTTCAAGATTCTACTCATTTTTGTCTTTCTCCTTCCCAGAATTCCAAGTTGCTGAAGTTCATATGTTCCCTATGTGATGGAAGGTGTTTGGCCTGTGACTATAGCTATGATGGAGCATTTGGAATGCTTTTGCTTCTTGGAATAGAGATCCTTAACCCTCAGTGGGTTGCCCTTCTCTTTACTTGCTTTTCTGTGGTACATATACCCACAAGACAATTACAAAAAAATAAAATGTAAAGATAAACATACAGTCTGATCATTACTGCTCATATTCTGACTCAGGAGACCTTTGATAGCCAGATTCAAGAATGAAACATTTAAGGATTTCTGTATTTGTTGAGTAATACCTAAGTCAACTATCTGTGAATTAAGGGGTTATCCTAGGGGGATGGAGTAGTTAATATTGAGGGGAATTGAAATTCTCACATAACATTTACCTTTATAATCAAAACTAAACATAAATATAATATTAAACTGGACACTCTATAAAATAACTTTTTAAATTAGGTAGCAGCATTTAAAAATCCATATCCAGAGGATATTAAAGCTGTATAGATGGTTTTTCTGCATCTATTGAGATGAAATGCTTTTTATCCTTCATTTTGTTAATGTGGTATATCACACTGATTTACAGATATTGAACTATCCTTGCATCCCTAGAATAAATCCCACTTTATTGTGGTGAATGATCCTTTTAATGTGTTGTTGAATTCAGTTTGCTAATATTTTGTTGAGGGTTCTTGCATCTATGTTGATCAGGGTTCATACACTATACACACAAATAAACTAAAGTGGATTAAAGACCTAAATGTAAAACCTGAAACCCTAAAACTAAAAGAACACATAGGCAATAACCTTTTGGACATTAACCTTAGCAATACATTTCTGGATCTGTCTTCTTAGGCAATGCAAACAAAAGCAAATTTAAATAATTGGGACTATATCAGACTAAAAAGATTTTTCACAGTGAAGGAAACCATCAACAAAATGCAAAGGTGACCTACTAGATGAGAAAATATATTTACAAATAATATATCTGATAAGGGGTTAATATCCAAAACATATTTAAAAAAACTCATATAACTCCACACCAAAAAAATGTGCCATCCAATTAAAAAATGGGTGAACAGACATTTTTCTAAAAAAGATGTACAGGTAGCCAGGAGACACATAAAAAGATAATCTACATCACTAATCATCAGGGAAATGCAAATCAAATCCACAATGAGATATCACTTCACATAAGTCAGAATGGATAGTTTCAAAAAGACAAGAAATAACAAATGTTGACAAGGATGTGGAAAAAAGGGAACCCTCATGCAGTGTTGGTAGGAATGTAAATTGGTGCATCCAGTATGGTAAACAATATGGAGGTTCCTCTAAAAATTAAAAATATAAATACTATACAACC
This sequence comes from Smutsia gigantea, assembly GCA_032199065.1. Taxonomy (NCBI): domain Eukaryota; kingdom Metazoa; phylum Chordata; class Mammalia; order Pholidota; family Manidae; genus Smutsia; species Smutsia gigantea. The sequence continues at coordinate 93,222 of JAVSCE010003155.1, read as the reverse complement.
CAGTAATTCTACTACTGGATATTTACCCAAAGAAAAATAAAACACTAATTCAAAAAGATATATGCATCCCTATGTTCATTACAGCATTATTTACAATAGCCAAGATACAGAAACAATCTGTGACCATTTATAAATTAATGGATAAAAGATGTGGTATATAGACACATGGAACATTACACAGCCATAAAAAAGTGAGATCTTGCCATTTGCAATAACATGGATGGACCTAGAAGGCATTATGCTAAGTGAATAAGTCAGGTAGAGAAAGAAAATGTCATATGATTTGATTTATTCAAGGAATTAAAAAACAAAACAAATGAACAAACAAAAACAAAAATATTCTCATAAATAAAGAGAACAAACAGATAGTTACCAGATGGGATGAGGATTGAGGTGATAGGAGAAATAGGTGAAGGGAATTAAGAGGTAAAAATTTCTACTTATAAAATAAATAAGAGATGAGAATGAAAAGTACATCACTGAGAAATCAGTCAATAAGATTGTAATAACTTTATATTGTGACAGACTGTAACTACACTTATTGCAGTAAACACTTCATAATGTATATATTTGTCAAATCACTATGTTGTACACCTGCAACTAATATAATACTGTATGTAAACTGTAGTTCAATTTTTTTTAAAAAGCTGTATAGCAAAATCATCCTTGAGATGTCATTCCTTTAAAGTTAATTTTTAAAATAATAGTTATTGAGATATATATAGCTAACATACCATAAATGTTGCCCTATAAAGTGCTTTTCAGATGTTCACAAAATTGTGAACCACTGTCACTAATTTTGTATATTTTCATCAACTCCCTCCCCACCCCAAAAAACAATATTCATTAGCAATCATTCCTCATTCCCACGTCTCCTGATTCTTGAAAATCACCAATTTACCTTCTGTCTCTATGGATGTGCCTGATCTGTATAAGTCATTTAAATGCAATCATAAAATACATGGACCTTGGTGACTAGCTTCCTTCAATTTGCATGTTTTTTCCATATTGTGGCATGTATTGGTACTACATTCCATTTCGTTGCCAAATAATATTCCTTGTATGGATATACCAATTTTATTTATTCATCAGTTGACATAAACTGGGTTTGTGTCCACATTTTTTTGCTATTATTAATATGATTGCTTTGGTCAATCATGTACAAATGTTGGTATGGACATGTTTTTTAAATTATCTTTGGTATGTACCTGGGAGTGGAATTGCTGAGTTGTTTGGTAAATCTATGTTTTACATTTTGAGAAACTGTCAATATGTTTTCCAAAGTGGCTGCATCATTTACAATCCTATTAGAAATGTACGGGGTTCAAATTTCTCCACATATTCATTAGCACTTGTTTTTGTCTGTCTTTTTTAATTTAGCTGTTTCACTGGGGCTGTGGAAGCATCTCATTGTGCTTTGATATGCATTTCCCTGCTGACTAATCATGTTGAACAACTTTTCAGTTGCTTATTCACCATTTCTATACATTCTTAGGAGAAACATGTATTCAATCTTTTGCCTACTTTTAAATGGATTATTATTTTTTAATCATTATTTTAAGAGTGCTTCATATGTATATTCTGGGAACCATTCCCTTATCAGACATATTATTTAGAAATATTTTCTCTCTTTCTGTGAGTTGTCATTTCACTTTTTGATGGGATCCTTCAAAGCAAAACAGTCTTTAAATTGTGCAGTTAACTTTATCTTTTGTCACATGTGCTTTTGATGTTATATTTAAGAAACCCTTGTTTAATCCAAGTTCACAAGATACTTCCTTTTTTTTCCTAAAATTTTAGTTATATCTTTCAAATTTACATCAATCGTCCACCTTGAGTTAATTTTTGTATATGATTTGAGATATGGTTTTAACTTTATTCTTTTGCAGTTGATATCCAGTTGTCTCACACTGTTTTTGTTTTTATTTTTAAATGGCTTCTTCCCCTATTTATTTTGGCACCTTAGTCAAATATCACATTGGCCATGAGAGTATAGACTTATTTCTGAACTCCCAAATTTATTCCACTACTTATATATCATTTTGCCAGCATCACACTGTCATGATTATTGCAGCTTCAAAGTAAGTTTTGAAGATATATGAGTATTTCAACGTTTTCTTCTGTTAACATTGTTTTGACTATTCTGAGTCCCTTGCATTTCTATTTCCTGCTTGTCAGTTTCTGCAGAAAGCCATTTGGAATCTCAAAGGGATTTCATTGAATCTTAGATCACTTTGGGAAGCATTACTATCTTAACAATATTTAGTCTTCTAGTCTCTCAATATCAGATGCATTTATTTCTGTCTTCTTTAATTTGCATCAATACTTTTTCATAGATCTCAGTGTACAAGTCTTGCACTTCATTTGTTAAATGTATTCCTCAGCATTGTGTTCTTTTCTGATGCTATTTCAAGAAGAATTATTTTCTGAAATTCATTTTTGGATTGCTCTTTGCTAATGTATAGAAATACAATTAAATTTGTGTATTGATCTCATATACCACAACCCTGCTGAACAGAAGCTTTTTTGTGGATTCCTTAGAAATTTCCAAAGCTTTTTGTGGATGCCTTAGAAATTGTTACATGCAAGATCAAATCATCTGCCAATAAAGAGAATTTACTTCTTTCTTTCCAATCAACATGCCTTTCTTTTTCTTCAGTAGTTTCTCTGACAAGAACTTCAAGAACAATGTGAAATCAAAGTTATAAAGCAGGCATGACAGGACTCTTCCTGATCTTGGGCTAAAGTGTTCAATTTTGACTATTAAGTATAATGTTAGTTGTGTGTTCTTCATAGATGTCCTTTATCAGGTTGAGGAAATTTCATTCTACCCCTAGTTTTTTTTGAGTTTTTGTTTTGTTTAGTTTGTATTCTTTAAAGGTAGTTGATTTTTGTCAAATACATTTTCTACATCTTCTAAGATAATCATGTGATTTTGTTCTTTCTTCCACTGATACAGTGAGATTCATCAATTGATTTTGTATGTGGAACCCATCTTCTTAGGTAAGTCTACATCATTGAGATGCTCAATCCTTTTTATTTTTGGCTGGTGTAATTTACTAGAATTTTGTTCATGATTTTTGCATCTCTATTCAAAGATATATTATTCTCTAATTTTCTTAGGATGCATTTGATTTTTGTATCAGAATAATACAGGCCTCATAGAATGTGTTGGGAAGTTTTCTCTCCTCTTCTATTTTTGGGAGTTTATGAAGGATTGGTGTTATATTTTGTTTAAAACACTGGGTAGAATTCACCAGTAAAGTTACCTGGGACTAGGTTTTCTTTCAGGAAATTTTTGATTATTAAGTCACTATCTTATTATAGATCTAGTCAGATTTTCTATTTCTTCTTGCATCAATATTGGTAATTTTTGCCTTCAAAGGAATTTATCCATTGCAGCTATATGATTCATTGCATACAAATGTTCTTAGTATTTTGTCATGATCCTTTTATTTCCTACAGTTAAAAGTAATTTACCTTATTTTATTAATGATTTCAGTGATTTGAGAGTGCTCTTTAATTTTTTTTTTTTTTTTGCTAAGGCAATTTGTCAATTTTTTTTGTTTTCAAGAAATCAATTTGGGTTTTAATGTCTATTTAAAAAGTCCAGCATCTGGGTCTCTCAAGGACAGTTTATACTGCCTTTTTTCTCTGTATATGGACCATGCTTTCATTCCTGTCTTTTGCATAACCTGATTGGTTTTATTGAAAACTAGACATTTTAAGGAATATAATTTAGCAACTCTTGAAGTCATGTTCTCTAACTGCTTCCCCAAGATTTGTTCTCATTGCTATTTGTTATTGTCATTGTTGCTGTTTGTTTATTTAGCAACTTTCCTACATTCTGTAAAGTTTGTATTCTTTCTCATATGTGGCTATTGAAGTTTCTGCTCAATTAGCTTAATTGTCCATTAATGACTGGACAGTTTTCTAATAATTCCTTAAACAACAACTGCCTTCTAGTTTTTTTTCTGAGGGGCTCTATGTGTGTCCTGGAGCCTATCTTCAAGATGTATTATGTACCTTTGTTCTTTATTGTTCACTTCCTGCTGGGGCATAGCCTCGGCGCCTTGTGCAGAGATGAAAAATGAAGGCCTTCTCAGGCCATTCCTGGGTGTGCACATAACTGCATATGTATAAGGCCCTCCAGAGTCCCAGAACTGTATCTTAGACTTTCAGAGTCCCATATGGACATATTTTTGTCCAGCTTTAAGGTCTCCAGTAGGTCTCTTGTTTGTCTTGTTATTGCCTCCTCAGTCACCTGTGATGTTTGCACATCACTGATCATTAATTTCAAGATATGCCTAGGGAAAAGACAATTCACACTGATAACTCTCAGGTCAGTTAAGACAAGCCCAATAAGGGGTATTTCTAAAGAACCTTTGAAACGGTCAAATACTGACAATTTTTTGGGATTGGGCCTTTTGATGGAACTCCAAACCTGTTGTGCCTATTCCGATGGTGCTTGGCTATTGGCTTTTTCAGTTTCTGTGATAGTGAGGCTGTTTTATTTAAGTAGTATATTTTGAGATCATACTGATATTGGGAATGGAAGGATAGGAACAGAACAACTGAGAATGCTGTAATACTTGCTTTTCTTTTTGCATCTGTTTTTCTTTAATAAAACTTCTCAGGTTACTGCAAGCTTTTGGCTGATTTCCAAAGTATTGAAATTTGATTTTGACAGTTTTTGCTAAGTATTATCATTTGTTCTTAAAAAGGAGTAGAATCTTAGAGGTCTTTACAATGCCATTCTGGAAGTGCTTCCTAGTGACATCTTTTTTTAAAAAAACGTGTTTTCATTGAATATAGGTTATATATAATATTATATAGGCTTCAGATGAACAACTTTGTAATCCATCAATTCTATACACTATAAAATGCTTACCATGATAAGTATAGTTACCATCTGTCACCAAAGATTTCACAATATAATGAGCTATATTCCCTATGCTATACTTCTATCCCTGTGACTAAATTATTTCATAATTTGAAGTTTGTACCTCTTCATCCCCTTCACTTATTTAGCATACCCTCTTCCCCCAACTATGGTAACCAAAAGACTGTTTGCTCTGTTTATGTTTTTTGTTTTGTTTTGTTTTCAGTTTCTACATATGAGTGAAATCATATGATATCCGTCTTTCTCTGACTCATTTCACTTAGCCTAGTACCCTGTAGGTTCATCTGCGTTGTCTCAAATGGCAAGATGTCTTTCTTTTTTATGGCTGAGTGATATTCCATTGTAGGTATGTACCACATCTCCTTTATCTAGTTATCTGTTGATGGACACTTTGGTTGCCTCCATATCTTGGCTACCTGGTGAAAACAAAATCATTAAATTGAAAAGATATATACACCCATATGTTTATTGCAGCATTATGTACATTATCCCAGTGATTAAAATATAATACCTACCATACATAAAGGTAAGAATTGTCTTTTTTTTAAACTGATTTTCCTCAGTTAATAATGACTGCTATTAACTGCTATTACATGAGCACTTGATAACTATTTGTTTAATGATGCAATACATTATTTTTGTGGTTAATAAATTGAAAGTCAATATATTTTTGATCTGAATAAAAATGGATTGCGTATACATGCCATATTGAAAAGAATGTCTCCATCACTTTTAGGCTGTGACTCTGTGCCCGCAATATGCTATTGCTAGCACCTCACTACTTCATTTAATCTTCACAAAAACTGTTTGTAGTTTCACTGGAGTTATAGTTATCCGGTAACCTTCTCAAGGCCATACAGGTAGGTTAGTGGCTGAGTGGGGATTGTGAACAGAAAACAATCTATAACCAAATACTTAAACATAACATAATATTGCCACTTTCTCCAACTCTTTGGATTTAAGAACTTTATCAATGTCATAGAAAATATCAGGTAATAGATTTATAAAAAAAAAGATACAGGTATATTTCAGATACCTTTTTCATTTTTTTTTTCTAACCTATATCCTATCAACTTTGAATTTAGGAATGGGAATTTGCTACAACTATGCCATAGTTCAGAATAAACTAACTTCATTAATTACCACTGAGAGGAATTTCATAATATATAGATAATACATAGAATATTTACCTGAAAGAAAAGCAAAGTTGTCTCCTGGGTAGCAGGCATCCTTTCCTCCTTCTGCTCTGCCTATGTCTGGGCTCTGAGGTCTGTATTTCTCCCTCTACCCCAGCAACCACTGTCAACACATTCCTTTGTCCTATCTTTCTCTCAGTTTTATGATTTATGCCCCTCATACCACATGATGTAATACAATATGACAAAATATGATGATATAATCTTTCCTTAATTCAAATGTTTATGTCTGCTCATTATTTTTAAGAGTCCACAGACTTCCCATTGTCTGAATGACAAATTCCTAACTACCTATCCCATCACAGGAGACTCTAGTACACATTCCTAATCAGAATTAATTGTTTCTTCTTTTTTGCTACTCTCATAAAATGTAAATTTACTATTATTTGAAGCTATATGTCATGGAAGTTACAAGTAGAGGCTTTGAATTCTCATGTTTTACCTTCAAATCTCCTTGCTCTCCCTTTTTACGTATGTTAACTGTTGCCTAGAAATGTCACTTTAATGAGCGTCCTTTTGTTCACCTGTAAGAGGATATAGATCATTCATTTTGACAAGGTTACTAATAAGATAAAATAATAATAATAATAAGGTAATGCATATGCTTAGCAGAGTATGAGTTATAAAATTTTCAGTATTTGGTAACTCTCATAATTGGTAAATAACTATTACTGGTCTCTTAGACATTTTCTATGGGTGTACCAACTCTACTCTTCTTGTTTTGTCTTGGAGAGGAAGTCTAAGACTGAGTCCCTTTTCTCAGTCTCACAAAGTCAGGTCTGGTGTGAGAGCCTCTAGTTTATTTTCCCAAAATCAGTGCCCTGAAGTGTTCCAGGTTGCACATCTTCCCCCAATCCAGCAAAGGTAAGCTGGCTGCTTACATCTGTGTGCTGTCTGAAGGAGCTCACACGTACCATTTAAGGAGGGTTACACTCAGGCAGTCTGGCAGACCATAGGGTGACTGCCCCAGTGGGTATGGGCAGATTGCTGGAGGTGTTTATCAGCTGGCTGTGGGGGTCCTTTGGTAAGGCAGTCCTATGCATTTTGCAAAGAGGGTCTTGGTGGAGTATGTGAGTTAGTCAGTCAGATCTGCAGCTGTTGAGATCCATGCACTGTTTGCATAAGCCTTCACCCCTTTTCTCTGCTCCTGACTGTCTCTATTCAGCTATGCTGATCCTGTTAGTGTTCTGGGTGGGGTGAGACAGAAGTGGGCCTTTTGGGTAACATCCCACAAGGTGAGTAGTCACTTAATTCTCGCTTTCCCTTACAGGAGAAATCGCTGACCAAGAAGTAAAGTGAAACAATTTTTGACTTTCTTTAGTGTGTCTATTCTCAGATTTTTTGCTCCACTGAGATTCGGGAATCTCTGAGCTTCCATGACGGTGTTCTTGTCCGTAGGTGGTCATTAAAATTGGTGTTGCATGGTGGGCATGAGGGCTGAAACTTCCTACTCTGCCCTCTTGGTGATGTCACACCTTGGTGATGTCTTTTCCTCACTAAGTGAGGTATTACTTCATCTCTATCTTTTTAACCTAGCATATCTTCACTATGGATTTACCTGTTTCTTGGGTATAGACCTTGTCTTCCTAGAGATCACTGAAATTCTAAATAGTTTGAAGGCTGACATTTAGCCTATCTTCCTCACTGTGTCCTACGAAGTCTAGCACTTATTAGTCATTCAATAAATTTTAAATATTGAAAAAAGAGCAACAAATTTATGTATACAAATAATTACTTCTGCTTTTTTCTGTAACAACTATTTCCAGGTATCTGCTTTGCCTTGATGTTTGTGGAATTTCCTCAGAGTTTTGCTTCAGTGTTTTCAGGTGCTGCTTTTTCTGTATCGAGAAATCTGAAAAGATTATACAAAGTGTAAATAAAACCATGCCATCTAAACTCAGGCCACTACTGTGATGGCTAATTTTATGCGTTCCCCTGACTGGCTGAGGGATCACAAATCGTTGGTGAAACACGGCTTCTGAGTGTGTCTGTTTTGTTAAGTGTTTCCAGAAGAGGTCAGTATTTGAATTGGTGGACTGGGTGGGTAAAGATCACCTTCACCGATGCCAGTGGGCACCACCCAATCGGTTGAGGGTCTGAATAGAACAGAAAGGCCGAGCAAGGATGGGCATGCTCTCTGCTTGAGCTGGGATGTCCATCTTCTGTGCCCAGACTTAACACTCCTGGTTCTTAGACCTTCGAACTCAGAACACCACCAGTTCATCTGATTCTCCAGCTTTCGGGTTTGGACTGGTTTGACACTACTGGCTTTCCTGGCGTTCCCATTTGCAAATGACAGGACTGTGGGACTTTCCAGCCTCTATAATCAAACAAACCAATCCCTCATAATACATGTCTATATGTGTGTATTTTTCTCTGTGTATCACTTATGTCTGTGTTATCTATGTATCTCTCTCTAGATATCTATCTATCTCACTGGTTCTGTTTCTCTGGAGAAACTGGATTAATACAACTTCTGATTTCTGTTTTGTTCACAATTAGAGTGTAGCTTGTATGGGTGTGTACTATAGATATTACAGAAATTTTGTGGGAAATCAGGCAGGATGAAGAGATACACAAGAACACAAAGGAACACTAAGCCCCACGTCCCCACGAGGCTGGTGATCCTCACCTTTCTCTTTTCCTACCTGTCTTTTTGCTCCTACCCTGATTTTTTCTCATCCTCAAATGCCTCTTCCCCCATTAACCTCCTTTTTCATTCCAACTGGTAACACTAAATTGTTAATATTCTTTTAAAATACTGCTAATATGAATACAGAATCTCATGGTGTTAAACTAAATGCCTAAAAATGGCTTAGTTCACAAATTAATGCTACAAAAAATTAAAATGGAGGGAAAAAGGCTTAGCTGTAACTATAGAATTGATGTCTCAAGTGTATTGTATTTATCAAAAATAATATAATATGCTAATAAAATTCTGGGTTATAAAATATTCAGTGTTCTTAGAACTTGAAGGAATTTAGTGCATTTAAAACTATAAAATAATTATATTATAATGTTCCAGTTTCCAAAGACAAATTTTCTTTTGAAATTGCGACACTAGTTGGTTTCAAACAAGAAAACACACATTAATGCATCTAAGACAAAAAGTTTAAATTTAGTATATATGACATTGGACTATGAAGTATAAATTACACCCTGAATACGTGTGTGCTTCCATAAGATATACACACCCAATGCATTTGCTATGAATACTGCAATAGAAATAGAAACATTTTCAAAAAGTAAATTAGAAAAGAATTAGACAGCATAACCTTGTTTTTGTGCAAAACCCCACTTTTTTTACATTAAGAATTTTCTGTCAGAGCTTTGAGACAAGGAAATTTTGAAAAACCCTAAAATATAATAATGATTACAATGTCTCATTGTAAAACTGACATCTATTTGAAAATAGTCTAATGTTGACAATTATGTGACATTTAGAATAGTATTATATAGCTAAATTTGTCTTTTTCTTATAAACTGGAATAGACTTTGAAGTTTAAGTATCTATTGAGGCATTTGTATATGCTTAATCATCAATACCACTGCTTATATTATTATCCATGAAAAGGTCAGCCATCCGCCAGACTATGAAAAGCATTGAGAGTTTGAAAATAGACTCATAATTAGAAAATGAGAAAAAAAAAGTTGTTACTAGATGGTGGGTGTTTTTAAGACAAATTCAAATAATATAAAAATCTTCACTGTGCTAATTGTGAAGATGTAGTTTACCTCCCATAAGATAAAGTGTAAATAGACTACAGAAGTCTTAACATTAAACTATTTTTTAATTCAAGGGGGTATACAGTTCTATGTACTCGAAGAGTTGAAAAATATTTCCTTGAAGGACATTTCCAAGCCTCTTTTACAGTATTCCTTTTGTAAACTGAGGGAGGCATAATACTGGACAGACATGAGACTTATTCCACTGTCTCACAACTTAAGTCCTTAATAGTTTAAGTTAAAAAATGAACTTGAGAGGTAAGCATCTCTAAATAGCAGTCATGAAAATTTAATGACAGAAAGTGTTAAAGAAATTACTGAAGAACTTCATAAATTTTAGAATAACTTTACAGAAATCAGAAAAAAATGTATTTCACTGTAAAATTTAGGTTATTAACTACATAGGCAATGCGAAAGTAAACTTGAACTACTTATCCTAGGATGAAGGAGATGCAGAGATTTAAGTAGGCAAATATGATATTCAGGAACTCAACATACATTTTTTAAATAAATGCCATTTTGACTTCCAAATTGCATAACTCCATTTTATAATTTCATTTTTCTATGTTGACATACCTGTTAAGATGCGTATCTTAAAGTGAAAGTAACAAAAACAATGAAGTGGGAGGTTTGCCTTTAAAAATAACATTGGAACACATTTGTGTGAAACTCTATGTTCCAAAATATGTGCAATATGGGAGAAATGTGAATTTGATGAAAACCAAAACAACACTTTCTAACTGCTAATCATGTAAAAGCAGCTGGCAGGAGAGGACGCGACCTATAAAATCATTAGGACTGAAAAACTTCTACAGAACACCTGGTATATGCAAACGGAAGAATGAGGACATTGTATATATGGGGAAAACCTCTCAGAAAGAAGTGATTGATTTTCATTTGCCATTTAATCTTGTTCTTTTTGTATAATGGACAAAGCAATCTTTGGTGATTTGATTGTATTTGATGTTTGCTTCTACATTATGACATTTTGGAGAGCAGAGTAATTAATTTAACAAGCCTTGTGTATATCTTACTAGATTTGTTCTTATAGCTCTTGGTAAGGTTGCACGTTATACAGACTTATTAACACGAAAATCAGGTCTTCAAAGTAGCCTGTTTGATTTAGATGCAGAAGTATCTATAGGCAATTCCGACATGAAAATATTTCTTTCACTCCTCACTCTCCCTCAGGTATTAGAAACTCATTTCTCACAATTCCCCCAGTGTTCTCAAGGGCAGGTAAAGTCTCCAAGAGATAGGTAGTTACAATATAAGACATTCAACAACCTCAGTCACAAGAGTTAGCCAAGAAGAGTGAGAAACAGAAACAAAACACAACATTTAGACTAGCAGAAAGTAATTAAAAAAAACAAGTTAATTCAAATGCTTTCAAAATGTGTCAATATTTACCCATCATCCCTCTGTCCCTAACTTCCTTTCCAAGTGCAGTATTTTAATTATAACTATTTTGCTGTGACCATTCTATTAGAAACGTATTTTCTAAATATAAAAATATAAAAAATATTTATTATATGGGAATTTTTATTATCCCCATTTGAATGTAAAAGAAACCCAGATATGTGGATTTCTTCTTTTCTGATTAGGAAATGTGTCCAGAACACTATCCTGTAACAGGAGAACTATCCTGACTAATATATTACCAGTGCTTCTGAAGCATATATATACAAAATATGTATATTCTTGGTAAATCAAGATTTTCCATCATTTTTAGTCTAATAGTGCAAGCTATTTTCTAGGCACATGGATAAAGCAATATAATACAGAATCTCTAATACTGCTGTTTAGTTTCACTAATCTCAGTTATCAGTGAGAGTAATATCCTTCACTCTTCATCAACACAAGTAAGTGAACCGGAGAAATATCTTCAGAATAATTTTAGACTTGCATATATCTGAGCCCAGTATGGAATCCTTTTTTGATGTTCCTATGGGTATATCTTGTCCCTGAGAACTGGATGTTTGATTAAACACTTGCCCTTCAGCTCTGATTCTCACCCATATTACCATGTAAATTTTCCTTATCATCTTCCACAGACCCTTCGTGGTTTTTAGGGTAAAGTTGAACCATGCTTAGCATAGCCTACAATATGCCTTCTGATCATGCCTTGGTTGAGCTCTATACACACACACTCAGGTCCTCAGTGCAGTCTTCTCCAAACCATCACAGTCAAACCTAAGGCAAACACTAAGTTACTACTTCATTAGCTTTTCCTTTATAATACTATGGCTTGTAAATGCTAATCTGTAAACTCTATGAAGCTAGGGCCACATTTGTGTTGCTCACCAATATATCTCCAGTCCTTTGCAGAATATAGAGGTAAGTAAGTAACTTGACTGGTTTGGTATAGAATTTATCTTTCAAAATGAGGTCATGTTTTTCATACTTTTATTTTTTAACGTTGTGATATTCCCAGGATGGCTTATGTCTTCTTACTTGGTTATAAACCATTCTGTGCATAAATTTAAAATCATTAAATTCAGTCCTTTAAGGGTCAGGATGGATCCTTTCCTTCATAATTCCACATCCTATTTACTACACAGACTCCTGCAACTAAGTCTAATTATTTTATCTATGTGATTTCACATGGAAGTACAGTCAGTTACCATCCTGAGATTAGTTTGGGGCTAGAATTGTCAAGATTTGCCTTAATTGACTCCTATGGCTCTTTGCTCCCCTAGGCTTGATGACTGCTCACCTGCTTTGCCTGCCTGAGCGCTGAAGTTTCATTTCAATACAGTAAATCAATTTTCCTGTTTTACCCTTTGGAATCTGTAGGTGCTTTGGTGATTCATTGTCTGTTCAGGTATTTGGTCTTTTCACTTGCTTAGCTTATAATACAGGTCCTGTTTTTGAATTGAGTTCTAATATTCATAGCAGTGTTGACTTGCCTTGTCTATTTTTGCCTCAATCTCTGGTATTTTGGTTTCTCTAAAATATATTATGTCCCTGGTTCCTAATAATATATCTTAGGTTTTTTGATAAAAAGGAAGTTGCAATTCTCTTAAATACATTGCTTTTAATATATGGTAACTCAATTCATTTTCAGATGACAATATATGAATAATAAAAAATAATAAGATATAGTCTTGACCATTGGAGAAGCATTGAATAGACAATCAAATATAACTCACTGCTGTGAAGTTTGTCTCTTATATAGGGTTGCTGGATATAGCAAACACAAATACAGAGTACACACAGTTAAGTATCTCCCCAATAATTTATTATCTATTTGTATATTTATTCACACTAAAATTATTTATCTGAAATTAATATTTAACTGGAACTCTACATTTTATATGGTAACTCTACCGTTATGCATTGTCTAATGTTAAAAATAATGCATAAATTTATTTTTATAATAATTAAATGAGAATTCACAAGAATCAGAAGCTTTAGATATGGGTTCCTAAAAATAAGTCTTATTTAGCATCATTATTAAGTATTAAATGTTATTGCCAGGAAATTATGCATTTTACATAGTTATTTTAAAAATTATAAGTTTTTTTTGCCTTCAGTGTAACTAAACTGTTGTGTTCTAAATGAGCTCATGAAGCAATTATGTACTTCTTTTTTTGGCTGATTTTTACTATCATAACTTTATTCTTGCCCATTTCATTATTATCTCTGCCATTTTAAGCAATTTTAATTTTTGTCATAGGTGTTTTCTATTTCTTAATTAATTTCACTTAATGGATTTTTCTTAATTCATTTTGAATTTTCATCTGCTTGCTTCTTGTTATCTATTCTTCCTGAAGAGACTCCATAAATCAACTATACACGAGTTAGATTAATGCTTTATTGATTGATGGCCATAAGGAATATTTTAAAGATTTCTCCATAATGTATGAACTTAAGTCACTGGTGGCGTAGGACAGGTAAAAATTTCAATGTAAAAATCCCCTGACAGATACATTAGAGGCATTTAGTTTCTTAAATCAAATTATTAACATATGTAAATAGCAGAGCTCTATTTGTTTGTTTTCAAAGGGGAGGAGATGGCTTAAGAAAATACCTTTATATTTAAATTACCATGTAGGAAAGTATGTACTGGATATATTTCCAAAAAATTGAAATATAATAAAAACCTATTTCTGTAAAATTGAAAAAACAGGCATACTTGTTCTTAAACAATCCAGTTTTCATGAATTTAAACATTTAAGGTAAACCTGGATAAATATGCAGCAGTAAGTCATTGATGTATCAAAGTGTAATTGTAACAATGATATCTTTACAGTGATTATTTTGTGAGAGCTTAGTCTGGACCAGGAATTCCTATGAGACTAGCAATACACTGCCTGCCTGCTATTCAGAATATGTATTCATGTCATATTTCTTTAAAACTTTTTTTTTATTTTTGGGAAAAAGCTAAAAAGTATATTAAAACAAAATGTGTTTAATTTAAACATGCTTTTTTATAAATGTTTTTTGAGTGACAAATAATGTTTCAGGTAACATTGTTTTACAATGATCACTCCTTCTGTTGCTGAAATACCAACTCTCAATGTTCCTTTGAAGGGAAATGGAATACTTTGTGGAAGAGATCTGTCTACTAACACAGTTAGACCTCGACTGCAACCCTCTATTGCTAAATGCTAGCAGTCATCTTGGACAAATTACTCTCAGGCTTCATTTCTAACATAAATTTTAACTAACAGTGCCTGCATACAGGACTGTTTAAGGGACTAAATTAGATAATATGAGACATACTTAGTGCTTTGCTTATAGTAGTTGCAGGTAAAATTGCAATATTTCCAGAATCCCTCTCCTGGCCTTAGTGTATCTCCCTATCAATAGGTATTTCCAAAAGGTGGAGAGAAGTAGATATGATGTCTCCTATCAATAGGTAATTACACTGGGGAGTGAGGGCATATCCAGATCCAAGAGGTTGGGTGGGGTCCCTTCTTCTGCAGTTGGGTGACAAGAGACACAGGTGAGCAGAAGTGGATGACTGCTTGTTGGCAATAAATGGGCTTCTCCCACTTTATTTCTCCCTCTGACTGATTTCAATTCAAAGGCATTTTGCCTTGGGCTGGGAGAATATTTCCCCCCACCACCTCAGAATTACAATAATTATTCAATACCTGGTGGTAATTACAATTATTTATTTAGCCTATCGCAACCCAAATTATTCCCGGTCTTGTTTTGTTTCTCTTGCCACTAGTTTTTTCTTTAGTTTAAGTTGATATTGTCCCTCAGAAGCCTTCCTCAGTATTTACTCCCACCTCAGTTATAAGCAGTCCATTTTGACTTCCTACATCTTAGTTTGTCTCTCTTTCATGCTTCTCATCAGCTAACCAAACAGACCATTCTATTACCAGGGGATTTCTTTTAATCCAACACTAATTTTTCTTTGTCACATTGCAGAGGCAGGAAAAAAAAAAGATCAGCTAGGAAGCATGTGTCTGACAAGTGTAACAAACCCTGGGTGATTATATTTTCCTAATCTAAAAGGGAGAATTCTCAGTGTTCATCCCTTTAGATGAGGATGTGTGTAGAAAGTTTACTAAATTTCTGTCCCGTACAAAGAGCTGCCTGGATTAACTGACACACGTTGTGTCATTATGCAGAAATCTTTAAAAAGCAAATGAAAAATTTTATTTTTTTTTAGATTATTAAGTTAAGAAATGGTCTTTTACTAAGTCAAGAGGATTGGTGTTAGGCTGAGATCCCTTTTATAATCATATAATAGGAATTCAGCTGAGTTATTATTATTTCTTAATTTTTTTCAAAACTTTGACTCATCCAAAATATCTCAATTAATTACATCTTTAGAATTTATCTAAAAAAATCACACATGGATATGATGGAATATTAGACATTCAGAAAAACATATGTACAACACTGCCTGTGTTTGTAAAATTGCACACAGATAAGTTTAAGATCTGAGGTGCATTAAAATATTGACCATTTTAGCTGGTATTTGATTACTCTTCTTGGTAGGTATCATGTGTTGGTAGTTTTTAAATGTTCTAAAACATACGACCTGAAAGAAATAAACAGCATGATCAAAAGAGAGGAAAGAAAATATAATGCAAAGAAGGAAAGCAAATAGAATCAAGTATGAAAAGATCATTCTTATGAAGGATTTTAAAGGGATTAAAATGGTTTGAAAAGAGGAATTGATAGGAAAAAAAGAGTCGGTATGAAGATTATTCAATATTAAGGTTGTAATAAATGTAACCTACCCTTTTAGATTTTTGCTTATATTTTTTACTCTTTCACACACCCTGCAACTCTTTCCCATAAATTTTGCCCTTAAAAACCCTGCTTGTAACCCTATGGGGAGTTCAGAACCTGAAGCATTAGCTACTTTTTCTCCTTGATTGGTGCCCAGCAAAAGACACCCACTCTTCTCTCACTACGTCCAAATATCAATGTTCGGTTTTGTTGAACAACAGACGAGCAGACTTGGTTTGTTTGGTTCTCTAACAAAAGCATGGTCTGCTCACAGGCTGTCTTGCTGGCCTCTGGTTCTGACATCTGCAATTAGTCATTCACTCTTTATTATTTAACTTAGGCACAATCTTTAAATGCAATGATCAGCTTTCTTTCCTGGCTGTAGGTCCTAGGCCTGCTACATCCATTCAGCTCCCTAGCCAGGGGTCCACTTCTAACGTTGGCTCTGAGGTTAACAAGTCTCACCATGTCTGGCTGTGTGACCGACTGGCTGGCAGTCAGCTTTGTGTGGGCACTCCACCCTGAAAGTGAGAACACTTGCTAACGTTTCTCTCCATCTCTTTCTCTCAATAAGCAACATTGTCACCTTGATTAAGCTTCAACTTCCCCACTTTGACACAGAGTAGTGTATACCCAGGATCTTAATTAGGCAGTGATTCATTGCATCCTCTTCTTCCTAGCTATACCTGCATCTCAATATGAAACTCAGAGAAAAGCAGTGAGACCCACGTAAACATCTGAGTCACATGACATCTCTTTCTTCCTTTTGTAAATTTCCTGGGGGGAAGGGAAACTAACTTCCCCTTCCCATCTGAATACTTGGATGACGTAAAGCTCCACAGTCCAGTCCTCCAAAAACAAGTGGGAAGATAGCAAAGCTTAAATACAGTTTCTCAAGAAAATAGGCTTGTGACTTTTGTGGTAAAATTTTGAATATCACCAGCTGAATATTTTTCTACAGCTTTACATTGGTGATGTCCAGTTCTAATCTCTCTCCAGGCAGAATGACACATTGGTTGAAACAGGGTAAAAATTATGTATTCAAAAAGGCAGTAGGAAGGTGCACATTAACTTTTGGATTATTACCCATTATATGTGTTATGACAGACATACTAAAAGAACCTTTCCAACCGCCATGTGCTATCCCACAAAGATGTTACAATACGATTTGTTTAAAAGTTACCATAATTTTCCAAGTTTAATTTATTTTCAGGGTTTTTTTTTAAATTCTGGTTTAAAACAACTTTTACTAAATCATGTGTTGTCCCTTTCCAGAAGTGAATATGTTAATACCATTGTTAGAGAAAGATTAATTTTAACAGTGATATCATTAATATCCTTAGTTCTTAGCATTGGGGCTTGGGTATTTGAAAAAATATGACCATTCAGGTCAATGACATGACCTATGAGGAAAATGCTAGAAAACAGATGATTATCACTGTGTCTTTTAATTCACCTGTTTTTTTTCCCTAAAACAACTGTCTTTTCCTTTATAACTCTTTGTCTTTCTGTATAAGAGAACTTATCTGCAGTATCTTAGTGTCTTATCTTACATACCCTGACTATACTTAATTCATATAGTAATTTAGCATGATCTCTTATTTTTACAAAAGTAGTATGTGGATTTCCAAATAAAAGCAAATAGTATACTACTGAACATAAATAAATTTGTCAGGACTTTCTGGGTATTTTTGATAAGAATTCACTCTGAAAATACATTTTTTACTGGGATTTCTCATACTTGCTATTTTAAGGTCTTTAGTTTCTAATATAAGAATCTTAATTAGTACTATCATTTTCCCTTAAGTATAATCTATTTTTTTTTAATATTCTGGGAATTGGTTTCCATGGTAACCAGGAATTCAAGTGGAATTATAGCCTGCTGAAGTGGGATCCATTTGATCAATCCCATGAAAGAGATTTAGGAAAATCCTATCTAAAAAGCAGTAAATAGATCAGTTTCTTCAAGTAAATTCTTGGAAAAAAATATATCACTTCTTTGTGTTCATTGTGGGAACACTTAACTGTTTCAGTCAAATTCCAATATAATATATATTTTAAACTACAGGAATAGGACTTAGGAGTTCTTTATTGGGAGGAAAGTGAATAAAAACAATATATTCACCACTCAGAGCAAATACATTTTATCATTACCCAGTTTCCTCTGGGGCTCCAAACTTTAGTAGCTGTACACAAAAGGAGTATTCACAAGATCAGGAACCTAGTATAATTTTAATAGTTAAACATGTACAATCCACTCAAATGTATAGCATACTAAATGTTTAGGGAACGAAACTGAGATAAAAAGCCTAAATGCCACTTTCTCTACTTTCCTGAATATAGATGGTTGATCACCCCAAAAAGTCCCATATTTGATTACCTTTGATTCAGGTTTGATGAATAATAAGCCTGCAAGAAGAGAAGAGATAGCTTACCAGACTCTGCCCTACCAGGAGGAGGAGCATGGGAGATCTAATCATGCACCCTGAAGTATCCTGTGTCCTGGGTGTCCCATGTGCTTAACAACTGGAATAGAATGTTTCTTCTTTAAAAAAATAAAAGTGAATGTGGAATAAGAAGAGAGAAAGAAGTGTGGGAAGGGCACTGAAATCTCTCTACTGTGGCTTCTTCATTCTTTACATCTTTATTCACACACTTACAAATACAAATTAAGGAGCACCTATTTTTAGTGAAAACTACACTGATTCATCACATCAGTAGATATCAGTTCTCTATTATGAAGCAGCTTCTTCAAACAGCATATTTTTTATTTTAGAGATTTTATTGAAATACTGAATGAAACAGTGATTTGAGAAAATTGCCATTAATTAGCTCATATTCTTCCACATGGAAAGAGGGTACATCTAGTTTATTAACTGTTAAATTAAAGATAGCAATGGTACCACTATTAGAAGGATATTCTGCAAATAAGTTAATGTTCATGAGAAGGTTTTATACACTCTAAAAGGCACAGAAATTTTAACTGACATCATTACTCATGGCAGTATGATAAATCTTATTTGTTTTGAACAAATACAAAAGGAATCAAATATATTTTTATTTTATAAATAAATATAGCAGTTATGCATTTCAAACACAATACTCAGATTCAGGTTTTCAAGAAGTAAAACTTTAACAGTTCATCCTCTGATGCTCTCTTCCACTGAATTGCTGGGTAACTTGGCCCCACACACAGGATGCCATCTGCAGAAGGGACAGTGTCACCATCGGTCTGTAACAGAGGGCTGAGGGTGGGAGGGAGTGGGGCCAACACCGAGGGAACGTGTTACTACAAACATGTCTCCCATCTGTGTCTTGAAGGCACCCATGATTTCAGTGTGTTTGCACAGCTTCCTAAGATACTATTTTTCAAACAACTGTTGAATCATCTCATCTACCCAGGGCTGCCACGCCACCGGCCTCCCTCTCCTTGCCGCCTCCCGCTCACCCTGCCAATGTGTGACGACTCCGTTCCAGACTGTCAGAGAACTACTTTTCTTATCTCAGAGGAAAAGCTACACTGATATCGATACTTTGCCAATGTAATACTTTCACGGCTCCAGTTTCCCCCTCTTCACTTTTACCTTTTTCACTAATTCTATGCTTTCCCAAGAGAAAAGGCATTTGGAATACAAGAAGTAGAATGGCTTGACTTGTACTTCCCAGTGCTTCCCACCACGTACTTTTCATACGGCAGTAGAGCATATAGCCTTCTAACTACATGAAAGCAAGTAAGAGAAAGGGACATATACTGGAAGAAACAATATATGTTATTAAATCAAATTATTCAAACAGGTAGTTTAAATATGGAAGTGCTTTGAACAAATCTGCTTTGTGTTTGTATCAATCAGAATAGGATAGGTGATGGTAGGGTAGCAAAAACTTCCAAGGGTTTGTGGCTTCAAACAATAACCATCTTTGTTTTGTTTTGTTGTTCTTATTCATTTATGGCAGATCATCTAGGGAGACTTTTCTATATCACTGCTGGCCTCACTCTGGGAAACGGGCTAGTGGAAGCAGCTGCTGTCTGGAAAGTGCTGGTTGTTATAACAGACAGAAAAGAAACGGTGTTGGATTGTCAGTTACATACATATACTGTTCTAGAAATAAATACCATTCAAAAGTCTTTAGTCACTACAAGTCAACCAATGGGTTTCATCCGAATCAAAGAATTTGTGTAGAAGAAAAATAAATATTGCAAATAGCCCAAAAAGAATACCACAGTTCTGTTCATTAGTGTCAAATGTATTTTCATGTTTGTCCTTGTTAAAAAACATAATCACTTAAGGGGAGTATTTAAAAGTGAAGAAAGTGAATGATTTTGGCATCCTCTAATTCTCCAAAAATTTTAGGTCAATGAAATGGGCAATTTAGTAAATCAACTAGCTTGAAAATCGAGAGCTGTTCTTCTTCTTGACAACACTCCATAAAATTTTCCAAGATATTCTTTGTTTATTTGGAAACCACTCTGTAATTTGGCTTGGGTGACACCATGATAAAAGGCTGACTTTACCATCAAGGACTTTAAAATTTAATGAGGTAGAAAATGTACATAAATAACTTTTACCCTACAATTCCAATAAAGCCACTCTTGTGAAAGTCACAAAAACTACCTGATGTTATCCAATTGTCAACTTTTAATTCTCTTTGATAGACCACTCTCCACCTTGTAACACAGCATAATTATTCCTTCCTTCTTTAAGAGCCTGCCTCTACTCCACCACTCATCCCTTCTGTTCCAATACATTCTCTCTCTTGGGGATGCACCAGGTAATTATTCAACTACACTTACTCTCCTCATCCCTTGACTTCTATATCCAACTGTCTTATTCATATCAATACTTCTGTACCTAAAAGGAAGCTCAAAAGTGTCATACCCCACATTTTATTCTGGGTTTCACCTCTCCAAATACATCTTTGTCTTGCATTGCCCATCACATTAAGAAACACCACCATTCCATACCTAAGATATTATATATAATATATATATAATAGATACATAAAAACTTTCTTAAAGTCATCTTTGCTCTATAGTTGTCACACACTCCAAACTACTCATCCAAACTTCAGCAAATTTTACCAGCCATACATGC
Organism: Smutsia gigantea; assembly: GCA_032199065.1. Lineage (NCBI taxonomy): Eukaryota > Metazoa > Chordata > Mammalia > Pholidota > Manidae > Smutsia > Smutsia gigantea. The sequence goes on along the minus strand of JAVSCE010003155.1, from coordinate 72,106 downwards.
AAATGAATCTACTTCTAATTGTCTTCATAGCTAAAAAAGATAATAAAAATAATAGCCCAGTATACTATAATTTCTTTTGTCAATTTGTGCAATAGTTGTTTGACTTCTATTTTGAAATTTCATACCAACTTCACAATGGATTTCTTCACACTAAGGAAAAAATAATGTGGGGTTATTGTACAAACCAAGCCTAGGGTCAATCATTTAACTTTATATTAGTACTTTATTGAATACCTGCTATATGACAAGAAGTGGACTAGGAATGAAGTTGACACATATATCCCTTTAAAGACTAAATATAGGCTCAATTATTTTTAATGTCAGAATCTTTTCTTCTGCTCTTGTGTTTTAAAATGTATTTTTATTCTGAGAGATTCTCATAGTTATTCTAATTTTGTATAATACCTGTGATAAAACTTTGCCAAAACTCTTTCAAAAAACCTGGTTTCAAGCTTATTTCCTATTTGAACCTCTCACCAACTTCACAGGAGAAAAATTAGAATGATGCTGTAGGAAAGACCCCAACAGAAAATCTTTCCAGAAGCAGGTTCAAACATTTGTTTTGATTTAAGTCAATATATGTTTTTTAACATCTTGTGATAGAATTGATTTCACAATATAATTGATATTTATTTTTAATAGATAAAAATAATAATTTCACTTTTGGATATGGTTTCTTCAGAACCTCCTAAAATCTGATAGTTTTTATTTGCAATGTATTATATGAATGGAAATAACATCACACTTGAGATAAAGAAAAATGTTAGCTTATATCATTTAAGTGAGTTATTTTCCTACACATTGGTAAATTTGAACCAAAAAGATTTCCTTACACTTTCCAAAATAAGATTTAAAGCATAATGAAAAGTTCCACACTTTGAGAATTCTCTTTCTTTATATCTGGGCATTTTTCGTAGTTCCGTGTGCCAAGAAACTCTTGGTATGTTGGGGGACTGTTCACCTCAAGGAATTCTATATCAACACTAAATTGTTGAAATCCTTTAAAGCTTTACCTATGCTTCACCCCCAGTGACTAGTCCCAGTATTGATGCTATGTTGAAGTACCTCATTTGATTGTGCATTTTCCAGTTTATTTCTTTGGAGATGAATGTGCTCTCCAGGTCTGAGCTTTATGGTGACTTCCATGGGGCTTAGGGGCTGACAGATCTTTCTTGATGTACAGCTTGTCTGTTTGAGTTCTGGAGAGCTCAGGTGTTGTCATGGCAGCTCTATAAATTTGCATTTCTTCAGAATTTTAAGGAAAAGTCTAAAACTTGTTTCCAGTATTGATGATTCAGGGACACTTTTCCTTTACTAATTTTTTTCCTATATAAGTTGTAACAACCTCAAAAGATTAGTCTATGCAGAAGTATGGTAATTTTTTGATTATTTTTTAAAACTTTAATGAAATTTCAGTACATAAACAATGAGGGGAAGAATAGAGGCAGTCAGCAAAATAAACATATTTATTATATAATTAAATAAATTATATATATATTACTTGCCAGGTTCCTGAAATAAAGCAAGAAATTATGAGACCTTTTGTGTCCAAAGTCTCACACTGATGTATCAATGAGAATTCTCTTCTGATACTTCTTAAAACATATTGTCTTGCCTGGTTAAAGTGCATCTTTGTTAACTGAAGGATCAATGAATATTTCAGAAGTGAGAAGTAAATTTTAATACTTCATCAATACTTCGTAGTTCAAAATGGAAGAATTTTGTAATGATTTTTAACAAAACTTTCTACCCGGACTGACAATAAGCTTCATATTTGGTATTTCTACTTCAGATGTTTTAGATAATTTCAGCAGTGCTTTTAGTTTATTTTTAAATTCTAAGGAGACACTGGCAAATATAGTGGAGAAATATGACCTCTCTTGACCAAATAAAACCTTTCTGAAAATGAAATGGCTTATTCTTTCAAACTGATTTAAAATTCTTTGTGCCACTTCTACTAATACAAAGAAAAATACTAGATAGATTAACTTTATAAGCTTTCCAGTTGTGAAAAAAATCTCAGCCAAGAAGAACATTTTGCTCATGGCTTAAATGTGTCTTAAGGGAGGAGGTACAGTGTAGTTTGCTTCCATTTCTAAAACATGCATTTCTAATATGCTTCTAAAGGGTAAGATATATATCCCAGTGGAACATGACATGATTCTCTTCACTCTGTTTTATGCTTCCAATCCCAGTGGAACATGACATGATTCTCTTCACTTTGCTTTATGCTTCCAATCTATTGCTCCATAGATTTTTCAGAATAAAACTATCTTGAAATTTATTATTTCAGTCACCTGTAATTTGAATAAACTAGGAGCGTGCTAAGACACATCAGAGCATGAATAAATATAATATAGTCTCCACCAGCAAGAAATAAGCATAAAAATAGTAACAGTAATATTATGGGAAAATAGCAACAACTAAGATTTTCCTTTTTCTGTAAGAGAAAAATCAATGTCAAAATACTTTTATTGGAACATTACAATTGATTTTCTTTAAGTGGAAGATACACCTCTAACAGTCATAGCTTACTAATTAAAAATGAATAAGGAGAGGTATTATAGAGTCTTATGGTGACTTCTCATTTCAGATCCAGCATGGAAAGAGTTTTGATGTAGTCACTTCCATTGTTATGATAAGAAAAAACTAAACAAACTGAAAGTCCATTAATTTTCTTGGACTCATCAGAAAATTGAGATTGGAAGGCCAACTGCTACTTTAAAATTTGGAAGGACAGATGAATCCAGAGTCAAAGACAGGATCTGCTTACTTAGAGCAGAAGGTGCTGGAGCCATAAACTGAGAAATTAGACTTCAAAAGTAAATAAGAAATAAAGACTTTCTCAGGTACTGAAAGGAATATAAAAGTAAGTTCTTTACAGAAAAGAAAAATGACATAGGTAAGACATTTAAGACCTGCATAAAAAACAGAAGAGGATGAGAAAAGGAACAAATGAAGGGAAAATAAGATCATTTATTTTTCTTATACTTGGTCTAAAAGATAACTGTTTAATAATGGTAACAAATGTATTGGATGGTTATAGCAGATAATAAATGAAATGAATGACAGTTATATCATAACTGGCTGGAAGGAGGAGTTAGAATTCTCTTACGAAGTCACTATATTACATATAAAGAAGCATAGTGTTATTTGAAATTGGACTTAATTATAAATGGATATTAGAAAATATAAAAATATTCAAAAGTATTATCAATATGCAAGGAAAGAAGATAAAATGCAATCATTAAAATGCTCAGCTAAAACCAAAGAAGTCGGAAAATGAAGGTACAAAAAGAAAAAAAAATGCATCAGTTAGAAAATGGCTAAAAACAGTCATTATCAACTGTATCAAAAATCAATTTTTCTGTGAATCATCTAAGTATACCAGCTAAAAAAGGACTATCAGAGTAGATGAAAAAAATACACATATACTGGTTACAAGAAACAAATTTTAAATATAAAGTAACAAATAGGTAAAAAGTAAAGTGATGGAGAAAGGTATACTATGCTAGTAATAACCAAAGGAAAGCTGGACAAGGTGTTAATTTCTGGCAAAGCAGCTTCATAACAAGGAAATTTATATGGGATAAAGATGAGCATTATACAATGATAAAGGGGCCAATCCTCACAAATACAGAACAACTCCAAATTTGTATGTACCCAAAAACAGGGTAAAAAATGCACAAGCTAAAAGCTGATATAATTAAAAAGAATATAGACATATTCACTACTATATTTGGACACTTCAAAGTTCCTCTGTCAGTAATTGATTAATGAAGCATGCAGAAAATTAGTAGGATGGAGATGATTTAAACAGCTATTAATCAGCTTGATCTAACTTATGTGTAAGGAATACTCCATTCAACAATAGGTGAATAAAACACCTTTCTCAAGCTCACATAGAACATTCACCAATGAGACCACATTTGGGGCCTTGAAATATACCATAGCTACTTTTAAAAAATAGAAATAATACAAAGTTTGTTCTGAGACTACAGTAGAATTAAACAGAAATCAATAACAGAAAGATCCCTGTTTTCCAAGTGTTTGAAAATTTAAAATAAAGACATTTCAACAAAAACTAAATAACTCATGGATCAAAAACGTTTCAGAAAAATATTTTCTTAAATATTTTAAACTGGAGGAAAATTAAAGTATAACATTTCAAATATTGGGGAGATGCATGAAAGCAGTGGACAGGAAAATTTATAGCATTAATTGTACATATGAGAAAAGAAGAAAGCTCTAAAATCAGTAACATAAGATTCCAACTTAAGGCAATGTAAGAATAAATAAAGCAAAAGGAAATATATAAGTTAGAGCAAAAATAAATGAATTTAGAAAAAGAAAAACAACAGAAAGTATCAGCAAAATACAAATGTAATTCTTTCAAAAGTTAGATAAAATTGATAAACCTCCAGCCAGGCTAACTAGAAAAAAAAGAGGTAAGATATAAATAACCAACATCATATATGTATGAAAGTTACTAGTACTGATTACATGGAGTTTGAAAGGATAATAAAGTAACACTACAAACAACTCTGTCAACCATTTTGATAACATATATGAAATGACCTCATTCTTAAAAGATAAAACTATCCAAACACACAAGGAGAAATAGACAATTTAAAAGGCCAATATCCACTAACAAAATTGAATCAAAAATATTTTTTTAGGCCTAGATGAGTTCAGTGTTAATTCTACCAAACATAAAACAAAGCAACAATGCTAATACTCCAAAATCTTTTCAATATACAGAAGCAGAGGGAACATTTCATAACACTCTATTCTATGAGGCCAACATTATCATAATATCAAATCCAGACATTTCAACAAAAGAAAAACCACTGATATGAGAAAAGATATAAAATCTCAACAAAATCTTAGCAAATCAAATCCAACAGTGTATTAAAAAAAGGTATAAATACTCAATCATAATATAAGTTGGTCACAGTCACAGGCATAGTAGTACAGCATGGAGAATACAGTCAATGATTCTTTAACATCTTTCTATGTTGACAGATAGTAACTGCACTAGTGGGGGTGAGGAGTTAATAATATGGGTAACTGTTGAATCACTGTGTTCTGTATTTGAAACCAATATAAGATTGTATATCAATGATACTTCAATTTAAAAAAGTAAATAAATAAATAAAAGTATATATCACAACCAAGTAGGATTAATTCTAGGCATGCAAGCTTGGTTCAACATTTGAAAATAAATGTAATCTACCACACAAACAAGCTAATGAAGAAAGATCATGTAATCATATAAATTGATAGAAAAAGCATTTAAAAAAATCCAGTACCATCATGACTAGAAACTCTAAGCAAAGGTGACTTTAATTTGAAGCCAATGCTCTTGACCACTCCAAAAATCCTAGGGACTTTAAAAATGTCAAATCCACTCTGCCTGTGACCTATAGACAGAAAAACAGAGCCTGGATGACAACACATATGTTTACAGCATATGGTTTACTGAATATTTTAAGGCCACAGTTGAGACCTACTGCTCAGAAGAAAAAAAAGTTCCTTTAAAATATTGTTGCTCGTTGACAATGCATCTGGTCACCCAAGAGCTCTGATGGACATGAGAGGAGTGCCTTTTTCATGCCTGCTCACACAACAGCCATTCTGCAGCCCATGGATCGAGAAATAATTTTGACTTTCAAGTCTTTTTGTCAAAGAAATACATTTTGTAAGGTGATAGCTCACATGGCTAGTGATTCCTCTGATGGGTCTAGGCAAAGTAAATTGAAAACCGTATGGAAAGGATTCACTCTTCTAAAAGCCATGAAAAGCATTCATGATTCATGAGAAGAGGCCAAAATATAAACATTCACAGGAATTTGGGATAAGTTGACTCTAGCCCTTAAGGATGAATTTAAGGAGTCCCAAACTTCAGTGGAGGAAGTAACCACAGATGCAGTGAAAATAGCAAGAGAACTAGAATTAGAAGTAGTCTAAAGATGTGATTGCATCACTGCAATCTCATGATAAAACTACCAAATGAGGAGTGTTGCTTATGCAAGGGCAAAGAAAGTGATTTCTCAAGATAGAATCTACTCCTGATGAAGAGGCTGCGATGACTGTTAAGAGAACAACAGACAATTTAGAATATGACATAAACTTAGTTAAAGCAACAGCAGGGTTCAAGGGAATTAACTCAAGTTTTAAAGGAAGTTCTATGGTGGGTAAAATGTTATCAAACAGCATAAAACAGCATGCTAAAGAAAAATTGTTTGTGAAAGGAAAAGTCAATCAATGCAAAGAGCTTTATTATTGTTTTGTTTTAAGAAATTGCTACATCCACCCCGATGTTCAGCAACCACTACCCTGATGAGTCAGCAGCCCCCAAACATGGAGGCCAGACCCTCCAACAGCAAAAAGATTTTGACTTACTGAGAGCTCATATGATGGTTAGCATTTTTTAGCAATAGAGTATTTTTTTTATTAAGGTATCTAGGTATGCATATTGTGTTTTTAGACATAATGTCATTGCACACTTAAGAGACTAAACTATGATACAAATATAACTTCTACATGCACTGGGAAACTAAAAATTTCATTTGACTTTCTTTATTGTGATATTCTCTTTATTTCAGTGCTTTGGAACTGATCCCACAATATGTCCAAGGTCTGCTGGCACAACATCAAAAGAACATAAAAGAAAAAAATGGTAATTTGGAATTTATTAAATTTTAAACCTTCTGCCGTATGGAAGACACTACTAGGAGTATCAAAAGACAAGCCATAAACTTGGAGGAATTATTTGAAAAATATGTATAACAAAGATTTTTGACCAAACCTTCCTAAAAACTTTTAAAACTCAACAGTATGAACAACCAAAATAAAAAAATGCTCATAAGAGAAACTATCTCACTAAAGAGGATACACAGATGGCAGATGAACATCAGAAAAGCAGCACATTTTCATGTTTATGAACTGCAAATTAAATGAAATAGTGCCACATACCTATTAGACAGTTAAAAATGCAAAAATAATAAAACCAAATGCTGGGAAGGATGCAAGCTGTAGCAACCCTTGATTCATTGCTGGTAGAAATGCCAGATGGCACAATGACTTTGGAGTATAGTATGACAGTGTCTTAAAAGGTTAAAAATATCTTAAAATATGATCCAGTAATCATGCTTCCAGGTATTTTCACACCTGATTACAAACTTACATCCAACCACAAACCTGCAACTGTTCATAGCATCTTTTTTCATAATAACCAAAAACTGGAATCAACCAAATGTCCTTCACTAGGTGAATCAACAAATAGTTGTACATCTATACAATGAAATATTCAGTGAGAGAGAGAAATGAGCTATCAAGCCACAATTACACTGAAGAACCTTAAATGCATATTGCTAAGTGAAAGAAAGAAGTCTAAAAACATGGCTTGCTCTATGATAAAATTGGACATTCTAGAAGGCAGAACTATGTAGGCAGAAAAACAATAAGGAGTTTCCAAGGTTTTATGTGGATGGCAGAAAGTATGAAAAATGAAGTACAGGGGATTATCTTTAGGGCAGTAAAACTATTCTGTACAATAATATGTCGGTGGATACATGAAGCTACCCATTTATAATAATCCATAGAATTCTACAAAACAAACATTGAAACTTAATGTATGAAAATTTGTAAAAAATAAAAAAAAATCATTTAAGAGGGCAGTAGATCCCTGAATAGAATGAGCACTATAACAAAAGCATCTAATTACATTACAGATGTGTAAAACAAACTCACTGAAGAGGGTAAGCAAAAGGAAAGGTGTTGACATAACTAATTTTGGCAATCAGTAGGTTATGTAAATCCATGGTTTAAAGAAATTGTATACCAGCACTGTACTCTTGTTGATAAAGTTGTTTTCCATAGGGTACTAATTAAAAATTCTGTTACCTCTGTCTTGTATACTGGAATAGAACAATTGGGTAAATGGATGGCAGATGTGGGAGTCAGGGTTCTCACTACTAGAATGACAGGTTATTGATAAGGGAGGGGGCTATAATTCTAGGATACCAATATGATAATGGATTAGAATTAGGAACACAAATATAATCATTGTTTAGCTTAAAGTAGACACAGACAGTTACTCATAGAAATTTATATGCTGATATATGTATATGTATAGATTAGTATACACACATTGCTCTGCCATCTGAGAGGGCCTAGAAGTGACAACACCCCAAGAAGGAATAAGCACACCCCGCACTAAGATTTTAGTTTCTAAAACCATTTTTCAGTAAAAAGGAATGAAACTCCTTTGAGACATGGCTGATTCTAGTACTGGGCAAGGGCATGTAGAAGATGAGGTTGAACCATTCTGCAGGACCAGGAAGTGATAAAGTATTAAAAAAAAATAACACACACACCCATACATATATGTTCACACAATGTTTGGGATATGTCAAAGGGACACAGAAACTAACTGAAATGACCAAAACTGAAGTAATCTAAGCAATAATATAAATATAGTAATACTAGATTATAACCCAAAGTGTAAAGCAAATATTCATGAGTCCATACTGATATAAATAAAATAATAAATGAGTAAGTAGGGAAGAAGAGATTAATCTCCCATGCAGGAGACTGCCAGTAATTATGTAGATATACTTCCCTCAAGGGGCTGGAGCATAACTCCCCACACCTTAAGTGTGGTCTGATCCTAGTGATTTCCTCCCAAAGAATATGATATGGAAATGGAAAGAAATGAAGGGTAACCATTCAGTAGACCAACCTTACAAAAACTAACTCAGCCAGGTTATAAAGGTTAACATTTTTAGTGATAAATCAGTTGATAGTATGTACCATTGCGATGATGCAGTAAGAATGGAGTTACCTCTGTGGTCTTCCAACAAAGAACATATGACACCAGTCTGAGCATGAGAAAAACAACAGATAAATCACAATCAAAATTCCTGACCAATACTTCTCAAAACTGGTCACCAAAAACAAAGTCTGAGAAGCCAAGAGAGCCTAGGAAACAAAACAAATGCAATGTGGTGTCATAAATGGGGTCTTAGAACTGGAAAATGACATGAAAGAAAAATTAAGGAAATTTGAATAAACTAGAGACTTTAGTTAAAAATACTTTATCAGTATTGTACATTATGGAAAATTGTGATCAGTTATGACAATGTTAAGGGAAACTAGGTTTGGAGTATATGGGAAGTCTATACTATCCTGAAAACTTTTCACTAAACTTTTAAAATCATAAAGTATATTTAAAAAAACATTCTTTTTGATCTTAACTCTCAACTATTTGTACAAGAATCAACAATAATGCTACGAATAATATAAAAGCCTACTCAATTCAACCTAAAGTATGCTTTTTATACTAATGGATTATTTATAGAACAAAACAGTCAAAATTTATTAAGATGTGGTGAGTTGTTTCTCCAGTTTTACTGCAGAAAACTATAAATACAGAAAAAGGGGAAATAAGGTTATTTTTGTTTATTTCAGCATCTCATCATTTGAAAAAGAAAATGTCAAGACCAAAATGGCATTCCTTAGTTCTTCCATTAAGTTGATTTGTTACTAATATTTATAGTGAATTTTAAGAACAGGACAAAATTTCAGACTATCTTCTTTATAATGGGATTTTTATTATGTTTGTGGTTGAAGGTTGGAGCTGGTCTCATACTGATGGTCTGAAAAAAATGACTCCTTCCGCTCATATGCAGTTTGGATAACTTAGAAGTAAGACAGCAATTTAGTCATTACTTACATGCCTAAATTTACTAAGATGGTACTATCCATCATAAACAGAAAAATCCTCTTTTTTGTACTTATATTCAGATAGGGAAATCAAATTATTAGAGAAATGTTTTCAAATATAACCAAACATAATGGAATGCAGTGTAGTTTTCCATGTAGGCTCTTGTAAACCCTTTTTACCCAGAAGAAAAAATTTCTTTGTTTTTGTATCTTTCCCTAGTAATACTTATGGAAAAAGTGAAAGATTTACTGTCCTCTCAAATTCTTAAGCATCCCCTTAAGTAACGGCATAAACTAAGTATTTTGGAGTCCAATGGACTCCTTTATATGGGAAATTGTAGTAAAACAGAAAAGTCATTTGATCAAAAATCAGTAATACTGATTTTTAAGACTAAATCCATCCTGAAGGCAACCATGTCACATATTTTCTTGATGTAAAAGACTGAGTAGATTTGACAATGTGAATTGAAATATCAATAGAATTAAATATAAAGAAAGAGGAAACTGCCACATGTAACAAATGTCCTGGATATTAACAGATTAAACATAAGTATCAATGACCTTGAAAAAAATAACACACTGGATTTGAGAATGAAATGCGGTAAAGTGATTGGGTTTTCTGTGATGTTCTTCCCAACTTGGTGATTTTATGCTTTTTCTAAAATAAAAATCTCTAAGCTGTTCTATAAGTGAAACCTGATTTTATTTTCTTCTTGAGAGTGAGATTAACCACCTAATTGAATTGTAATACTTACAAGAATAGAAAATAATTTGAATAAAAGCTTGTACATTTGCAATTCATAACAACAGAAATCTAACTCTCTGTTTTCTCCCAGACAAGTTCATTTCTGGCCCAAGATGTTAATAACAGAGTTTGGAATGCATATTGTGCGTACATTTTTGTGAAATAACCTCATAGAGTTTAGAAGGTTACTAACAGATAAAATCACATGGTATGAAAAAATTTTGGAGATTGTCCATTTTCATATTACAAATCATTGATTATATTGGGTGCATAGCAAACTAGTTTGTATTACCAGAATATTTCTTCTGGAGATTTTTAGATATGGGAGGAAAAGTATTTACCTGATCTAAATGGCTGGGAATCAAAAACTGTTGTTTAAGACTGCAGTGCAGTAACTGATATAATATTTTTGTCGTATCTTTTCCTTTGTAAAATTTATTCATCAAACTATGAGTGATTCACAATTTGGTCAATGGCTATGTTAGCAATTATGGCATCAGCCACGTTTTATTAAGCTAATAATTAAATTATCATTAAGAGGACTTGATAAAAAGAGATTAGTAGAATGACTGATTGACCAATTGGCTTAGGAGTAGAAAGCAAAGCAAGAGGAGAACTAGGAGAATATAGTGTCCCAGAACACAAGTGAATAAAGTATTTTCAGGTAGAAAGAATGCTTGTCTGGATAATCAGTCAAGAAAGATTAACATAACACTTTAGATTTGATCATTGGACTTTGGAAGTCATATCTCTGGAATCACACAGAGTAGCAGAGGCAAAATCTTGGGTTGGAGTACATTTAAGAGAAAGTGGCATTATGTCACAGGAAACAAAAGTGTATTCTACCAACCGAGGAGTGGTGCTGGAAACTAAGGAGAAGAGTTATGGGTCAGTAGCAAAAGGTAGCATTGGGGTCTGTGAGTTTAATAAGATGAGAATCATATGACATCTTTATATGTTCATAAGAATGATCTAGAAGAGAAGGAAAATGTGATGATCTGGATAGGAGATGGTAGAATGGCTGGAATGATAGCCTTTAAGAGGGTTAACAAAGGATGAGATTTAGTGTAGTTTGATTAAACAGGAGAGGGTGAAACTGTGATGAGAGAGGCTGGTGGATGTTAGAGATGGTGGTGGTAATTTGTGGACGATCTCTCCTGGTTGCTTCAGTTCATTAGGTAGATTGTAAGAATGCACTTGGAGTGCATGTTGGAGCGGATATATTGGGCATTTGTGGAGGGAGGGAAAAGTACTTGAAATCATACCTTAGAAGAGTTGGAAAATGATGTACTAGGGAAATACAGTATGATTGCCAGGCAGCATTAACTTTTGTGGTTACAACTTAATTTAACTACTTTATGTGACCTTTAAAAAGGTTTTGATGGTATTTATTGAGGTACATATTCTCAGTTTTTCATGAGCAAATTACAGCTGACTCAGAACAGTGGCACAAGAGAAAAAAAAAGTAATTTTCTGTAAAGTGTATTTTAAGAGGTTTTCAATAATATTGTATATTTTATTTTGAGAAAGTAACCGTGTCTGAATTGCATCCTAAGTCATTGGTGTGGATTCTAGATACTTTGTTAGACCAAGGAAGATTTCACTGGAATTTTATAGTTATGTCTGCATGTAACCAATCTAGAAAATTTAAGCAGTAGAACTTTATTTATATAGTAGAGCTGGTTTATAAACAATGCTTTTTAGAATGTCTGCATTAACTTTATAGATAATTTGAGAATGTTTTACTATAGATTTTTTTCCTGACAAACCTAATAGGGAGTGCATACAAATGATTTCTTTTAAAAGGAAAGCCATAAAGTTTATATATATCCTACCTGTTACACATATTAATTACATCACGCTACAAAAAGCATGTTGCATTTACATTCTCCTTAATATATACTTGAAGGCTTTTACATTTTGTAATGACAGTGCTGACTGTAAATAGGAGGTATATTCTTTTCCCAATTATTTTATGTTTTAAATAGTATATTTTATTAGGCTCCTGGGAGGAGATTAATTTGAATATTTCTCTTAGAGCATGTATGTGTACTGAAATATTTGAGTGGTTTATTTTCCTCTCTTTAATGTTACCTGTTTACGTTTTGGCCATTTTGTGGTGTTCAATTGCTTTTGGGATTAAGCATTCACAGCAGTATTTTTTGATAATGGAAAGTCAAGTGAAATTATAGGCAGCCACGAATTAGAACAGGGAAAATTGGTAGCCCTCCTATTGAGATGAGTTATTAAAGTTAATTTTTTTTTATATTTCAAGATGTAAATTCGTTCTTTCCTGAATAATGGAATCATAAAATTTTATACTGAGAATATATAAACAGTTAACCTATTTATCCTTATTTAGCAATGAAATACCTATTTTGAAAACTTATTTTTAGAAGAATAAATGCACATTTTAATATCACATCTTATAAATGTTAGTTCCTGCTTTTGCTACAAATCAGAGTGGAGTGATGCAGCCAAATTAAGTGGAATCAGTAGCACAGACATATACAAGGGGAAGTTGTAAACATGAACAACTTGCTCAGCGGACTTCCTTGGCTCACGCGCTTTTGTTCGACAACCATTCACGGAGATAACTGCACAGGCAGAGTCAGATCACAGCAACCGCTAGGAAACATTGAACAACCCACAGGACAATGCAACTCACTCACTGTCTCTGACATGGTGTCTGAGTTGTATTGTCTGTTTAACCAAGCGTCACTTACACACTATTACAAGCAATCTTCTGCTTTTTCCAGAATTTTCCTGGCCATATGGTTTTGGTTAGAATTTGATGATGAGAGTGTTCTCAAGATATTTAGAAGGTGAAAAAAAAGAAAGACAAGTGGCTATTCTCTGGAGATAGCTGCAGGCAGATATGTGAACAAATGTGCACTTTACTATAGCTTCAGGATGAGTCTTTTGGAGCCACTGGCTTCATTTCAATTCTTGAAATGAATAGGGAAGAGAAAGGTGGAGAAACTGCCATCAATGTTTTCATTTGCAGAAACAAAATGGACTTGGCTTGAATCTCAAGAACCCCTATAGATTTACCATAAAATTCTTGGCTCGCGTAGCACCTGAAGGTCTCTCTGAGCCAGAATCGCATACATGAACCAAAAAAAAAAAAGTATGATGACAGTTTGACTCACCCGGTTGATTCTTCTACCTCTGGGGTGTTGGGAATTACAAATTGAGAAGGATATCTAGCGTTTTCTTCATTTGGCATGTGAGGCAGCAGACTCATTGCTCTGTCTTGATCAGTGACGATTATATCCTTGCGAACATTGAGAGGCAGAGACTCCCCAGGTAACTCAGCCGAAATGAAAGGGGGCTGTCAGCAACTCTTTGTCTTCTCACATTTGATTTTCATAAAAATAATGTCCCTTGGAGCAGCTGCCTCCAACAGTTGATATGCTTTAATGGGAGTGAAAAAAGACATTTAAAAACTTCTATTCAATCAAATCTTGCACTTTCTAAATTTTGATTTTTGTTTATGTTTTATAACTAACATAATATCTTAATTCTAACATTAGGTAACATAGAATACAATATAAATATGTATATATTTTAAGTGTAAACCAATAAATGTTTGCTGCTATTTGTCACAATCAACAGTATTTGGGGTACCAATATTTCAAAAACTGTTACCACAATATAGCCTTATCGAAAATGATGAATACAAAATGAAAAATTAATAGTTAAAATCATGGGAAATTGTGGGTAAAATTGCAATATTTCCAGACTCTCTCACTGGGCTTAGTGCATCTCCATATCAGTAGATGTTTCCAAGGGGTGGAGAGAAGTAGTGTTAACTCCATATCAATAGGTGATTACAAAGGTGGGGGGATCAAGGGTATATCTGGACCAGAGAGATTTGGTGGGTCCCTTTTTACAGCCGGGTCATGAGAGACACAGGTGTGCAGAAGTGGATAATTGCTTGTATGCAATAAACGGTGTTCTCCCACTTTATTTCTCCCTTTGACTGATTTCGGCTTCAAGGGTAATTTGCCCCAGGCTGGGAATTTATTTTCCCTGTGGAGTTACAAAAAATAATGAAAAATTATGAATGAAAGAGTTTCTGATCTTCAAATCAGGAAGAAGTTTTAAAGCATAACTGTTATGGAATGAACTGTATTCCCCCCAGAATTCATATGTTGAAGCCCTACCACCCCACCCCACCCCCCAATGTGACTGTATTTAGAGACAAAGCCTCTAAGGAGATAATTAAGATTAAGGTCGTAAGGGTGGGGCACTCATCTGATAGAGCTAGTGTCTTACAAGAAGACACACCAGAGCTCTCACTTGCAGAAAAGACCACATTTTTTGCACACAGCAAAAAAGCACTGTTTGCAGGTGGAGGATAAAGGTCTCAGAAGAAACCATCTCTGATGACCTTGAACTTCTAGCTTTCAGAACTATGAGAAAATAAATTTCTGTTGTTTAAGCCACCCAGCTTGTGTTATTTGTTATAATAGCCTACACAGACTAATAGAGATTTTGATACCAAAAGTCGGGTGCTGTTATAGCAAATATATAAAAAAATGTAAAAGTTTCTTTGGAATTGGGAATGGATGACAGAGGCTGATAGAGTTTTGAGGTGCATGCTAGAAAATGCTTAGGTTGCATAGGGAACT
Organism: Smutsia gigantea; assembly: GCA_032199065.1. Classification (NCBI taxonomy): domain Eukaryota; kingdom Metazoa; phylum Chordata; class Mammalia; order Pholidota; family Manidae; genus Smutsia; species Smutsia gigantea. The sequence goes on along the minus strand of JAVSCE010003155.1, from coordinate 56,995 downwards.
GCTGGTAGAAATATGGATGTTAAAGGCAATTCTGGTGAAGGCTTAGGAAGAAAGGAGAGCTGTAGAGAAAGCTATCATTTTAGAGAATTCATATATCATTATGAACAGAATATTAGAAATATGAATAATAAAGTTGATTCTGGTGAAATCTCAGGTGGAAATGAGGAATACGCTATTGGAAACTGGAGGAAAGGCAATTCTAGTAATAAAGTGGGAAATAACTTGACTGAGTTTTGTTCCAGAATTCTGTGGAGAGAAGAACGTGATGAGATTGGATACTTGGATATTTAGCAGAGAATGCTAAGCAAAATCTTAAAGATGTAGCCTGGTTTTCCATTACTACTTATAAGAAAATGTGAGAAAGTTGCATTGAAGAAGGAATTCATTAAGGAAAAAGGAACCAGAGCTGAAATATTAGGAAAATTCTCATCCTATCCATATTGCAAAAAAATGATAAAGCATGTCCTGGAGAGACTACCAATGGTGTGGCTGGGCAATCCTTCCAAAAACAGATTACCCATGATGTTAATCAGCCATCTCCGTAGAAGCCATAAACAGAAATGGGATTATTACTAGCAGCAAGCAATACTGACAGTGTGGGCCAAAGGGAACAGAAAAGACACAAGATAGAGGAAGGCTTTGGAGGATCTTCTGAAATTCTACAGAAGGGGACAGCATGCATATTTCTTCAAGAAAAGAGAGAATGACTCCAAAGATAACTCAGATCTTCAAAGCTGCCACTTTCACTAAAGACCCAGAACATACTGCCCCTGAGGGCAAGACTGTTTCCTCTTTGGTTCAGAGGGTAAGGCCACCTGCTTGGTTTCAGTGGGCCAGGCTTTCTCTGCCCAGTGCCTCAGTAGCAGGGAATGGGGCATAACAAAAGGGCCAAGGCTGGGAGTGGGGGCTCTCTACCTAGAGCCAGGAGGGCAGGGCTGCCACCTAGGGCCTTGGGGTTAATGCTGCCCCCCAGCAGGCCCAGTACAACAAGAAGTCAAGGAGGATTGTTTTCCAGCCTTCACACCTAGTGGCATTTGCCTTATTCTCTTTTAGACTTTCCTGGGACCCACCACCCCTTTTCTCTTTTTGATTCCTCCCATTTGGAATAGGAATGTTTATCCTATGCCTACTGAACCATAGTATTGTCTGATTTCACAGGATCACAACTAGAGAGGAATTTTGCCTTAAAATGAATCATATTTTGAGTTCACCCTCACCTGACTTAGGTAATATTTAGATGAGACTTTGGACTTGGAATTGATGCTGGAATGGTTTTAGACTTTTGAGGTTGTGGCAGTGGGGTGAATCTAGGACACAGATTTGGGGAACCAGAGAACAGAATGTTATGGGCTGAATTGTGTGTCCCCAAGTTTTATCTCCCTCTCCCTTTTCTCTACTTCTCCCTGTATACACATAGAGAAAAAGGCTATGAGGAAACAGCAAGAAAACGCCGCCTGTAAGCTGAGAAAAAGGTCTCACCAGAAACCAACCCAAGCAACTTGATCTTGGACTTTGAACCCCTAAAATTGTGAGAAAATAAATTTCTGTTTTTAAAGTGATAAGCAAAAATTATGCAATGTCCTAATGGATATAAGGTCCAGGCAATGAGGGAGAGTAAAAAGGGAATAGCTAACCAGAGACTCCATGTTCCTAGAGAAGTCATTTTAACAATGTAACTCCAGAGGAAAATATGTTCCAAGCCTGGGGCAAATTACCTTTGAAGCTGAAATCAGTCAAAGGGAGAAATAAAATGGGAGAAACCCGTTTATTGCTTACAAGCCATCATCCACTTCTGTTCACCCATGTCTCTTGCAACCCAGCTGTGAAAAGGAACCCCACCAAACCTTTCCAGTACAGATATACCTTCGATCCCTCCACCCTTGGAAATCCTATTGATATGGAGATGGACTACCTCTTTCCACCCCTTGGAAACACCTACTGATATGGAGATGCACCAAGGCCAGGAGAGAGATTCTGGAAACCCTGCAGCAATCACCTAGAAGGTCCCCAGGACTACCGCAACCCCTGCACTTCTGACCATCACCAACAGCCAATCCACCAGCCTTCTATAAGGACTAAGCCCCTATCCCTGGACCATCCCCACTTCACATCAGCCAACTTCCTTATCTGTAGCCAATATGAATTTAGAGATCTTTCTTTCCTTGAGACCCCTCATAAATGAACAGTTTTCTGAATCTGGCAGACCAGCTGTGTCTGTTATCTGGCCTGGCTGCTGGTGAAGCAGAAACTTCCGGTCCTAGACCTTAGTCTTTATCTGGTTAGCATCTGTAAAGGCTCAATAAGGCCTTTTATTTCAGAGATCTCTTTGTCTCCAGAGTTTTTTTTACCAGAAGGCACCCAGCTTACAGTATTTTCCTATGGCAATGGGAAATTAATACAATGACTAATGGAAACTAAAACAAAAACAAGAATCTCTGAGCTGTGTAAATTTAGGCTATCTTTACATTAAATGCCTACAATAAATACAACTGAGTCCAATGGCAAACTGGAAAAGCAATTTCAACATACATGACATGCAATTGATTCATTATGCAGAAAAATTTTAGAATTGAATGCATATGAAAATAAAAAAGAACAAAACCATGAATAGAAATTTATAATTGAAAAGAATGTATTCTTGCATTTCTATTTACATTGTAATGTATATTACTGCATTTATTACCATAATAAAAGTGGAAAATATTGAAATCTTTCATTTTTTCCCAATATTTAAGGGATGTCCCTTTAAATGATATTTATATCATAAATTGTCCAAGAGTAGAATCTATTATCTGTTATCTTTCACATATCTCTATAATAACTAGGATTGACAGTGATACAGTAAAAGGGGTACTTTAGTAACCATGGTGGCCAAGTAATGCTGAGTTAATAAAAAACTCTTGAATTATGATTTAAGATTTTACTTTTTCATCACTTCCAGTGCAGGACAGTGTGGGACCACTTTTTCCTTGTTGGGGAGAAAGTAGAGAGATAAAGGGGCAATCATAAGAAATTAAATGTGATAGCCTAAAAGTAATAAAAGCACCTTGTACCATAAGATATTAAGGGGGACTAATCACCTGGTCCTGCTTGACAGCAAAGAAGCAAGAAGGTGGCAGGAGAGCCGAAGAGAGCTGAAGATTGGAAGCCTCCATGATAGGCCTCAGATAATGTATTGACACAAGAATACATTTAAACTATTCTGAAGTATACTTTAAAATACTCATTAATATCCTTCAAATGTTTGTTTTCTTTGAGCCAGTAGATTTCCTTCTTTTAACTGATTCAAATAAAGTATAATAAGAAATAAGAAATATTTATAATAGACTAGATATTCTGTTATTTACTTTGCATGTGTAATCTCATTTAATCCTCACAAAAATACCTGTGAACTAGTTAGTATCATCATCTTTATTAAAGTTGATAAAGAGACGTAGAGAAGCATTAGTAATTTGTCTACTGTCATTCAGTTAATAAATTTCAGAGCTGTGACTTTAGTTCACATAATATTAATCTAGAGGAGCTAAAATTGTGACTCTCATGACTTGTAGCTATGTATGAAGGCAACATTTTTTCCCCCTATATTAATAATTCTTCTTCAGAAAATAAAACTGGGAACAAAGCAAACAGGCATACTCAGTTCCCAAAGTGGAAACTGAAGTTATCAAGAATAACTACTATGATTCAGCAAGCCAAATTGACCATAATTATATAAAAAACCTTATCATCCCAATTACATAAGAGCTATGTCAAATGAAAAGAGGAAATGGAAAAATCGATCTGTAGAATAAGTTGGAATTGTTTTTAAAAAAGTGGAACAGAGACAATAAGCTAGGATCTGAAACAGTTAATGCAGGTCAGCACCAGGACAATAGAACTGGAAATCAAAGAGCAGGGACAGATGGGAAAGAGTTTACAGAATGAAAATCTGTGGGATTTAGGAATTAATTGGTTAGGGAGAAGAGGGATTGGTAAACAATTACTCTGAGGTTTCAAATCTAGTTGACTTAACAAACTGTGGGGTCATCTCTCTATAAAAAGTGCTTAGCCATGTTTCTCGAGACTCAGCTGGTTGCGGTTTTTATTATATTTCCCCAGATTCAGCTAAGCTGTGTTTTTGCCTCAATCAATCCAATCAATAAACATAGCAATCAGTGATGACATGGAAACAGTATAAATCTGAACCTTGGGGAAATAGATCTGAACATTTTATATATGTATAACTGTGTGTGTGTGTGTGTATCATTTTACATATGTCTAACTGTGTGTGTGTGTATCATTCTACATATGTGTAACTGTGTGTGAGTGTATGAATGAGAGAGAAAGAGAAAGAGAGGGAGAACACTAATTAGCACATATTCAGCCATTAATCTGTAGCAAGCACTGTTCTTAAAATGTCTTTATATACATGAACTCACTCAAACCTCAAACAAAAATGATGACATACTATTATCTTAATTTTTACAGATGAGGAAACTGAGGCTTGGAGAGGTCAAGAGTTTTTTCCTAGGGTCAGAGAACTAGTATGTGGAGGTACAGAGACACATTTCAAATCAATAATTCCTCAAAACATTCTTCATTATCAAAACCCAGAATGGCTGGGGAGAAACCCAGAATCGGGTTCTTTGGCAACAAGGTCATTGTGGAGGTTAGAAGCAAAGGGAAGCCCACCTGTGTGAGAAGCCCTGCCACTCTCATTGCCTGAAGCACAGCATGAGAATTGCTGATGCGTGGAGAAGAGCATGTATAATCCAGGATCCACGGCTGATCCAATGTACCACTCCATAAAAGCCTGGATGTAGGACTGGATTGGGAGGGATTAGGAAAGTTGACCACTAAAAGGACTGAGTTCCCTGGACTAAAGGACAATTCTAGGTTATGAAGCCTGCATTCTAAAATGATTCTAAGATGTTCTTCTCATTTTCAAATCCCCCTCAGAATCCACTCATAAGACTTCATCTATATTTAAGAATATAAGAGAGAGGTACAAAGTTCCAGTGTTAAAATAAGTCATGGGAATGTAATGTATAGCATGGTGACTATAGGTAATAATACTGTATTACATATTTGAAAGTTTCAGACTACTGTGAATTTGAAAGCTGCTAAGAGAGTAGATGTTAAAACTCATCAGGAGAAAAACAAATTGTACCTACAATGATGAATGTTAACCAGACTTATTGTGGTGATCATTTTGTAGTATATACAAATACAGAATCATTATGTTGTATTCCTGAAACTAATATAATGTTATATGTGAATTATACCTCAATTAAAAATAAAAAAGAATATATGAGAGAAATGCAGGCTCAGACAGAATAAGCACGCTAGACACAATGAGGAACTGGATAGAATGGCCACTCTGCACAGACTGACACTCTTGAAATACTGACCACTACAAACCTTTTGAGAGCCAGAACAAATAGACTGTTGTGAATATTATTTTACTTCCCAACATTCATTATCCTCCTTCTCAGGATATCTGCCTCCACATTCTTTCAGGCAACCCATGGGACTCAAGGAAAACTGATCCCATCTAAACTCCAGGGCTTGACCCTGATAAAGTATTCCTAATCAGAGAAATCCCATCCACTTTGCTGCTGACAGGATAAGAAGGGGACCCATAGTCCAATAGATTCAATGAGAGAAAATATTTTCTGGAAAATTTTGGAAAAGTTTCTAATACTTTGTTTTTCCTCAGGAATAATTCATTCCCACATTCTGTAAATGAGGAAGTCTTGGCCCCAATTGTTGCTGGCAGCCATTTTATGATCATGAAGCAATCAGCCATAGAAAGAAAATAATATTCAGGATGGTAGTTTGGCAGAAAGTACAGAGACTTCTAGAATATTTTTCAATAGTTACATCTATCGATCCTGATTCTGTTCTAACTTTGGATAAACCCTTATATGAATCAATTCTTCTCCTTAATATTTAAGCCAGTATGAGGCAAAGTTTCTGTTTCTTGCAGACAAACATATTTGATTGATATGCTGGTAATCTGATCAAACTGAGCAGTCCAGACAAGCGTATGACCAGTCATAATTACCTGTCTGTTTTTACAGACTATTCATGACCTTGATCCCTCTAGAAATACTGATACTCAGGATACACTAACTGCTGAATCTGGGTACACGACGCAAACACACTGATTTATTTTAGGCACACTGAATAACCCTGATATCACATAGGTCCAGTACCCAAAAGATCTGTGTCACCTGCCCAGCCCATGTCTCAGGAAAGGAGAAAGTGGTCAACTACCTAGGCCCTTTTGTGCTGCTGCCTTTAGCTACAGAGACAGTTGGACCCTCTTTCTCCAAGTGGTCATTCATCCTAGGCCTTTTTGTGTTGCTATGGTTGCATATAACATACCAGCTGCAAGATCTTTTAAAGCCTAGTTTTCCAAATCTCATGACATCACTTCTCCTGCATTTTATTGGTCAAGCAAATCACAGGCCAGTCTAAATTCAAGGCAAGTATCAATAAATATAGATTTTATTTTTTCCTTGAAAATTAAACTATAAATTACATAGCAAGGGTTCTGATGGTGAATACTTCAATAAAAGTAGTCCTTCACTTGAGTTATCACCCAGAGTTATCACCTGCCTGATAGACACATTTAGAGGAGCTATTTTAAAGAAAAAAATGTATATATAGTACTTTGAATAGGTTTTCCAATGATTTTTATATTGTTTTCCAGAACTCTGTTGATTGATTTACATATGGAAAAGGGGAACTGGGGACAAGGAGATGAGGCTAACCCTTAGTTTCAACCCAAACTTCTCACTTCCTTCTCCAGCCTTAGCAGCCCAACTTTATCTGTTCTAAATATTGAATAACTGGGAAATATTTTATTTTGAAAAATTCTATGTTAAAAATCATTTTAATGAAATTTCTGTATGTTTGTATTATATATATAGTTGATCATATTTTAGCAATTTGGGATTTGAATCTTAAAAAAAGGCAAATCTGTTACTCAACTCTCTCATATTTAAATTTAGTTCATATTTTCGGGATGACATTTTATATAAAGGTATGAGTCTGCCTAAATCTACATAGAAAAATTTAGGACTATGAAGTTGTATAGAACAAAGCCAGATTATATGCCCTTTGCATAATAGTACCAGTGTCACAATTTGAATTCGTTCTTCAGTTTGAGTAAAGAGTAGTAATATTCTCAATGAAGTAAGGAAGTTTTAAATTTATTTGCTGCTTTAAAATGCTGATAGTTTCTCTATAAGTTAAATCTAAAATTATTTTGATCACCATGTTATATAATAAGAAGCTATTCTTTTTGAATTATTTAACTTATCTTTTAAGGAATTCTGTGGCCTCTATATGTTCTCCTGGGAAAGTCAAAACAAAGTAAAATTTGTTTTATTAAAAGCAGAATTAATATGTTAGAAAAACAGGGATTTTTGTTTTAACCTCGGCTATGACATATAAAACAAAGCAAAATAAAAGTATACATATTCATAAATTTCATATAGAACAAGACTAAAGGGCTTATAGGCCTTCATTCGATTCTTCCTTCTTACAGTTTGACTTGGGATAATGCGCTTCTCTGATTCATAAAGGAAATTTCCACTGATAGTAGGAAAAAAACCCAATACTGCCTTTCATTATGACCCATCATATCATGCCCTGTACATTTTCAAGACAAATGAGGTAAAATTTCTACTTTTTATTCTTATTGCAATAAGTCAACTTTAAGATCACCTAAATTCTTAGACAAAGGGTTAGTAATTTCAGTACTGAAACCTTTAATCATTCATTGTTCCTGTAACGAAAAGATAGACCTTATTTCAAAAACAGCAATCTTGTCACTTGAACTGAAGAAAGAAATTCACAATGTTAATAGATCACTGTGACAGTTCTCATGGCCAGAAATAGGACAGAGGCAAAAAGATAAAACACTGTTTCTGTTTATCTTTCTTAATAGTGTGGAGAGGCAGAGGGAGACAGAATCTGAACATGTAGATATTTCACTCCGGATAAGAACAAGTAAAAAAAAAAAGTGTTCAATTTTATCCAGTGGCTTAAACTTTATGTTGACAGATAATGATTTTTTTTTCAGTTCTAAAGATTTAGTCACCCATCTAGGCATTTTATCATTTACTTATTCTTTCAATAGTATTTATTGAACGCCTGTATTATTTCAAATACTATGCTAGTCAATGTTCTAAGAGTGAAAACGGATGATACTAGCTATCCAAATAAAGTACTGAAATGATGTGAACAAATGAAAAAGTAAAGATAAAACTCACGAATGAGTTTTAGCTGAAACAAATCTGTCTAAATATTTCTAACAGAGTCTATATATATTCTGCAAACCTAACAGATTTCTACATGTTCTTCAGAATTAAAGTTTGACTACTGAATATCTTTTAGAAGGGAAATTATATAAAAACAAATTCATTAAGGCATACTCAAACCAATAGAGCATTTACTAAAGACTCTTTTAAGTATAATGAAACATTTCATAACTAGTAGTTGATGCTCTGATGTCATACAAGAGATAAAATATATGATGTTATATTTTTAGAAACTTTAGTTAGGCCTTAGTGAATACCCTTATACCATTAAATGTTGAAGGTATTTTAAATTCTAGAAAACTGTACGCAATTACAATTTGTTTTGTCACTTATAAGATCTGCTATCCTTAGCATGTTAAAGCAATCCTTATTATGAACTTTACGTAAAATATGCTCAATCTTATTCAAATATGCATTAATCTTTCATACTACAATCAACCAGCTTGAAAGGATGGGGATAGCAGAATTATATCAAATTCCATTAAAAAAAGTTGTTTTTAAAACTCTTCCCTTTGAAATGCAAAGATGTGCCTTTTCAGGAATGATATTTCTCTGAGGAAACTATAATAATAAAGTTTATGCTAATTAATTTGCCCACGTTCTTGAAGGAAGACAATAAAAGAAAAATCCAGCAAAAGTTTTATTGAGCATTACTGTATGGTTTGCATCATGCTAAGAAGAGAAGTTAGTTTCATTATTTTCACTTTTGTAGATGAAAAACTGAATGTTTGAGGATAAATATTCTAAACTCATACTGCATCTTAACTCCAAAGACATGCTTTTTGACTGTAAAGTATGTGTAGTTCTCCAAGTCCTACTGCCTCACTGCCATTGTATAAATGTTAATGTCCGGCCTTCAACAGATTTACACAAAACACCCTGATATAATTGGCAGAAGGAGGATTAAAGCTCAGGTCCTCCACTTGCAAATCCCATGAACTTTCACTATAACTTACTGCTGTTGTTTAAAGTAAAAATTTTGAAAATATTACACCAAGTAATCATAAGGAAAGTTGATAATTTTCTTAAAAATACTATGTTGAAGTAAAACATATCTTTCTACATATTATAATCAATCTCAGATTCTACCTGTATTATTTTATCAAGCTGGCAAACTTAAGATATTTACATGAGAAACCCTTGAACTTGAAGAACCTAAATCTGTTCACTAAATTAGTCTCTAAATAACCTCTCTAGCTGTTAAGAGAAGGTTCACATGTAGCTCAGGACAATAGAACCATTAAGCAGATTCTCACAGAATCTATTTCAGGCTGAGCTATTCATGTAGCACCTATTCTTCATCATATTTATTGACACTTAAGATGGTGGGTGGAGAGAGAAGAGGAAGATGGCAGGAAACTGCTCCCAGTATGAAACATCACAAAGATTAAACAACCAACCTTTTCTTACTAGCATGTTAGGACTTGCGAATAGCACCTTATTTTTCACCAACCAGATGCATGCAATACTCTCCAAGATTTTTTGAGAGCTTTTTGTAGAAATACTTCTTCATATCTTATATGTGGAAATAACATATGATTAATTTGAAGTAAAAAAATCAGTTGTATAAAATGATTACTGTAAAAGCAAAATTGAATATATATTCACAATAATTTGTTCATTAAAATTATTTAGAAATATTTAATGGAAGGCCTAACTTATTTTTCTTCCTAATACTGATTCTCATTTATTAAGGAACATAATTTTCCTCTATCAGGATGGTCACTGCTGAGAGCTTTCTAAAACAGTGAGGTTCTGCTTATAAAAAGATACACCCTATGGTAGAATGATTTATATGGGGAAATCGCTATTAAATCACCCTCACCATTATTAGTACTTTCACAGGATACCTTTGTTGATTAACCTGCAGAATGAAAATAAACCATTCATTTAAATGTCCATATGGATTCAGAATTCTTTCTGATAGAAAATGTATTTTCATTCAATTAGTTTCTAATTTTCATTCTTATTCTATATTTTGTTGAAAGATATATTTTCAGATAATACAAAGATTTTCATTAATGTTTGTATGAACTGTATGTATAGACACACTGACTGTTAGGACACAAATCCCACAGGTAAGCAGTGCCAATAAAGCATATGTGCTATTGAAAAAGAGATAGTGTCATCATCATCATCATGCCACCAGGTAGTAGTTATTAATCTTTTTTCATACCCTAAAGTTGCTTAAGAATTTGTAGAAAAACACCCACCACCACTACTACCCCACCCCCACAAAAGAAACGTTTTGCACTAAATATTTCATTCAATGTCAGATAATCCACACACATGTTAGAGCCCACTTTGGCATAGATCAATATAACTTGTATTAGTCTACATATTACAAAGTAATATCCATGATAGATTCATTGATTATTCAATAAGCATTGATCAGAAATTGGACTATTTGGAGAAAAAGAGAAATGACATTTTAATCCCAAACCTTAAATCAAATAAAATTCCATGGATTAAAAGGTAAAATCAATTAAAAAACAGAATGTTATATTATAGGATGTCCAGCTGTTTAAGGATTATTTTTTCACCTTTTAACAATTAACTTTATTGAGGTAGAATTACCATGCAACAAAATGCTCACAGAGGATCAGTTTTGTCATATCTCTACATCTGTGTAACCAGTAGTGTAATAAATTCACAGAACATTACTATCACCCCTCAACTATCCCTCACGACATTTACAGTCCACCTCCTCTGCCCTTACTCAAGATCCAGGCAGCCACTGACATGCTTTCTGTCACTTGGATTAATTTTAACCTTTTTTAGAATTTCATGAAAATTCTAGAAAAAAAAATGGACCATTGAACTCTTTTGTGCCTGGCTTTTGTAATCAGCATAATGTTTTTGAAGCACGTCATATTGTACTTCATATCAGAAATCCATACTCTTTTTAAACATAAAAGTTTATTTTTAAAAAATAGAATAAAAAATAGTAGATTTAACTAGATAAATGGAAAATGTATTTCTGTCAGAAAGAGTTAATATAAATTAAAAGGCACAGGGAAAATGGATAAATATTTTCTATAGATGAAATAAAATAAATTTTTTGGTATATATGAGTCAAGTAATATTTGCTATTACATTAATAAAATGTATAAAGGAAAACAATGGGAACCTGGCAAAGAGTAATAAAAGTGAACTACTGACATAAAAGGTCCAAGCTCATTAATAATCAGAAGTGTGTTAACACAACTAAGAGATAACTTTTCTCATGACAAACTCATTTGCAGAAAATGATAAACTATCATAATAAATAGCCTCAGGATGCAGTACAGACATCTTCATGTATTGTAACAAATCTCACCAATTTAAATTTGTAATCGAAATGCCCCCCGCCATTTCCAAACCTAGCTAGCTAGTTTCACTGGAGAATTCTACCAATTATTTAATGAAGAGTTCTACACAATCTTTTCCAGAAAACAGAAAAGGCAGTGACACTTCAAATTCATTTTATGAAAATATTATTACCTGATACTATGATCAAACAGAGTATAAACAAAGAACAATAAAGACCAGTTTTCCTCATGAACATAAATGTAAAAGTCCTTGACAAATATTACCAAATAAAACTAAGCAATGTATAAAACTATTATGTACCTTAGCCAAGTTTCCTTCCAGGGAAGAAGATGATTATTTACAAATCAACACACACAGTGCACACTATCCTCAAGAAGAAGTCACATAATTATGTCAACTGACATATTAAAAGTATTTGAGAGAATTCAACACCCATACAAAAATTAACTCAAGATGGATCATGATTTAGGTGTTAGATGGAAAACTACTAAAATTTTAGAAAAAAATACTGGAGTAAATGTTGGTATCTAAATCTAGGCAAATAGTTCTTTGTCTTGCTACCGAAAGCAGGATCCATGAAAAGAAACATTGATAAATTAGACTATGTCAAAACTTTAAAAAGCAGCAATTTTTTTTCTTCTGTGAAGATACTGGATAATAAAATGAAAGACAAGCTATGGACTGGGAGAAAATACCTGTAAATTACATATTAGACAAGGGATTATATAAAAAACAGTAAATGCCCCAAAAATGCAATTAGAAAATGGGCTAAAATACAAATAGACATATCACCAAAAAGAATAGGCAGATGGCAAATTGCACATGGGAAAATCACTAGTCAAGAGGAAAATGTAAATTAAAATCATGTGAGATATTTAAAATCATGTGAGATATAACTACATACTATTGGTTTCTTAAAACACTAAACAGGCAACTGCACTTTTGTGAATTTATCTCAGAGAGATGAAAAATAATAGACACACATACAACCTGTGACACAAATGTTTACAGCATCTTTATTTGTAAAGGCAAAAATTGGGTAACAGCCTAGATGTTCTTCAATGAACATATAGATGAACATTTGTGGTCAAATGGTTTAACCACTATGGTATATCCATACTATGGAATATTACTGAGCAATAAAAAGGAATGCACTATTCATAGAGGAAACAACCTGGATTAATCTCCATAGATTTAGTTTGAGTGAAAAAAGATAATCACAAAAGGCTACATATTGTAGGATTGTATTTATATACCACACTGTAATGGACATATTTATCAAAATGTATATTATACAACTTTTGAATGAATAATTTACACTTAGAAATTTCAAAAATGTAGATTCATCAATTCATTCACTTGTGTTACCTTTTAATTTACATTAATTTATGTCTTCTTTCAAAGAGGTCTTTCATTTTAGGCAAAATATTTTTAAATTATTCACTTAATGAAAGTTCTCCTTGCATTTTAAGGACACTTTATTTAAATAATATATATTAAATAATATGATGTATATGTAATATAAATATATAACATAAACAAATTATACAAGGGCACAATATATTGTATTACTTATCAAATTAGAAAATTAAGTAAGACCTCACTTTTCAGAAGTAGGGCTTGGAACTATTTGGGCAACTGATCAAAATACTAACAACAATGTCAAGCCTCTAAGAAATACCAAAATCCTAAGTTCTATACTCTGATGCTTCCATACTGAACTGTTGAAGAAAAATAATTTTATGAGGGAAACTTCACAATGATTACTACTATATGAACTGCCTATCATTTTCTAGGTTATGTTACAGATGACAAAAGCAAAACCATGAAAGAATGTGGCCCTTTCACATGAAGTTGTTTTAAGTAATTTTCCAAGAATTTGTATTTTGCTTTTCTGAGTCAGCAAATTTAAAATATCATTGCCCATAAAGATCCTCTGGGAATCTTGTTAAAAAACACAGTTAACAGGTGGTCAAAATGAGAACCAGCTTGTAGAACTGTAATTCATTGTGATTCTTAAAAATCATTGCAAACAGGCACTCATTTTATACCTAATTTTGTATTAAGGATTCTGAAATATTTTTTTCTTTAAGAGGGTTTCCAAAATACTATAAGCTTCAAGGCCCCCAGTCGGGGTCCTCACCTGCCTGTGTGTACTTGTCCCAGGGTGGCATGTCTTCTCCAGGGCCCATGCTAACATAGGCTCTCCCCTGGTTTCTTTTGCAGGGTATTCAGTCCCTCCAGTGTGGTCTTTAGTGGGATTTCCTTGATGTAAGCAACGTGTTTTTCCCGTCTGGCTACTTGAAGAGTCACACTCACCCTCTGTGTTTCCAGTTGTTCTTCCTTCTTTGGGGGATCTTTTTGAAATGACCCTTCCTTGGAGTTCTTATTTAATTCTCAGAATCTTTGCCCCACTGTTAGTAAAGTACAGCTAGTTCTAAATGCAGCCCCATCTATCTGCTTTACCATGTCAGCCCTTACCTAGCCACATTGTTAGACATTTCACATACATACAACTTTTATCTACACTGGAGGGACAAACCTGTGAGTGGCCCCAAGAGAGCTCCCTCACTTGTTGTAAGGATTGGAAAAGATGCTCTGCCTTGCCCTGTGTGGAGGCGGACTATGCTCTCGGAAGGAGCCCTCTCCTTAGTCTCTGGCAACTTTCTCCTGACAAGCCTCGCTGTCTAGGAAAAAATGGCCGCTGTTGACCTGTTTCTCTGCCATTGTATGCTGCATGATATGCTCTAGCAGCGTGAGTGTTGACAGAGTATGAAGCCATCATTTGAGGAAGCAGACAAAATCCAGACCAGAAGCTTCCCATTTTAACCATCTCTATATGTGCTTTTAGCAAGACATTTCTAGGGTATTTTTATAGACATTGCAATTTTTAATTACTGACTCAAAATAGCAAAATACATCTTAAATTGAAGATCACTTTTTAAAAAACTCTTAGTAAATATTTGTTTGGCTTTTTGCTTTCATCATGGTTCACAGGGCCTACTAAATACTATACATGTAATAAATACTATTTTTGTTATCAAGTTTTGCATAATCAGTTTTTTTCATTAAATCATTCTGTATTTGAATGTAGAAGTCAGAACTTCAGTATGTCTTAGTGAGTGGTTTGTCTTAATTGCTGCTTGCTTATTGGTTTTATCAGTGATCCAAGGTATTGGTGAAGCCATTAGACATGCTTAGTACTTCATGTGATGGTGAAGAGGGTAACTTGGGCAGAACAAATTGCAAGGTGATGGAGAAAAAGAATAATGATATTGCAATTGACCAGGAAATTCCCCCAGTCTGTGCCACCAAAATCACTAAGTAGCAATTCTGTCTGGAGGTTTAATGGGTAGAGACACTGGAAGATGATCTTTGAAATCCTGACTTAAATCTGAGCATACTTTAAATTTTAAAATAAAGTACACATGGACCCTACCTTTTGTAAAGTGTTTTGATCTGTCTGGAAGTAACATTTATGACTCATATCCTACATACTTTGCAGGAAGACACGAATTTCCTATAAATGCACTTAGTCTAACAATAGATAATTCAAAAAGATTTTTTTAAAGTAATCTTTTCAGAAACCCGAGATAAATCCAATCTATTTTTATGATGAATCTAAGTATTACATATGAGTAATTAACAATCAGTTTCTCATAGCAAGTTAAGTGAACTCAACAGAAGAAAATGTTTTTGAATATGAGCATTAATGAAGAAGTTGGACTGCAAGATTATAGATTGTGGAAGTAAATTTCTCCAAGGTCATACAATCCAACTTCTTCTAATTATCTTACTTGTTCTGAGACCTCACTAACTTGTAGATTTAAAACACCCCTCTGTAAAACAGAATAGTAATAGAACTCTTTCGTTTATTGCTCTAGATGAGATAATGTATATCAAGATTCAAGACAGTGACCACTAAAAATGTCCAATAAAGTAGGCATGGTAACAATAACAATGATGGTATTGATGAAGACAATCACTTAAAGGCTTTAAGGTTATCTGAAATTTATATTAAAAACAAACTGACAAATTATTAAAAAAGCAGAAGAAATGTGATTCCTTTGCCTGAAATAAATGCTACTTTGAGCAAACCAACCTTCATTTCACACGACACTTTAGTTTTGTAATGTTCCATCCCAATTTAAGTACTGTGAAAGAAAATCAGAAGCTTCTAGTATTATTGCTGACTCAACATATTTTGAGCTTTTAAGGCAGTTAAGTGGTCATTTGGATTGAATGTAGAATGAAAGATAAAGGAGCAATCCCTCACTAAAAGCCATATTCTATACTCTATCCAACAAAAAACTCAAAAAGAATATTATGTCCAGAAACTGGAAGTTGAATATGTCAACTTGAAGAAAACACTGAATGAATCCTGAATCTACTCTTACATTACATTTGGTTCCAGAAAGTATGCCTTCACGTTCTGTTCAGGCATTTGAATATGTTTTAAAATATACATTATAAGGTTGAACTAATTTATATTCCCACTAGCAGTCTAGGAGGGTTCCCCTTTCTCCACATCCTTGCCAACATTTGTTGTTTGTCTTTTGGATGGTGGCCATCCTAACTGGTGTGAGGTGATATCTCATTGTGGTTTTAATTTGCATTTCTCTGATGATTAGCGATGTGGAGCATCTTTTCATGTGCCTGTTGGCCATCTGAATTTCTTCTTTGGAGAAGTGTCTGTTCAGATCCTCTGCCCACTTTTTAATTGAATTATTTGCTTTTTGTTTGTTGAGGTGCGAGAGCTCTTTATATAATTTGGGTGACAACCCCTTATCGGATATGTCATTTATGAATATATTCTCCCATACTATAGGATGTCTTTTTGTTCTACTGATGGTGTCCTTTGCTCTACAGAAGCTTTTTAGTTTGATATAGTCCCACTTGTTCATTTTTGCTTTTGTTTCCCTTGCCTGGGGAGATATGTTCATGAAGAAGTTGCTCATATTTATGTCAAAGAGATTTTCTATTTTTTTTCTAATAGTTTTATGGTTTCATAACTTACATTCAGGTCTTTGATCCATTTTGAGTTTACTTTTGTGTATGGGGTTAGACAATAATCCAGTTTCATTCTCTTACATGCAGCGGTCCAGTTTTGCCAACACCAGCTGTTTAAGAGGCTGTCATTTACCCACTCTATATCTATGGCTCCTTTATCATATATTAATTGACCATATACGCTTGGGTTAATATCTGGACTCTCTATTCTGTTCCACTGGTCTATGGGTCTGATCTTGTGCCAGTACCAAATTGTCTTGATTACTGTGGCTTTGTAGTAGAGCTTGAAGTTGGGAAGCAAGATCCCCCCTGCTTTATTCTTCCTTCTCAGGATTGCTTTGGCTATTTGGGGTCTTTTGTGGTTCCATATGAATTTTAGAACTATTTGTTCCAGTTCACTGAAGAATGCTATTGGTATTTTGATAGGGATTGTACTGAGTCTGTAGATTGCTTTAGGCAGGAGGAGGTTCCTCAAAAAACTAAAAATAGAAATATCATTTGACTCAGGAATTCCACTCCTAGGAATTTACCTGAAGAAAACAAGATCGCAGATTCAAAAAGACATATGTACCTCTATGTTTATCGCAGCACTATTTACAATAGCGAAGACATGGAAGCATCCTAAATGTTCATCAGTAGATGAATGGATAAAGCATATGCGGTACATATATGCAATGGACTATTATTCAGCCATAAGAAGAAAAACAAATCCTACAATTAGCAACAACATGGATGGAGCTAGAGGATATTATGCTCACTGAAATAAGCCAGGTGGAGAAAGACAAGTATCAAATGATTTCACTCATCTGTGGAGTATAAGAACAAAGAAAAACTGAAGGAACAAAACAGCAGCAGAACCCAAGAATAGATTAACAGTTACCAAAGGGAAAGTGACTGGGGAGGATGGGTGGGAAGGGAGGGATAAGGGGGAAAAAGGGGCATTACGATTAGCACACATAATGCAGGGGGGGGGACCCATGGAAGGTAGTATAACACAGAGAAGACAGGTAGTGATTCTATAGCATCTTACTACACTAATGGACAGTGACTGTAATGGGGTATGTGGTGGGGCCTTGACAAAGGGGGGAGTCTAGTGACCATAATATTGCTCATGCAATTGTACATTAATAATACCAAAAGAAAAAAAGGTCAAAAAATTTTATTATAAGGTAACTTATTTTTGGAAAATCAAAGAAAATGATCAAAGGTTAGAAAACAATCTCTTGCCTATCAGACCATTTTAAGGAATATTGATCTATCACCCTAAATATTAAAAGTCAGGGATTTAATGTTCTGGAACAATATTGTTGGCCATGCACGAAACCCACTGACAAGATTCCTGAGGAAGATTATTTGAAAACATAGAAATTATCATTCATTGGCTTTGTCACATAATGAAAATAAAATACACATTTTGTAATTTAATTCCTTAACTCAGAAACTCACATGACTGCTTTTACTCCTTCCTAGAAGCACTCCACAACAAGAGAAGGCAGGTTTATTCCCTGCACAGTTTTCCTCGGAGTCTGAGAACGAGGTAAACTGAATGTAAGTGATTGGATGATAAGTAGTTTCAATATCACCAAATCAAGTAGTTTGCCCCTCACCTCTTTCCTGTGAGGTATGTTGTGGATTGGCCTGGGAAACAACTTATTTTATTCATACAGCAACAACAATTCCCTTTCTCTCATATATTTAAGTCTTGCTTCCTTAGTATTTCCCGTTGCACCTTTTCAGTTATGTTCCGATACAAATGTAATGATCACCTACAATAACCCGTTTGTAGTGTGAATTTTCTGTGATCAAGAAAACAAGAAAGGACTTCCGGGAAAATGGCGGTGTGAGCAGGGCAGCAGAAATCTCCTCCCAACACTATATTTATCTACGAAAACACAGAAAATACATCTATTCCTAAAATAGAGACGAGAATACACAGGAAAGCGCACAGCATGCAGCTACACCCGAGAGGACTCGGCACCCCAAGAGGCGGGTAAGATACGGAGCCGCGATCTGGCGGGACCCGAGCCCTCCCCCACCCCAGCGCACCGGCGGGAGGAGAGGAGTCAGAGCAGGGAGGGAGTGGAAGTACACCCGCGAAGTAGCCAGCCCCGGTGATCTGCGTGGGGAGCACTGACCCACATTGCACAGTGCAGTGGAGATTGGAGAGACAGAGGGGCAGGATCTGAGCGGGGAACGCGCTAGGGTGCTTGCAGCCGGCTCCCGGGAAGGAAAAAAAAAAAGTGCGCGCTTTCTTCAGCAGTCCTAAAGAGACAGGAGCCCAGCGGAGGAGCCGGATCGCCCCAGCACACTCAGCCCAGCAGGCTGGGAGTCCTGGGGAGTTTCAGATGCCTTAGCTGGCAACTGAGGAAGCGTAGCCATACTTAACACTTCTCACTGAGATCAACAGCCTCCTAGTGGTTCCCACCCCTGCCAGAGCGATAAAGGGCCCTGCAGAGCGGCACAGACACAGCTGTGGATTAGTGGGGCAATAGCGCCACCTAGAGCATTCCCACAGAATCTACGTCCGGTGGGCATTTTTTTTGTTTTTTGTTTTGTTTTGTTTTTTGTTTTGCTTTTGTTTTTCTTTTCTTTCTTTTTTCTTTCTTTCTTTCTTCTTTTTTTTCATCTTTTTTTTCTCTTTTTTTTTCTTCTCTTTTTAAAGTCTTAAAGAGCCCAGCTGACATACGTGGCAACTATCAGTGACCAAATTATACAGCCATGAAAAGACAGAGGAATATGGTTCAGACCAAAATCAACCAGACAACCCCAGAGAGGGAGTCTGAAGGGATGGAAATGCACAGCCTCCCTGAAAAAGAATTCAGAATAAAAGTCATAACCATGCTGATGGACCTACAGAGAAATGTGCAAGAGCTGAGGGAGGAAGTGAGGGAACTGAGGAAAGACAATACAGAAATCAGACAAGCGATCGACGGGCTTAACAGCAGAATGGATGAGATGCGAGAGACTGTTAATGGAATAGAAAACAGAGAACAGGAGTACAGAGCAGCTGAGGCAGAGAGAGATAAAAGGATTTCTAGGAATGAAAGAATATTAAGAGAACTGTGTGACCAATTCAAACGGAACAATATTCGCATTATAGGAGTACCAGAGGAAGAAGAGAGAGAAAAAGGGATAGAAAGTGTCTTTGAAGAAATAATTGCTGAAAACTTTCCCTCGCTGGGGAAGGAAGTAGTCTCGCAGTCCACCGAAGCTCATAGATCTCCCAACACAAGGGACCCAAGGAAGACAACACCAAGACACATAATAATTAAGATGGCAAAGATCAAAGATAAAGACAGGGTATTAAAGGCAGCTAGAGAGAGAAAAAAGATCACCTACAAAGGAAAACCCATCAGACTATCATCAGACTTCTCAACAGAAACCTTACAGGCCAGAAGAGAATGGCATGATATATTTAACGTTATGAAACAGAAGGGCCTCGAACCAAGAATATTGTATCCAGCACGATTATCATTTAAATATGATGGAGGGATTAAACAATTTCCAGATAAACGAAAGTTAAGAGAGTTTGCCTCTCATAAACCACCACTACAGGATATCTTAAATGGACTGCTCTAGAGGGAAGCACACCTAAGGCTAAAAAGATGTCACCAGAGAAAAAAAAAATCATAGCAAAGAAAGCAGACCATCCAAATACTAACTAAAGGCAAAGAATAAAACACCTATTATAGAAAGAATGGAGGAGGAGGAATAAGAAGGGAGAGAAAGAAAGAAACATCAGACTGTGTTTACAATAACTTAACAAGAAAGTTAAGTTAGATTGTTAGATAGTAAAGAAGCAACCCTTGAACCCTTGGTAACCACGAATCTAAAGCCAGCAATGGCAATAAGTACATACCTATCAATAATCACCCTAAATGTAAATGGACTGAATGCACCAATCAAAAGACACAGAGTAACAGAATGGATAAAAAAGCAAGACCCATCTATATGCTGCCTACAAGAAACTCACCTCAAATCCAAAGATATACACAGACTAAAAGTGAAGGGATGGAAAAAGATATTTCATGCAAACAACAAAGAGAAAAAAGCAGGTGTTGCAGTACTTGTATCAGACAAAATAGACTTCAAAACGAAGAAAGTAGCAAAAGATAAAGAAGGACATTACATAATGATAAAGGGGTCAGTCCAACAAGAAGATATAACCATTATAAATATATATGCACCCAACACAGGAGCGCCAGCATATGTGAGACAAATACTAACAGAATTAAAGGAGGAAATAGACAGCAATGCATTCATCTTAGGAGACTTCAACACACCACTCACTCCAGAGGACAGATCAACCAGACAGAAAATAAGTAAAGACACAGAGGCACTGAACAACACACTAGAACAGATGGACCTAACAGACATCTACAGAACTCTACACCCAAAAGCAACAGGATACACATTCTTCTCAAGTGCACATGGAACATTTTCCAGAATAGACCACATACTAGGCCACAAAAAGAACCTCAGTAATTTCAAAAATATTGAAATCCTACCAACCAACTTCTCAGATCACCAAGGTATAAAACTAGAAATAAATTTTAGAAAGAAATCAAAAAGGCTCACAAATACATGGAGACTTAACAACACTCTCCTAATTAATCAATGGGTTAACGACCAAATCAAAACAGAAATCAAAGAATATATGGAGACTAATGACAACAACAACACAAAGCCACAACTTCTGTGGGACGCAGCAAAGGCAGTTCTAAGAGGAAAGTATATTGCAATCCAGGCCTATTTAAAGAAGGAAGAACATTCCCAAATGAATAGTCTAAAGACACAATTACTGAAATTGGAAAAAGAAGAACAAATGAGGCCCAAAGTCACCAGAAGGAGGGACATAATAAAGATTAGAGAAGAAATAAATAAAATTGAGAAGAATAAAACAATAGAAAAAATCAATAAAACCAAGAGCTGGTTCTTTGAAAAAATAAACAAAATAGATAAACCCCTAGCCAGACTCATTAAGAGAAAAAGAGAATCTACACACATAAACACAATCAGAAATGAGAAAGGAAAAATCACGACGGACCCCACAGAAATACAAAGAATCATAAGAGAATATTATGAGAATCTATATGCTAACAAGCTGGAAAACATAGAAGAAATGGACAACTTCTTAGAAAAATACAACCTTCCAAGACTGACCAAGCAAGAAACAGAAAAACTAAACAGACCAATCACCAGTGACGAAATCGAATTGGTAATCAAAAAACTACCCAAGAACAAAACCCCTGGGCCTGATGGATTCACCTCTGAATTCTACCAGACATATAGAGAAGAAATAACACCGATTCTCCTTAAAGTTTTCCAAAAAATAGAAGAGGAGGGAATACTTCCAAACTCATTCTATGAAGCCAGCATCACTCTAATACCAAAACCGGGCAAAGACCTCACCAAAAAAGAAAATTACAGACCAATATCCCTGATGAACGTAGATGCAAAAATACTCAACAAAATATTAGCAAACCGAATTCAAAAATACATCAAGAGGATCATACACCATGATCAAGTGGGATTCATCCCAGGGATGCAAGGATGGTACAACATTCGAAAATCCATCAACATCATCCACCACATCAACAAAAAGAAGAACAAAAACCACATGATCATCTCCATAGATGCTGAAAAAGCATTTGACAAAATTCAGCATCCATTCCTGATTAAAACTCTCAACAAAATGGGTATAGAGGGCAAGTACCTCAACATCATAAAGGCTATATATGACAAACCCACAGCTAACATCATACTTAACGGCGAGACGCTGAAAGCTTTTCATCTAAGATCGGGAACAAGACAAGGATGCCCACTCTCTCCACTGTTATTCAACATAGTACTGGAGGTCCTAGCCACAGCAATCAGACAAAACAAAGACATACAAGGCATCCAGATTGGTAAAGAAGAAGTCAAATTGTCACTATTTGCAGATGACATGATACTGTACATAAAAAACCCTAAAGATTCCATTCCAAAACTACTAGAACTAATATCTGAATTCAGCAAAGTTGCAGGATACAAAATTAACACACAGAAATCTGTTGCTTTCCTATACACTAATGATGAACTAACAGAAAGAGAAATCAGAAAAACAATTCCATTCACAATTGCATCAAAAAGAATAAAATACCTAGGAATAAACCTAACGAAGGAAGTGAAAGACCTGTACTCTGAAAACTACAAGACACTCCTAAGAGAAATTAAAGAGGACACTAACAAATGGAAATGCATCCCATGCTCTTGGCTAGGAAGAATAAATATTGTCAAAATGGCTATACTACCTAAAGCAATCTACAGATTCAATGCAATCCTATCAAACTACCAACAGCTTTCTTCAATGAACTGGAACAAATAATTCTAAAATTCATATGGAACCACAAAAGACCCCGAATAGCCAAAGCAATCCTGAGAAGGAGGAATCAAACGGGAATTACACTCCCTGACTTCAAGCTCTACTACAAAGCCACAGTAATCAAGACAATTTGGTATTGGCACAAAAACAGACCCACAGACCAGTGGAACAGAATAGAAAATCCAAACATTAACCCAAACATATACAGTCAATTAATATTTGATAAAAGTGCCTTGGATATACAATGGGGAGATGACAGCCTCTTCAGCAGCTGGTGTTGGAAAAACTGGACAGCTACATGTAAGAGAATGAAACTGGACTACTGTCTAGCCCCATACACAAAGGTAAACTCAAGGTGGATCAAAGACTTGAATGTAAGTCATGAAACCATAAAACTCTTAGAAAAAAACATAGGCAAAAATCTCTTGGACATAAACATGAGCAACTTCTTCATGAACATATCTCCCCGGGCAAGGGAAACAAAAGCAAAAATGAACAAGTGGGACTATATCAAGCTGAAAAGCTTCTGTACAGCAAAGGACACCATCAGTAGAACAAAAAGACATCCTACAGTATGGGAGAATATATTCATAAAAACGTATCTGATAAAGGGTTGACATCCAAAATATATAAAGAACTCATGCACCTTAACAAACAAAAAGCAAATAATCCAATTAAGAAATGGGCAGAGGACATGAATAGACACTTCTCCAAAGAAGAAATTCAGATGGCCAACAGGCACATGAAAAGATGCTCCACATCGCTAATCATCAGAGAAATGCAGATTAAAACCACAATGAGATATCACCTCACACCAGTGAGGATGGCCAACATCCAAAACACAAACAACAACAAATGTTGGCGAGGATGTGGAGAAAAGGGAACCCTCCTACACTGCTGGTGGGACTGCAAATTAGTTCAACCATTGTGGAAAGCAGTATGGAGGTTCCTCAAAAGACTCAAAATAGAAATACCATTTGACCCAGGAATTCCACTCCTAGGAATTTACCCTAAGAATGCAGCAGCCCATTTGAAAAAGACAGATGCACCCCTATGTTTATTGCAGCACTATTTACAATAGCCAAGAAATGGAAGCAACCTAAGTGTCCATCAGTAGATGAATGGATAAAGAAGAGGTGGTACATATACACAATGGAATATTATTCAGCCATAAGAAGAAAACAAATCCTACCATTTGCAACAACATGGATGGAGCTAGAGGGTATTATGCTCAGTGAAATAAGCCAAGCCGAAAAAGACAAGTATCAAATGATTTCACTCATATGTGGAGTATAAGAACAAAGAAAAAAACTGAAGGAACAAAACAGCAGCAGACTCACAGAACCCAAGAACGGACTAATAGTTACCAAAGGGAAAGGGACTGGGGAAAATGGGCGGGAAGGGAGGGATAAGAGGGAAAAAGGGGCATTACGATTAGCAGATGTAATGTTGGGGGGGCACGGGGAGGGCAGTACAACTCAGAGAAGACAAGTAGTGATTCTATAGCATCTCACTACGCTGATGGACAGTGACTGTAATGGGGTTGGTGGGGGGGACCTGATGAAGGGGTAGTTTAATAATCGTAATATTGCACATGTAATTGTCAATTAATGATAATAAAATAAATTATATTAAAAAAATAATAATAATAAATAAAATAAAATAAAAAGCAAAAAAAAAAAAAAGAGGAAACAACAGAAGTTAAGTACCCCCTGACCAGAATCCGGAGGGAAAAGGGAAAGCACCACAGTCACCACCAGGGGGCACCTGCAGCTCTTCCTGGCTCCTCAGGGCCGTCCTCAGCAGGTGCATCTCAGCTGTGCAGAAAGGCCAAAGAGCCCAGGCTAACTTCCTCCCCTCTTTTTATGCTGGTAAGACAATGGCAGAGCCAGGGAAAGAGTGTGGGTGGCAAGGAAGTGCACAGATCCAGACGCCCTGCTATGGAGCCCTGAGCTTTGCTCTTGGGCCTCCCTTTGCTGACACATTCACTCCTGGTCAGCTACCACCATCTGCTGCAGCTCCAAACACTCTGGCTTGGTCTACCCACATTCTCTCCAATTGGTGAGCTCCTACACATCCTTCAAGGCCCAGTTCAAACACCACTACTGGGACCCTCCTACTTCTGTGTTCCCAGGGCTCATCGTTTTCAGTAGTATTTTCCCATGTGCCCTTCTGTTCTGGAGGACCTGGGCTCCAGCAGGGACCATGACTTGCTCAGCTCTGAGTAGACTTGGGAGTATAGGGTCTGGCACAGAGTGAAATCACTGAAGCTCACCAGCATTATATTATGACTTCACCTTCCTCCCACACTTCTAGGAGCTTCCTTGAAGGCAGGCACGGGGTCTACTTCTTGTCTCTGACCCTCAGGGCAAAGTTGGCCTTCAAGTTTGCTAGAATGAAGTCACCTTCTTTGGTGTATGGAACTCACTTCTCTGTGTGTATGACTTGCTTCTTTTCTTGGTCAACAGGTATCTGTCAGGCATTCTCTGCTGTGCTCAGGACTATGCTGCGTATCATGGTTGGGAAGGGGAGCTGAGGAGACCTGTCAGGAGAGCAGGCTCATGAAGAGACTTAGGGCACAATACCTGGAGCACCCTCACGTTTATAAATCCAACTCTTTCAATGTAATGAAAATGGGGAAGCTGAGGCTCAGACAGGGGACGGCTTCATCTAGGAAGTTGTTGGCAAACTGATACTGGAATTCTGATCTCCCAACACCCGGCTTCGACTTACTATGCCAAGTGCATTATGAGAAGCAATAGGTCTACTGAGTTCACTGTGTCACGGCTGAACAGGGCTGTCCCAGAGGATTAATAAACTCATTTATGGGATGAATCAATGGAACCCAGATCAAAGAACCACAGCTTTGGAGCTTTTAAGCAGCTCACTTCCAGATCAACCCCAATAAGAAAGAGCCTGGACTTCGCAAATGTTCAGACTTGGGCTCAAAGTCCTTCCCTGGCCGTGCAGAGCTGATTCATGGTGTGACCTCCCAGAGCTCTGATATTCAACCTGTAAGTGCAGATAATCATCTCCCAGGTAAGCAAAGATGAGACAAGGCTGGGAACCGCTGGTTTCAGGCTCTGGCCCCCAGCAGGTGCCCAAGAATGTGAGTTACTGATCTGCGGCATGCTGCTGTTTGGGTACATCTCCTCCCAATTCCAAACCCAGTGATGTTGTCTTGGTAGCTTCAAGTTGGCCGTGGTGGAAGTATTTACATCATCGATATTAGCAAGCACTGCAAATCAGGAATCTTTTTGTTTCCTGGGAGCTAGTTGTTAAACATTTGTCAGACACCCCAGAGTATCAATCACCATCGTTACTGAGACTCATGAGAGCTTGTTCGTTCCAGGCGGTCAGAGAACACACCAGTTGGGCTATTTTTACTGATCTGACAGCTCACTTCAGCCAGAACAGCCAACTCAACAAAATGGTTGATTGGCTCCCCCGCCCAAACCCACCCCATCCCACAGCCCCCATTTTAAGAGGCTGTGAGCCTTGCTGGGAAATGTCTCATGGTGTTTCTGGGAGAGACCCAACTCAAGTCAGACTGGCCAGCTGGCCCCATTTCTCAATGCAGCCAGTCACACACCATAGAAACAGGAGCCTGTCCCTCGCCTCCCTGAGCAGCTGGGCCAGCGCTTCCAGGGTTCCCGGGGTTTTCAAGAGCTGATCTCCTTGTGGGATGATGTGTCTGTCACACATGAGCCCAGGTTCTTCCCCAGGCCTGGTTCTGGGTAGGAGTCAGTCCTGCCATTCTTCTGGAGCTCCAGGCTGCCACATCCAGGAATGCTCAGGGCAGGCTTATCTGTGGGGACACCCCTGTCGCCCTACACAGTGCCAAGTCTCCACCCCAGGGCCTGACCCCTCCACACCGGGATGGACCTCTGGTCAGCCCTGAGCACAAGAAGCAGTGAGAAGATTCCGGCTCCAGGAAAGCCTTGAGTAGTCACCTTCCTGGGAAAAGAGGTTGGGTGCCTGATGACAGTGCCGGGGCCTCCCCCCGGCAGGCTGAGCAGAAAGGGGAAGTGCGGTCAGGCTGCGCTCACTGCTCTGAGGTGGGCGGGAGCCCGTGGGTGAGGAAGGCCTCTCGTCAGCCACGCCTGAGCCACAGCAGTCAGGGCACTGCTGTCCCCTCAGGTGCTTGCATCCGGATGCCTTGCCGCCCAGGTCAGTGCCTGGGTATGGGTCCCTGCGAGTAACCACCTGGCTGTGGGCTGGGATTGTGGCCTGGGGCCTTGGTCCGACCTCTGGGTAGAGTTGGAGAACCACTGGCCTTGAAGAATCCACTCTGCCGGGCACTGGCTGGGTGACATCAGAACCATTCACCTCTCTGGGTCTCCATTTTCTTGCACGTATGGTGGTGCAATAAAGAAACCTACCTCTCAGGTTAAAGAGACACATGACTGGGAACCAGCTGGAGTTGTGACCACTTTCTGGATTCCGGTGGTGAGCGTTGGTAACTGATTCATGAGAGGACACCACAAGGTCTGTGCTGGGGGTGGGGGGTCGAGGCAGTGGCTGTGTGAACGCTGGGCTGCATCTTAGAGCCCTTGGAAGAAAACCCTAGAACAATAGCTTTGGTGTCTTTGTTGCTGTGTGTCTGGTGTTCAGGGCTTTATAAGGCAGCCTGTCTTCCGAAGGTCTCGGGATCCAGGTGTGTTGGGCTGGGTCAGATGTTGACAGAGCCGGACTCTTGCCCTCTGGAAAACTAGTACCGGGGAGACCTGGGTTTGACTTTGTTGTCTCCACTTCACCTTCTCATGCATCATTTGTCCCTAAAGCCACTCCACTCCCTTTCCTGGCCCCTTTGCCATGTGAGCCTCTCAGGTAGCATCAAAAGTGAGGGTTGCTGAGCCTGGAGAAGACAAGGCCTGAGAGCTTCTTTTAATGTTTTTGGAATCTTTTTTCCCCCTCTAAAAATTGGAAAACTGCAGAAAAAGAGGGGAAACGATGACCTCAAATTCCATTATCTCACCACAACTGTCGTAAAGAGTTTGGTATTTTGCCTTTTAGTTTTTAGGGTTTTTTTTCAGCTATTTTAGCTATTCTGAGAAGTTTTTGTTGCTTTATTTTGATGTGAATACATTCTGGAAATAAAAATACAAACTTCAGGCATCCCTGGTTCCCTCTGCCCCCTTATAAAACCAATGTGATCGCCAGAGAGCCCCCCACTGGCAGGTTTTGAGCTTTCCTCCACACTCTTACAACCAGACAAATAACAAAAGTAAGCAACAGCAAGAGGCAACTTGGTTGGACCCAAGGAAGGACTGCTGGGTGGTAGAAACCCTGGGATAAACTTGCTGGGTGGCTTGAATAGTCTGCAACTCTGGAAGGTTCTGCTAAGGGTGAACACATCACACTGAACATCTCCGAGACAAAAGCAGAGCAACCTGTGTTGGGGGGGAGCAGAAGCTCTTTTAAGATGCGATACCTACATTTTTGAAAGTGTGTTTATTTTATGCTTCACTGAAAGCCTGGGTGGTTGAGAAAGAGAGAAGGATTCTAGTCTCACACACTAAAAAATCAAAATCCTTTTTCTGTGTTTTCTCCCAGTCATCTCCAGCCACAAACATGAGCAACATTATGTGACAATCTGGCTGTAGCATAGAGCAATGTTGCAATCTGCTTTTTTCATTTCATGTGGTTTCCCAATAGTCCTCTCATGATCTTTTCTTCCAATCACTCAATTGCTGTATCCTATCCTATCAAGTGGCCCTTCTAGAATTTTCTTACCCAATGCCCCACTGTTTGTAAGTTTATCTGTTTATCTATACTAAGGTTAACATATTTATACATTTAGGTTTTACTTCCTTTGGGTTACTTCTTAAGCTAGAATTCTAGAAATGATATTATGGAATCAAAGGATATGATCATTTTAAAAATGTACCCATTTATTTTCGAAAATATTTTTAAAAATCAATGCATACTGCTGTTGGCCACTGTTGGCCATGGGAGGAAGATCTGTTTCACCATAACGGTACCAGAGCAGGATTTTATCATTATTTTTTCATTTTTGCTTGCCAATTGATGTAGTTTCTAACTATAGGCAGACAAATATGCCAGGGGAACAATAAAGTAGGATGGGTGAGAATGTAGGAACAGTCGAGTCCTGGAAGTGAAATAGATCAGATGCAAGATTAATCTGACAGCTATGATGACTTGATAAGCTACTACACAGAAGGAAGCATATGCCGTCAGCATGGCTCCGCAGGGCCAGAAAGGGCATGTTCAGTTCCACCGTCTCCTTCTCAGTTCTCTAGGAACCATAGTCAGCCTTTCACAGAGGCGGGAGGACAGGGAGGGAGAAGAGAGGTTGGCTTCCTTTTAATTATGTGCCCTTCCTTTGGGTTTTCAGTTGCCACCTATCAACTATCCACATGACCACGTCGAGTGTTGACATCAGTGAGGAGCTCAGTGGGAACATGGGTGGTAACAGTCTGGGAACTAGAGTGAATGGAGGCAAGAACTACTCATGCTGACTTGAAGTGCAGCCTAAGTGTTGCCTACAGTCCCCCAGACCCCTGGGATCTAGGTTGAGAGCAGCTCAAACCCTCATTCACATCCTGTTGGGAGTCCAAAGCCCTTCCAGAGGCTTCGGTGGACTCCACAGGAGGCCACCTCTTTCCCACAGTTTGCACTGGCTCCGGGGCTCTGTGGGTGAGCTTATCACATCATTACAGCTCTCAGGTTAGTCTGTGTCTGTTCCCTACTGCTCTGACTGGGGGGGAAACCCACTCCCTTTCTTGCTTCCCCGTACCACCCAAACAAAACTGCTGACTGGAGCACTGCTTCAGATGCACTAGGTGTTACTAAAAAGACTGGGTGGGGGGCCACAAGAGAGGTTTCTAATGCCACAGTGCAAACATCTGCCAAATGAACATAATATAGCCCTGTTCTTAAAATGTTGTTGGCCATTCCATTGCCAAGCACCTTCCATCCAGCTGGCTCCCTTCCTCCTTTCCCCCCCTTCCTTGTCATCCCCTTCTCCCCCAGAACTCCAAATCCTACCCCCTAAATGCCCAGAGGAATTCAACCATCTCCAGTTCCTACCAGCAACCTTCATTCCCTAGCCAGCCAGCTAAATGTGTTAAAGGCAACTCATTCTATCTTTTCAATTTTTGCAATGAGATGTAATTGATACCAATAAAATGTATCGGTCTTAAATGTACAGTTCACTACATCTGACAACTGTATATACTCTGTAACCACCACCCAAATCAAGATGTAGACTATTCCCATCACCACAGGAAGCTCTCTTGTGCCCCTTTCCAATCAGACCCTTTCCTGCCCCATTTTGGGGGCATTTCCTGATTTCTATTGCAACAGAGTAGTTTAGTCTGTCCTTGAACTTCACATAAAGAAAGGCATTCAGATTTGTGCCTTTTACATCTGGCTTCTCCCACTTAACATAATGTTTTCAGGATTGATCTATGTTGTGTGTATCAGGAATTCGTTTTTTAAAATTTCTGAGTAGCACTTCATTGTATGAATATAGCAGCATATTTATCCATTCTTCTGTTGAATTCCATTCTATTTTTACAGTTTTCTATTTTTTGAGCTTACATCAGTAAGTACCACATGTCCAGACAGTTAATCCTAAGACCCTGAGCATGAGCAAGGCAGAGGGGGAAAAACTTCAACTGGGGGAGAGAATAAAAAGAGGGGAAAAAAAGCTAAAATTAGTTTTAATGATACATTTAACATAACCCAATCTATCCAAAATATTAGCATTTTAACATATAATCAATATAAGCATTTATTAATGAGGTCTTGTCTACTCTTCTTTCCATACTAAGTCTTTGAAATCCAGTGTGCACTTCACACTTGGAGCACATCTCAGCTCTAACTAGCCACCTAGAAAGTGCTCAATGAATAGCCTCATGGGGCCAGTGGCTGCGGTCTTGGACAGTGCAGACCTCAGGTAAGGAGATTTGTGTCCAAGGCCACAAAGCCCTAAAGGCGGAGGGCGAGGATCTGGATTCAAATCCAGATCTCTCAGCTTCCTGCTGAACTGTTTGCAAATCCGCCTCTCCCCACAGAGATCTTTTTGAGGTCTCTTCCACCTCCAACTTCCTGAAATTCTAATCCCCCCAACACACACACATGCATTCTACTCACACCTTTTAGGACTCATGGTTATTTCCGATTGTTTATTTTTCATGAGAAAAACTCAAGTTTCTCAATATACCAGACATAACCATTAGTGAGTCTTGAAAGAAATAGAGGGGTTTACACTCAGTACTTCTTTTCACGGACTGGCTGTAGTGGGTGAGGAAATATTTGAGTGCATCATGTGTTGTGAAACGTTTTATGAAATTTGTTTAATTTATGGGAATATATTATAGCTGTCACAGTGTCAACTGTATTTCTGATTCTGAGGATCTTGGTTAAAAAAAAGCAAGTGCTGAATAAACCCACAGTCTCCGGAATTCTCGGTGTTGGGGAGTAAGTGTGCTTTCTGTCACTGAGTCTCCAGAAATGCCTTTTGGGGAAGTGAGAGTTGAGACAGGGATGGTGGCTGTTTTTAGCTGCTCTCCCAACCTGACATCACTCAGAACTGCAATAGGCTCACAGAGGAGGATGTCTTAGGTGACTAGGGGGGAAGCGGAGCAGCCCGACAAAGCTGCAACTCCACCCTCAACACTGGCGCGGCCTCTGCTTCTCTGCCACCCTGGTCAATGCCAGCAGCAGATGGCAGATGGAGAGTAGGGAGCCTGTCTGAGGTTGTGTCCAAGTGAGGTGGCTTTAGAATTACAAGACACAGTGCCTGGATTCCAGACCTGGACCCAAACTGTCCACCACCCTGCATCATTAGAAGGGAAGTCCACAGGAGCGGAGGAAGGAAGCTGGGCAGCGCTCATTCATTCACACATTCACAGATGTGTATGAGCACCTCCTGGTTTCTAGCTGATGTTCTAGGTACTGGAAACAGTGTATTCAGTTATGACTGTCCTCTAAGGACTTTGGACAAGATTCCAGGATGCCCCTGCTCCTGTCAATGCCCTAGGGAAGAAATCCTGCAGCTCCAGTGAAGTCATTCACACCATAGTAAAAATCAGTTTCTCTCCCTCCGTGTCTAACACATCTGCAAATGAGTTTAAATGGACGGGAAGTAGGAAGAAGAGCAAGTGTGACACTTTGCTCTGGAGAGAAGTGACTTGATGGAACAGCAGGCCCTGTGACAAGCAAACAGGAAAGGTGTTTGGGGTTCAAGGAGTCTGCATAGTGCCTCTCATTCCACCCACCTGCTGCCACTGCCTGTGACTGTTGTGGGGAAACAAGCCTCCCGATTCCTCATCTGCCCGGCAAGGGGCTCTGCTGAGCGGCCCAGTGCAGGACTCCTCCCTGAGGCCTGAGAACCACCGGGAGTGCTTATTAAAAATGCTGATTCCCCAGACCCAAGCCAAACCTACAAGTCGGGACTGGGAGTGAGTAGGGACATAAGACCCTGGTATCCATGTTTTAATACATTTCCCAAAACCCTGGCTTGGTTATCATAAGTTAGGGCCCTAGAGTCACAAAGACCTGGTTGTGGTTTCTGATTTTTCCATTTACTAGCTCTGCAACCTTAGGCAAGTTATTGAATGCAAGCCTCTGTTTTCTTCTCTGTAAATGGGGTAATAATTACAACCTGCCTTATAGAGCCGGAGTGAGGTTTAAATGAGGTGGAACACGTACAGTACTTGGAACTTGTAGTAAGTTAGCCCACAGTACATGTTACTTTTCAGAAGGGCATTTTCATATTGTGGTTCTCATTATGGGGAACAAGTCACAGTTAAAGGCTGAGGTCTTGCCAATACTGGAAGTTCTTGAACCAGGGTTCTACTTTCAGTTCTGTTATAAAAAGGAACATTTACTAGCTTCATGTCAGCCAAGCAGAACAAAAAGTGCTTGAACTTTGGCATCAGACCAGTCTTAGGTTAGTCAATTACTAGTTGCGTTACCTTCAAAAAATTGTGTAATCTCTCCAAGTTCTATTTCTTCATCTGTAACATGGGGGTAATAATAGCCCCTTGCCAAGGTAGTAATGAGGATTAAATGATAACATGTATATCCCTGGTACTCAACCTTGGCCTCCTATTAGAATCATCTGGAGAACTTTATTAAAACAAACAAAGCTTCAGTGGCCAGGCCCCACCCCAGATGAGTTAAATCAGTCTCTGAGGTAGTACAAACAGAGGCAGTTCTTCCAGCTACCCAGGTTGGGAGTTTTCGATATTTCTCAAGTTCTTGGCCTGGTCCTGACACTCCCATGGTACCCAATGACTGATAACCAAAGAGGGGGCCCATAGTTCCTCTGGCTCTTCTGTTCCATGCGTCCACCAAATGCTTCCCCAGGTGACAGGAACTGAGGTCTGGCTCTGTGGCTCTCTGGCCTCCTCCAGGTAGGTGGGACCCCCACACCTGGAACTGTGGATGCAGCCTCTCGTACCCCCTCGTGCTGACCTGTGGTCACTGGTCATTGGCTCCTATTCTATTCTGGTCTCTCCTGGATCCTGAGCACACATGCTGGCTCTCAGGGCCCTGCCTTACCTTTGAGTCTGAGTCCTGCCTTTAGAAACTTCCTATGTCTTCAGACTTGAAAACAAAGATTTTCCCTCCCAGAAATAGAGACCCATGTCAGTGCCCAGCCTTGTGGCAGGTCCTTGCTGCTTCCTGACTGGGTCAGCAGCCTCGGGCCTGATGTGGCAGCCTTCGCATCAAAACATGAGAGAGCCATCACTCACTTTTTTCCCCTTTCCTTTCTGGGACATCAATAGCAAGCAATATGAAAACTTTTTAACATATAAACCCATGGAAACCACTTTAACTGGAGTCTCATCTTGTGGAGATATGAGCGTGAAGTGGTTTGCATGGTGACCACACCCACCCCAGGACGTCCTACATCCCAAACCCAGGAACCAGTGAGCATGTCCCATTACATGGCAAAGGGGACCGAAGTTTTCAGGTGGAGTTCAGGTTGCTAATCAGCTGGCCTGGAGATGGCGAGATGATCCTGGAGTCTCCAGTGGGAGCGAGGCCATCACAGAGCCCTCGTAAGTGGAGAGGGAGGCAGAAGAGGAGGCCGGAGGGGCGGTGAGTGCAGAGAACTGTCGGAGGAGGTAAACGGCTGGCTTCGAAGTTGGAGGAAGGGGCCAGGAGCTCAGGACCATGAGTGGCCTCCAGAAGCTGGAAAGAAATGGCTTCTCCAGTGGCACCTCCAGAGGGCCCTGCTCACGCTTTGACTTTAGCTCAGTGACATCACGTTGGGCTTCTGGCCTCCAGAACCCTAAGATAACACGTTAGTGGTCATTGGCCGAGCAGCCCTAGGAACACACACACTTAGCTCCTAACGACGCCTCAGCCTGGGCTCCCCCTTGTTCCAGCGACAAGTGATCTCCCCAATGAAAGTTCAGACCGATTTCAAAACTCTCAAGTACTTTTGAACACTATGCAGGCTCATTTAGGTTTTAAAAATGTAGCCATGCTCCTTAAAATCGTCAGCTTATCTTTCTCTCAGAGCTCCCTCCTTTGCCCCAGTGAGCGAGACAGTGGGGCAGAGGGGTGTTCGACTCCCTCAGCGCCCTCTCCCTGCACTTACTTACTGGCCTTGGATTGAGGAGGAAAGATGGGACTGCTCCACGGGAAGTCTGCCGTCAGTGGGCCATTCCTGCCGATCTAGTTGGTGGAATTGGGTGAAGACTCGACCCTTGTGGTCTCTTGAGACAGCTGACTCATCTTTGGGCTGATACTCATGAGAGGACAGTATCCTCTCGTGCAAACCCTTCTTTGCCCCACACTTCAGTAGCTCTCAGGAGGCACGCACCCCACAGTCTTACCTACTCCAGGCCTGCCAACACAGGTGGGATTCAGCTTCCCTACCTTTCCATCGCCTGAACTTGATCATGCAGCCATCGTATGCTCCCCGCTGGCTGTACTGCCCACCATCCCTCCCAGAGTTCCTCTGCCCTCTCTGGTGGCACCCTGGCCATTAAACGAGCCTGGTAGCCCAGAGGACATCCAACTGGAAGTGGAATGTGATTCTCTTGGGCTTGATCAAATAGAATGTTCTTCGGCTATTAGTTAAGTGATATGTAGCAAAACCAAAAGCTTCTCTCTCCCCAAAAGCCAAGCTCTTCTTGGTTCTGTTGAAAAGGCATCTCTCAGCAGTCCTAGGGAAGGGTGCTGTTCCTCTGCTCTCAGGATGTGGGGTATCTGGGGCTTTTATTATCAACTGTGAACCCTGCTCATTCATTCTAGGTCACCGTTGGCCCCTCACACCACCACAGCACAACCCAGCAATGCTTCTTTTAATGTAAGCTATCCTAAACCCCATCTGGCCTTTCCCTGATGACTCAGGGGCACCATGCTTAGCACCAACAGAGGAAGGGCCCTGTGACATAGAGTAACACATCCCACCTTAGTCTCAGTTCCCTGGCTGGAAGAGGGTGTGGTGGTGAGGAGGCAATAGGGTGAGAGAAGGGAAGGCTCTTGCAGACTGCTTGGGGCTCTGAACACACTGGAGACATCTAATGGCAAATCCAGCCCATTCCATTTGCAAGAACAAAACGGAAAAATACTTAACACTCTGCGTGCGTAGTTCTGAAAAGTGACCCAGAGTTTCATTCTATTTCCTCCTTCTTCCCCAGGAATCTGATGAGAATGAAATTTCTTTGCATTTGAAATCTGAGCAGTAGCTTTGCCTAGAAGCTACACTATGTGCTTGATTGACTCTTTTTTCAATGTTATCAATGTAAATGCAAATGGTTGAAAAATCAAGTAATTCAGAGGGTTTATAGTGCAAAGCTACAGTAACCTGTCTTCCCACTTCCATCCTTTCACCCCATCATGCTTCTCAGACGCAACAGCCTTTAACTCTTGTGTCCTGGTATTTACTTCTATAGCTCTAGAAAGTGTTTGTGTTGCTTTTTGAAGAAAGCCTTCACGAGTAAAACCAAAACACAAAGAGAAAATATGAGAGGAAAACCAGATAAAGAACCAGGAGACACACATTTGAATAAGAGACAAGAGAATGAGAAAATGGAGGAAAGAAAATTCTATTTATCTATCTATCCATCCATCCATCCATCCTCCAGCCACCCATCTATCTATCCAGTTCTCCAGGGCTAACGAAGGTGATATTCCAATCTAGGTTTGTTGAACCAAGAGGCTGCCCTCTGATATGTGGCATCTTCTTAAGTCTGGTGCCCTGTGACCTCACTGGGCCCTGCAAAACCAAATTTTACAGCCCCACTGAGAGCCACATTTCCAGTCTCCATGTTTTTTCTTTTTCCCTTCATTCTTCTTCTCCTACTGCTTTCTGTTGTGCATCCGGAGAAGTGATCTGCAACAAAACCTCAGTTGAGTACATGCCTGGGGAATGAGATATCCCAGGTAGCGGACACTTCACTCTCTTAAGAGTAAATCACAGCACATCTACCAACATGGAAAAATGACAAAAACATGATGTTGAGCAAAAAAGTAAGCTGCAGAATGAGGTGTACCCAAGAGTGCCAGTTACACATGACTTTGCTACATATACTTTATTAATAGCCAAAGAACATTTTATTCAATCAGTTCAGAGCTTCACTGATGAAACAAAGTTTAGAACTCAAAATCCAATCTAATACAACAATTTCATAAGTGAAGACACTATGCCAGTAATACAAACATGTGTTTAACTAGTAAACCAAGTTAGGTCTTTGTAGTAATAACAATGGCTTTAGCAGCAGCCTAATTTTGCCCTGTTGCTGGGCCACCTGCCTGGATCCCTGTTGATATCATCACTATTACTCAAAAGCGTGAATTGGAAATGGCTCTGCATGAACTTGCATGGAGGTTTCCATCAGCTAAATGATGACAGAGGACATTGATTCTCACATAACCAAGACATGCCAGGATGTCTCCCAGGCTTCAAGGATCATTTTTACTTTAGTATCCAATTTAGGTCATTTTTACTATGGGGACTTTATGATGATGCTCCAACTTCCTGCTTTTCTTTTGTTTTTTCTTTCCTTTTCCTTTTCTTCCCTTTTTTCTTTTTTTCCTGGCTTTATCAAAATACAATTGACATAACTTTGTGTACATTTAATGTTTGAATTTGATACACTCATATATTGCAAAATTATCACCACCATAGCTTTAGGCAAGATAACATCTCTATCGTATCACACAGTCGCCATGTCTTCTTTGTGGTGAGAACATTTAAGATCCACTTCCTTCTTGCTCTCCGTCTCCCTCTCTGCTTCCCAGACTCTCCACCCCCTATTCCTGTTACTTTTCTCCTGCAACTAACGCAGTTTACTTTGCGTCTTCACCTTCTCCCTTCTCACCATGTTTCGCTCAGAGACCTGTCAAGGTATTTTTCTAACACCTAGCACCCCCCCCAGAAAAAGCTCTCAAAATTCTATCTCCCCTGTTATGAGTTAAGTATATGTTGCCCCTCTGATATAAAAATTGCAGTCAGTTATTGCTTTAAATGGTGATTCTCCCTCCTGCTGTATGTTGGACAATGAACAAAGAGTAGTGATGATGTCTACCATCACTACAGTACCTAGTAGGAACAGATCTCTGATCCTCATAATCTCCTGTGAAGCAGTAGATGGCACTGCTCCCACACTGGAGATGAGAACAGTGAGGCTCAGGGAAGGTTAAGTGACTTGCCTAAGGTCTCGCAGCTGCTAACGGGCAGGGCTGGACCGCAAACCAGTGCCCACCTGATCCCTAAGCAGATAATTGCCCCACCCCAGGATGCCATCCACACTTGCCTCATTCCTCTCTCCCCATTCTTCTCAGGATTCCATGGCAATGGATTGGTGGAGGGACAATTTCTGGATCACTTTAGCTGTGGCCATCATCGTTGTTTCCGTGGGCCTGGGCCTCATCCTCTACTGTGTCTGTGGGTGCCTACTTAGACAAGGTAATGACCATCTCACCTGGGCAGGTGGAGGGAGGGGAAGAGAGAGGGTGTTTATCGGAGCATTAAGGCTCCTTTAGGGCAAGACCGCCAGTCTGGGCCTGTAGAGGCTGAACTTTGGATTAAGCAACATGCATTGTAGGGTGGAATCCTAGCCCTGCCCACTAACTTATATCTCTGAGGCTCAGTTTCCCCATCGGCATCAGTGAAGGGAGAAATGATCTCCAGGAACTCTTCCAGCCCCAAAAGTTTGGGTGAAAGCAAAATCTGTTTCAAGGCACACCGTGCTTTCTCTTGCTAATGTGGCTGCTCGTCACAGCATCTCATCTCGGGACTTAAAATAGAGTATAAGTCCATGGAATGTCTTGATTCCAAACTCGTCCAGTTGTATCCATGTTGTATACATTAAATATGTACAGCTCTTTGTATGTCAATCACACCTCGATAAAGTGGTTTTAAAAACAAACCTTCTTGAGTCCTGAAAAATAGACTTGATCCACGATCAACATGTTTGGCCATCATGATTGCCTACATGAGATCATACTCTGAATTATCCAGCATTATATTCGCCTTGGCTAGAGGTTCTTGGCATCCTCGGCCATAAATAAGCAGCTTCGTGGGGGATTAACACTAACTTTAGATTATCTACAGGTGGGTTTCCACTTCGCTATTCATCTCCAAAGACATGAAATCCTTGATTCAGTGGTGTGTTGTCTTGAGCTCCTATCCCTTTACATAATGGCCTAAGCCTGGAGGACACCTGGGGGTGGTAAATGCCCTGGTAGGGACGGCCGCCTTCCCCTGGGGCGACGTGGGCAGGTGTCCGTCAGTGTCAAGGGCACTGCCTCAGAATCCTGCCCAGTCTGCTGGAAGGTCAGGGCTGCACAAGAAGTGAGTCCTTTTTGTCATTCTTCTCAAGCTCCTCTTAGAGATGAGAACATTGGGGTTCAGAGAGAGGCAAAGGCTTGGTTGGCCTCATAGGAGCCGGTGGCAGGGTTGGGACCAGAAGTTGGTCCACTGGGCTTCCCATTCAATGTTCTTCCCCTTTACCTCTCGAGGGTAGTTTCTTTAATACAAAAAAATGTATCATAGCCCCTAGAGTCCTCTACTGCGTTCTTAAAACGTGTTTTGTTTTTAGATGTGGGCAAAACATGATCCTGAACAAAACCTTTACCTATTCTCTTTTATCTTGACCCACCTCAGTTATCAGGCAGATTATAATTAATAATAACCTATGTGTCTAGCTCATCACAGTTTGCAAGCTGCTTCTCCCATTCCTTATCCCAGTGCCTCCCAACCACACGTTTGGTTATTTGACCAATATTTCTGAGTGCCAACTATGTACCAGGCCAACAACCTACCAGGCAGCATGGCCCCTGCCCTCTTTGGATCAGCAGAAGGCTCTGTGGTCAGACGGCCTGGTTCCATTTTGGCTTTCCCACTTATTAGCTCTATGTCCCAAAGCCCGTTTCCTCTTGGTGGTTCTTCCAAATGTCCAGAGCCCACATGGCCTCTGAGGGCCTCTACCTCTAAAATCACAGCTTTTGCTATTTCTTCCTGACTCAGCGTATTTGTTTCCTTAGGCAAGAAATGGGACATTGCCAAGCCCTCGAAACAAAAGCAAAGTGAGGAAGAAAAGATGTATGAGTAAGTGGGGTGAAATCCTGCTTTTTAATTTTGAGAACTGCCTCTTCACTTCCACTCCGTGCCTATGCTACCGCACTGGTCAGACTTTCACACCCATTTTCCTGGGCCGCCAGTGAAATGTCATGCCTGCCAGCTCTCCCTCCTTTAAGGAGAGAGGTCTCAGGGCTTTGGGGTGCAAGGCACCATCTGGCCCTCTCTGCTCTCCAAGTCCTCCTCTTCCCACCTAGTTTGATGGAGGTCACAGGCCAGCCTCTGCATTCTGGACCCGCCCCTCAGGGTCAGGGCTAGCCTGCTTCAGATGGTTCACAAGTAGAGCCCTCTAACAGCTATTGTGCTTCTACATCTTGTGACACATTTGGGCTTTGTGACTGCTCTCTGGGTGGGGGGGGGGGGTCTCCAAGACCATCTCTGGGCTTGATGACCCACTAGAAGGAGTCACAGGACCCAGAAAAGCTATTATATTCACCGTTATGGGTTATCACAGCAAAAGGATACAGATTAAACTCAACAAAGGGAAAAGGCATGGAGGATGGAGTTCAGGAAAGACCAGGCTTACACATCCGGTTCTTCTCCCAGTGTCATTGAAGACAGCACTTAATTCTCCCAACCTCGATGTGTGACAGCAGCATATGCAAAGTATCACCAACCAGACATGCTCCCTCAAGCCTTGGTTTCTAGGGTTTTACAGGAGGTCAGTTTTATAGGCATGGAGCACCCGCATGACCTACTTCAGCTACTCAGGCTCCACCCGCTCCAGAGGCCAAGCTGATAGAGCATCACCAGGGTCTCGGGCAAACCCAGCAGGCAGTCACTCAATCACCTTGTTAATATAAACTATCCGGCTGCTGCAAGGCCCCTGGTATACAAAGACACTCTTATCTGGCAGGATATTCCAAGAGCTTCTAGGTTATCTCCCAGGAGCTGGTCAAGGGCCAATCCTTTCTTTGAAACCATATTATCTGCCACAAAATCTATGCTTTCCTGAAATGACTTTTTTGGGGATGCGGGACCCAGCAAATAACAGATCTCTCCTCCACCAATTCTGATCCCCTCAAGGAGTAAAACAAAAATGTCACCCAATTAGGTGATTATATTGAGAACAAAACTGGCATTGCAGCATGTGGCTCTTCTCCACGGGCAAGTGTTTCCTAATTCAAAACCAGCCAAAGCTGCCCGCACAGACAGCTCTGGAGAACCTCACAGGTCTCCCTCAGAGCACAGCCCCTGTCTCTGATGGCAAAGGCCTGAACAGAGTATACACTTTCTGCAGTCAGGACAGTTCTGGAGGAGAAAGTGGGAGAAGCTAGCCCTTCCCCAGTCAGATAAATTTCCTTTCTCCTGAGGGATAGCCATAGAGGGGTGCAGACAGGCCACTGATGAAACTTTTGTTGGTTCCCCTTCTCCATTCATCCAAACCATCTAAAAATGCTCATAAAGGAGGCCAAAACTTGGCTCAGAAGAATTTAGAACCAGTTTGGAAATCAGAGTACACAGGATGGACTGGGGACTTAAGAGGCTTTCTTGGAGTCTATCTTTGCATTAAAATGTCTTATTTAAATATGAAAGGAATACAGAAAGGTGCACCTGGAAAGAGTACAACTCAGTCAACTTTCATAATCTGAACAGACACAGAGAGCTGGCACCCAGATCAAGAAGCGAAATAACCAGGACTCTGACACCTTATATTCCCTCTCAGCCATCACACCTCGAGATAACCACTAGTTGAAGCAGTATAGGTTCATTTGTTCTTGGCCGTATGCTTTACATAAATGGATTTGCACAGTATGTTTCATTTGGTGTTGGGTTTCTTTTGCTCAACATTTTTTGTGAGGATTCACTGTATGTGCTTGTAGACTGCTCATCCCCACCCCCCAACTGTGGGGGGGACACCATGATGAATTATCCTTTCTACTGCTGATGGGCAACTGGGCAGTGTCCAGTTGGGGGCTATTATGAATAGAGGTGCTGTGAACGTTCCAGTGCATGTCTTTTGATGAACATCTGCCAGCGTTTTGGTAGGGTGGAGTTCCGACGGGAGTTCCGGTAGTGGGACTGTT
The DNA here is from genome assembly GCA_032199065.1 of Smutsia gigantea. Lineage (NCBI taxonomy): Eukaryota > Metazoa > Chordata > Mammalia > Pholidota > Manidae > Smutsia > Smutsia gigantea. The sequence continues at coordinate 15,394 of JAVSCE010003155.1, read as the reverse complement.
GTCCACAACATGTGTACATTTAGCTTTAGGAGGACATCTGTTTTGCAAATCAGAAGACACCTCCCCCTCCTCACACAGCTCAGGTGAACAAAGGGAGTTGTGCTTTATGCTCTAAATTTCAGTGCTTCAACTCTCTTCCCTCCAGTCCAGCTGTTCCCTGGACTAGAGGAGATGGTTTCTTTCGAGCACCAGTTACAAATGGGATGCAATTTTTAGAGACCAAAATTTGAATGTTTAACCCTGTCCATGTTATTTGATGTTTTCCTTGAAATCTGCTGACAGCAGGTGTGGGCAAAACCGAACGTTGACTTCCTTTTTCTCTCCTTCCAGGAATGTTATTAATCAATCACCAGTTCAGTTACCCCCTTTGCCACCCAGGGGTTTGCTTTCTCCAGAACACAGCTGTAAGTATATTTTGCCAATAACAGTTTCATTCAGGGTAGCATAACAATTTATCTAAATGTCTTAGTCAGCTCAGGCTGCCCACACAAAATGCCATAAACAAGGTGGCTTACATAAACAACAGAAATTAATTTTCTCACAGTTCTGGAAGCTAAAAATCCAAGGTCAAGGTGTCAGCCAGTTTGGTTTCTAACGAGGGCTCTCTTCCTGGCTGGCAGATGGCTGCCTTTTTGCTGGGCCCTCCTGTGGCCTTTCCTCTGTGTGTGCGTGGGGTGGGCAGTGGTAGGGGGTAGGGAAGAGAGAGAGAGCTCTCTGCTGTCTCTTCTTATAAGGACACTAATCTTATGGGATCAGGGCCCCACCCTTATTACCTTTTTTTTTACCCTTAATTACCCCCTTAGAGGCCCCATCTCCAAAGACAGCCATACTGGGGGGTTAGATCTGCAACATATGAATTTTGGGGTCACAAATATTCAGTCCATAGCAATAGGATGTACAGACGGCAGCATCCTATTTGAAAGAGACAATGAAGTTTAAAGGGGGCTGAATAAGTACCAATGCTGCTGATAATCAATGTGTAAATTCATAGTGAAATCCCAGCTTGGAGCATAAGAAAAAAAATGACTTGGGGTTGTCGCTGGGCCTCTCCCATTTCCTATCAGAAAACTTTTCTGGCTCCCTTCTCTGGATTGTTCTTCCTTAAGCTCTTCACATAGCTGGCTTCCACCCTTCAGGTGTCAGCTCAAATGTCAACCCCTCAAAGAGGCCATTCTTGACCACCCTGTCTAAATTAATCCTGCTTGTTTTCTTTATGAAACTTATGGCAAGTTTCTGAGATTGTCTTACTTAATTATTGTTCGTCATTGTTTATTATCTGTTTTCTCCACTAGAATATAAACTCCAGGTTCACCACTGTCTACCCACTAAGAACAGCGCCTGGAGCTTGAAAGATAATTAATAAAAATGTTTTGATTGAATGGATAAGTAATATTAAGTAATATTTCTTGAACCCACACTGCCAGGCCCCATGCTAGCTACTTTAGAGGCATGATCTCATTGAATCCTCCAAACAACTCTGTGACGCAGGTACATATTATTCCCTTTGACAGATGAGGACACTGAGGCACAAAGAAGTTAAGTAACTTACCCATGGTCACACAGCCAGTGACTGCTGGAGCCTGGAACATGAACTAGGATCTAACTGCCGAGCTCTGCAGGAAGCAAAGTGGTGGCAGGTTTTCAGGTCCTCTTAGGAAAAGAGGAGGTTGTGGCAGAGGTAGCTCCAGTCCCACTGGAAGCAGAAAGAAGCTGTTTCATCATACAGCCCTGGGCCACCTTAGTCCTTTTCCTATGGACCCATTCTCCACTAATCCCACCTTTTGAAAACATCACTGTCCCCTTCCTTCCTAGCAGATTCATACATGAGCACTTATGGAGAGTTCTGGAAAACAGTATAAGTCATTGTGAGGGATATGCCAGAAAGGAAATATGGTTTGTCTCACTTCCTTATGAAAATTAGGATCTGTAAACACAGCACTACTCAGTTGGCTACTAACTCTGCTCAGTTTCTTGTCTCAGCTTCTGGCTCATTGCTGCCACTGCCATGCGGTCGTACGCAAAGGGACATGGGAGTCAAGATGTCTGACCAATACATGCCATTGACTCACTGGGGTGATTCTGAGACTGTCATGTCTGTACATCAGTTTCCTCTGTCAAATGGGGTGCTCGCTGATCCTCCAAGAAGTGGGAACATCACCAAAACTCATGACAATCATGCTGAGCCCCTTGGTCAAAGCTATATAAACACATAATAGCTTTGCATTTAAGAACCCTTTTGTGTATTCTAGCCTCACAGGAAACCCCGAGTCAGCAGCCAGCTACGTACTCAGTTGTAAATAAAGTCCAAAAGAAGAAGACAGTTTCCACCCCAAGCTACATTGAGCCTGAAGATGACTATGATGATGTGGAAATCCCTGCAAATATGGAAAAGCATCATTTCGAAACAACTGTCTCTTCTTTGTGGCAAGCTGAAGAGGGTTCACACAGTTTATTTTAAAACAATCATGAATGGGTGAACTTCAGTAGGGATCTGGGTCTCAAAAGCCAGTGGAAATGTTCTGTAAGCACTTTCTGACTCTCAAGCAAAGAAGCATCAGCGATCAAATGACTGCAGCCAGAGGAAAGCCCATGCTCAGGCCTGGAGACCCAGAGGAGGCAAGCCCTGATCTCCCAAGGAGGGGATGCTCTCCAGGGAGGACCTCTGGCTCCAGGGCTCCCACAAAAGAGAAAGCACTCGGTTCTCAGCACTCGTCCCCCTTTCCTTCCTCGCTGGCATGGTTCTGAGGGATCTTAAACCTTGGTGTCTGGGGGAGCCTCCCAGGCTCCCAGGCCCAGCACGCCTGCCACCTCCTGCATTCAGGCGCTGTGGGTGGTAGTTACAGCTGAGCGCTCTTGTGTGCAAAGCAGTGCATCACGCCTTGTGAGTTCGAGGAGAGGAGAACTTTTGGTTCCTGTGAACCCTCCCCACCTACACACACCCCACCCCCAGTGCCTCTCTGTGACATTGGCCAGACTGACCATAGGAATTCAAGTGCTCACCCAGGTTTTTCTGTGCTTCCTGGTTGCACCGGAGCAATTAACAAAGGACAGAAACTGATGCAGAGGCGTCATTTTGCAATGCGTGTGCTGGGGGAGCTACAGGAAAACTGTTTCCCAAAGAAAAGTCATGGGGAAGAGGAAAGAAAGGGTAATGAAATGGCAGCTTCAAAATGAGAGATCAGGGGGCTTAATGCCCCCCGTCCATAATTATCATTACTGCTTCTTCCCTTAAAGTTCTATGCAAACAGCACCAGGCCCCTGCCTTCCAGATCCCTGAGCAGCTGGGAAGCAGAAACTGCACTGTGATGACCTGCAGCGAACGAGCTGCCGCTGCTGAGGGAGGACGTCTGCTGTCCTTTAGACAAGGGCCCTTGTCGCCCAGCCCAAGTCAGCTTTGTAGGCTCCTGAACCACCTCCATACCTTTGCAGTGATAAGACTTGATGCTTTTAACCAGAACCACAAGACAGATTTCTCAGCAATGCCCGGGAAATCCAGGGAATGAGCACAGAGAGCCCTATGAGCCACTCAGCCCGGCACAGACCTTGGACCGAGCTCCTCATGAAACGGGAAGGGCGTTCCCATCATGTTCACATTTCCTTCCTCACCCACTGCTGCCCCATTGGGGATATGTGCGTCCTCTTGGCTTCGCTCTTTCTAGACTCCCTGGAGACTTCTAGCTTCCGGTTGGCACCTGCTTATTTTAGGCCACTGGTTCTCTAACTATGGTCTGATGGAACTCTGGTATTCCACAAGCCAAAGAGAGGACTCATTTCCCAAAATTACAGAAAAAAACAACTAATAAGCAGAGGAATAGAAGTGTTTCGCATGTATGCTTTCCTCTTATAAATTTTCTGTAAACCATCCACATCCATCACCAAAGTTCAGAGCTGAGGGGGAGGCACTTTCCAGACTAGCATCGCTGCCAGCAGTCTGGACCCACACAGAAGCCGAACCTAATGCCCCTTCCACAGGGGGAAATGTCTGGATAAAATAGACGACAGATGGAGAGAAGAAGAAATTACAGCCGAGGGTAAAGGGATGAATAAGTGAGTGATGCAAGGGAAATCTAACATTGTATTAGCACATCAAGAGAGACTCAGAGCAAAAGAATAATATTTTCTCTTAGCAAAAGCAGACCAGATGCCATAAGGGTGAAGCTATATGTTTGCAAAGACCGCCTCTGCTTCTGGAACCTGACAGGGTTGAATGCAGCCTGCAAACCTGAGTGACATTGCTCTGGGAGACACTCTGGTCATAAGACTTGTTGATGAACTGGACCAATATAAAATCATTTGTAATGACTTCATAGGTCAAATGAGTTGTCTTGTTAAATCTGTCCCCAGCCCACACTGGCTTCTCCAAATGTCATGCCTATTTGCACTGGTACTATTTTTCTATCCGTTGTATAAATGCCATGCCAGATGTAACTGCCAATCTGCAATGGCATGATCGTTTTGCTATAAGAAATCCATGTTTGAAGACCAGGGGGTGGACTTTGATAAAATGAGTTATAAGAAATACATATTTAGTCATTCAGATGATCAAATATATATTTCCCAGGTATATGTGGTCTTCATCCACAGTTCCTGAAAACACTGCAGAGCCTTAAAGGGGAAATGGGTGTCTTGTCATGTTGACGAGAAACTTTTGGAGCCCACCTAAGGGTTTGGGGCTGGAGGCTGAATCAGCCAATGGCCAATGATTTAGTCAATCAGGACTATGCAATGAAGCCCTTACAAAATCTCATAAGAAGAGCATATCCTTCTATTTTGAGTCCTGCTTCTCTGTTGGAAAGAGCTTCCATGCTTGAGGAAACAGAACTTGTCCATGTGCCCCCAAGCCAGGCCCCAAGCTCCAGGAGGATAGAAGCTCCTTTATTTGGGGCCCTGCCCTACATATCTCTTCATCTGGCTGTAACTTGTATCCTTTATTAAAGTGGTAAATATAAGGGTTTTCCTGAGTTCTGTGAGCCGCTCTAGCAAATTAATCAAACATAAGGGGGAGGTCGTGGGAACCTCCAATCCGTAGCTGGTAGGTCAGAAGCACAGGAAACTCCCTGGGGTTTGTGACTGGCCCCTGGAGTGGGATGTCTTGTGGGACGGAGCCCTTAACCTGAAGAATCTAATGCTGTCTCCAGCAGATAGCATCAGAATTGAGTTCCTGGACACCCTGCTGGTGTTCAAGAATTGCCTGGTGTTGTGTGGGGGAAGACCAAGAATCCAAAAAAGAGTTATACTGCTGTTGTGTACTATTATTGTTGTGTATGAAAAAAACACAAAAGCAAATGATGGATAAATGTTAACTCCTCCTTGGTTTCTGGGACACGGCCATCTCATGGCTCCCCTCCTGCCTGTCGGGCCTGTCTCAGTCGTGTTAGTGAGGACCCCGTCTCTGAAACATCTCTTCAATGTGGGTCTTCCTGAGGGTTCTGTCCGCATCCCTGCCCCCATCTCCCAAATAGTTAACAGTCTGATCTTTGTGATACAAATGAAATTGTTTTCAGGAAATGCTCTGTTAATATCAGCAACAAATTTTACAAAGCATGTGTATCAGTTAGTATGCTTCAGGCTGCAAGAAACAGGCTATCCACCTAAATGTAACTTAAACAATGAGGAGTTTATGACCTCACAAAGTGAGAAGTCTAGAGGCAAGCACCCCATAGTTCAGCATCTCTAAGACTTAGGAGTATGGGCTGACTTTTCTTGGTCTTAACTTTACCCTCATGGTGGCAAGGTAGCTGCCATAGCTCCAAGCATCACATCCTCACATGATAACATTCAAAGTTAGGAACAAAGGGGGCATTTCCTCCCATGTTACTCTTTTTATTAGGGAGGAAAATCTTTCCCAGAAATATCCAGCAACTTTCCCTAATGTTTCATTGGCCTGGATTGGTTTACATGCCCAGCTATAGGAAAGGCTGGGGAGTCAACAGTGGGCATTTTCAGCCCTTATGGCTGGAGGTGGGCTTTGCCATCAAAGAAGTATAGTAATGTCTGCATCTTACCTTGAGATGCACCAAAAGACAAGATGGCTATAGAATCTGCACTTCCAGCCTGGGATAAAAATGGACATCCTTGTTGTCACTCTAAGTAAAAGCAGATCTGGGTCTTCAGGGCCAGCTCCACACCATGTGCTTATCCACTTCCTGGGAAGAGAAAATGGAGGAGTTGAGAGGGGTCAGATCCTGTTCTCCCTTTTGAGTCCAAATAACTCCATCTATACTCTGAGCAAACGTCTTAGACTCAACTCAGTCAAGTCAGCCCCTCCCTTCTCCTCATGGGAAGAGAAAGGGATTCTCCTCCTCTATGAAAACAGAGAAAGAGGATAAGACTCCCTCCTGATGACAGACCTTGCCTGATTATGACCTTTCCTGACCTTGACCTGTGGCCCTCTCCAGAGCTGCTGAGGGTCAGCAGTGAGCACCATCCTGGAGACCAGCCCAGCTCTGCCTCTGTGGGGAAGCTTGTTCTTCACTTCCCTGTATGTCTACCACTCTTTGCAGTCAAAGCCCCTGATTTTCCTGTTGGATCCACTTCTTTCTCCCCTCTCAGTCAGTGCAATTTGTGAGGGCCTCACCTCCACCTCAGGACTAGAGCATGTGACTCAGCCTCTCAAATGAGAGATTCTCATTCCCGTGGCTACAGTGACTCACTGATGCTTTGAGGACTGGGCCAGGTGTTCCTTCCCACTGCATTTGCAGCTGAGGGCATGTAAGTTCCCAGTAAGAATCTGTCACAGAAGACACTGAGCTAGGACAGATTTTAAGGGCATTGTTTAAGCCCCCGTATGCAGCCATGCTTCATGTTCCCTCTGGATTTTTTTAGTTACATGAGCTGCTATTCTTTAAATGCTTTCAGCTCTGCCCCTTAAGACCCACCCCCACCATCACTGCCTAACTGTGGCCCTATCATTTTCATCCGCCTTAATGCAAAAGCCTCTTGACTGTTCTTTTCTCTAATCCATCTCTGACTTGCTGTAGGAGTGAACTTCCTAAAACACAAATTTGATTAGGTTGTGGCCTTGCTTAAAATCCTTCAATGGCTCTTTTATGCCCGCAAGGATAAAACCCACACTCCTCAGCACACCCTGCAAGGCCCTGATAACCTGTTCCCCACTGGCCTCATTTCAGCATCACCTCTTCCCCCACTTCACACTTTGACAGTGGGAAATCACTGGAAGCAACCCCAGAGCAACAGCATGGTGCTGGGGCTTTGTATAGTCTCTTCTTCCCACTGGGAACACCATGTCCCTCCTTCTCCACCTGATACTGCAACTCACCCCATAGCACCCAGCTAGGGCATTGCTTTCTCAGAGAGGTCTTTCCTCTCTGGGCCAGGGACACCCTTCCCAGCATTTCTCTTGCACTTACAACAATGAATAGTTATCCACATCTTGTGGTTACACATCTCTCCTCCCCATGAGATATTGGGACCCTTGAAGGTTAGGATTATGTCTTAGGGTGATTCTACATTCAAGCTTGCCCAGGACAGTTTTGACTTTGGTTTGATGTCTTGTTATAATTATTAACAGCACCCCTTTTCACTCTCAAAAGCGTCCTGGTTTGGATGGTGAATTATAGTAAATTATACGTTCACCCTACTTATTCGTAATTAGGTCAGTGACTGTATACGGTGTTTAAAAAACATTTTTCAAATGAATGCAGGAATGAGTAGGTGTCATTTTCTTCTATCAAAAAAATAGCTGGGTTAGATGACTTCTCAGTACTTTACTTCTTAAAGTGATTCAAATAGTCAGTATTCCGAAAGGCTAAGACCAGCAGGTGTATCCTCCCCTTGAAAAGGACCCTCCATATAGAATCTCACATTCAGATTCATGCCTGGATCCATGACCTTTAGAGACCATCACCCGCTGGGAATCTGGCTATCAGCACCAGTAAATACAGAAGATCTTCTCTACTGAAGACAAGGTTCCCTCGGTCAGCCTCACTAGTGGCTGCATAATCTCCTAACAGATAAAAAAAACAACAGATCCCATTTGTTTCCGGGATGTATGTTGCATTAATAGTATGATTACAGCTCGGACATGTCTCCTGAACTGTAGTGCACTTAGTTTCTAACCTATCTTATCGGCCTTCTTTGCACGCAGGTGTTTGCTTCACTGTGGCGGAGCAGCAGAATAAAATCTCACCTAGATTAATACTTGGGTGCTGTAAACCCTCTACTATAAATAGACACATAAAATTGACTGTGGTCACATTTCACTTTACTAGAGCAGAGTACGCATATCACTGTGCACAAAGCCATTGTATGAAACAGCCAATTAAAATCATTGCATATTGGCCCTTCCACTGTAAGACTTTTTTATATTTACCCACATTTCATTACCGAAATTTAGTGCAGTTCAAATTTCAGATCAGGCACACTTGAACAATTTAAATATTCTACAAACAATCAAAGAGCAACACCAAATTGCCTAAAATAACGTTGATCATTTATAAAATGACCTATATAACATTAACAGCCTTTGTTTGTTTTTTTAACATTTGATGCCTCGACATTTTTTTTACGAAGTGGGTGTCTGCAGAACATGGCTTAGGTTTAACAAAAACTTCAGAAGGTAGTAACTTCAGGAAAACAAAATTTGCCTGATGATAAAAAAAAGCTTATTTGCATACTTGTACAGTTTTACCTCCCATAAGGCACTAAATAAAAATAAATTTTCCGATATCTTTAATATTGCCACTCTACAATGCCACTCTGTGACCAAGAAAAGCTTCCCCTGAGTACATTAAAAATAAAGATTACCCTTCATTTCTTATTATTGTTTAGAAAAGATATTCAATCACTATTTCATAGATAAAATCTCTGTTGAGTCACTGGCCTAGTTTAGTAATTCCACAACTATTCACAGTTTGAAATTTGCCTGAAAAGAAAAAAAACTATTTACATATTTTTCTAAAGGTCAGCTTCAGCTACTTTGGAAAGCAACTGGGCAACATCTAGTAAAATTAAACATGTGGACACCTTACATGACCCCAAAGCCCCACTTCTGGATACATATCCTAGAACAGTGGCTTTTGAACTTTTTGGTACCAGGTCTCCACTACATCCTTTAGAATGACTGAGGATACCAAAGAAATATTTGTTTATGCAGAAGATATCTATTGATATGTACCTTACTGGAAATTAAAACTGAGAAAAATTTAAGATACTTATTCATTCATTTAAAATAATGATAAACCCTGTCACATTAATATACATAACATTTTTATTTAAATACCTATATTTTCCCAAACAAAACAATTAGTGAGAAGAGTGGCATGGTGTTAACGTTTTGTGAATCTCTTTAATGTCTGGCTTAATAGGAAACATCCAGATTCTTGTATCTGCTTCTGTGGTTAGTCTGTTGCAACATCAACATCGCGTAGCCTCTTGAAACCTCCACTGTAGATTCACGAGAGTAAACATGAATGAGGCAGATAACATCTTAGTATTATTATAAAAACAGCTTTGATCTCATGGCCCATCCCACACTAGAACTATTGTCCTAGAGAAATTTGAGCACGGGTATAAAGATGTTGCTTGTAATACTATTCGTTCCAACAAGAAAGTGGAACCTATGTATCTGTCCATCTAGAGGGGACAACACCGTCCATGGGGGCTTCACTATTACAGCTATGACTTTGAACATACTGGTGGGTGCTTAATAAATATTTATGGAAGGAGGGAAGGAAAGGAGAGAGGTAGCAAGGGAGAAAGGGAAGCAGTATGAATATTTTTCTGCAGCTTGCTTTAAATTTTAACTTTATTTTGTGGACATATTTCCACTAAAATTGTAAAATTTTAGTTTACAGGGTAGGAATGACCTAAAGCCATTTGATTCTTGTATAACTAGTAAGCTTCTTTTCTATTGTCCAAAAGCAAAGGTATATTTAAGATGTTTTTATCTGAAATCACCAGAGGCTACAAACCACTGCCACCTAGTGGTGTATTAAGAAGTCCACACATTCTGGGCAAAATGTCCTATGCTGTTGAGAAAAAAATAACTGAAAATTTTGCCCATATTTTGCTTGGGGGTTATTCTGTAATTCAGACGGAAAATTGAGCCATTTATTGACAAGAATGTCTATAAATGAGATGTAGACCTCTTTGGTACCCCTGTAATTTACATGTATATTGGTGGATTTTCTTAAGATAATTTAGGTAAATTTGTTAACACTTTTCAGACTAAAGAGCAAAAAAAAAAAAACGGTTAAAACAAGTTAATAAAGTATTTCTTTCATTTAAATACCTTTTTCTTTTTCTCCTCTTTTCATGATTTTTCCTGGTCCCTGATTTACATGGTGAGATTTTTTAAAATGCATGAAGAAAAAAATAGCAGTGCATAGTAACTGCTCAATAAATGCTTACTGCTGATGATGAAGACACAAACATCCTTGGCCCTTTCTTTTTTTATTAAGGTATTATTGATATACACTCTTATGAAGGTTTCACATGAAAAAACAAAGTGGTTACAACATTTACCCATATTATCGAGTGCCCCCCCCAACCATACCCCATTGCAGTCACTGTCCATCAGTGTAGTAAGATGCCACGGTCACTATTTGCCTTCTCTGTGCTATACTGTCTTCCCTGTGACTCCCCACACACACACCATGTGTGCCAATCATAATACCCCTCAATCCCCTTCTCCCTCCCTCCCCATCCCCTTCCTCTTTGGTAGCTGCTAGTCCCTTCTGTGAATCTGCGAGTCTGCTCCTGTTTTGTTCCTTCAGTTTTACTTTGTTCTTATACTCCACAAATGAGGGAATAATTTGGCACTTGTCTTTCTCCGCCTGGCTTATTTCACTGAGCATAATATCCTCCAGCTCCATCCGTGTTGTTGCAAATGGTAGGATTTGTTTGTTTCTTATGACTGTATAATATTCCATTGTGTATATGTACTACATCTTCTTTATCCATTCATCTACTGATGGACACTTAGGTTGCGTCCATATCTTGGCTATTGTAAATAGTGCTGCTGTAAACATAGGGGTGCATATGTCTTTTTGAATCTGAGAACTTGTATTCTTTGGGTAAATTTGGGAGTGGAATTCCCGGGTCAAATGGAATTTCTATTTTTAGTTTTTTGAGGAACCTCCATATTGCTTTCCACAATGGTTGAACCTTGGCCCTTTTTTTAAATACCTGGTTTTGTTCATTTTTGTATCCTTGATGTCCAGCACATATGGGAGCCCAATAACTATCGTGGAAGGAAGGTGAGGGAGGAAGGAGAGGAGGTAGAAGGGAGGATGGAACACTGGTTATGCTCAAAAGAGAGATGGAAGGCTATGATCTTCACAGTGCCTTCCATCTCTATGCATATTCTACAACATTAATAACTATGACAAAGAAGTCATGGCAAATTACAACGATTTCAAAGGTAACCTAAAATCATTGCACTGACAATGAAGTTTTTCACGCCTCCTTACCCTTTATAACCAATGATTACTGGGGGGCCCTCGTTTTTTGAATATTCATTATCTAAGTCTCCACAGTTATTAGCCTGATTAGGGAAAATTCATCAAAACATGCTCATCCACTTCCAATTAGTTCCCTTGCAAAAAATCCCTCCACACTTAATATTCATACCTATCCTCACCTATGCAGTCAATATCTTGTCCCTCAGGTGATGGAAACATTGCTTAATAAAATAGAAATACTGTAGAATGGAAATGTATTACAAAGTAAAATTACAAATCTTCTGACAAAAGAAAAAAGGATTTCACCAAGTACATAAAAGTGATGGGAGGCAATTTCTTGAGTCACGAGTGAAAGTATGGATTGCCAAATGAGACTGGTTGAGAAAACGGATATGAAGACGATTCCATGACAGTGATAGATGCTACATGTTCTGGTTATCTACTGCTGCATAACAAATCACACCAAGTTAACTTGCTTGAAACAACAGTGATCTTATTATCTCTCACAGTTTCTGTAGTTAGGAATTCACAGGGGGCTGGGTTGCCCAGTTGTGGCTTGGGATCTCTTGTGTAATTGCAATGAGATGGTGGCTCAGCCTCCTCACACCAGGTTCCCTGCCCTGTTTAACCTCTAATAGGTCTCTGCTGCCCTTGGCATAAACCCAAAAGGCCTGCATATATGGGTTCCAGACTCTCTGTGGTGTGGCCCAGTCTTTTCAAGCTCATCCCATTCCTTTCACCCACACTGGCCTTCCATTTCTCAGATGCATTGCGAGGGACCACAGGCCTTGTGCATGCAGTTCCTCCTGCCTGTTAACATTCTCCCCCTATGGCCTCCCTTGCTAGGTTATACTGCTACTTCTCCTGTCCAAAGAGCTGTCTCATTTTTTCTGATAAAAACAAACAAACAAAAAGTCTGTCTTGGGTCTTATAATGTCACAGCTCTTCTCCTGGTCCCAACATGTAACCCAAGCTGCCCAAAGTACCTCATCCACTGGATACAGTGATTGGTCCAGGGTTGGCATATGATCCAAGCAGAAGCAATCAGAGTTCTTCCGTAACTGGTATAGATGCTCAACTTCTGTAATCATGGGCGCTGAAACATATCTCCATGTGGAAAAAAATATATGAAGTCAACACAGAGAAAAGCAAAATTAAGAGATGGAGAGACAGAAAAAGGCATCCTGATGATAGTGTTTAAATCCCTGAATTCCGGTCTTTCCTGAAGTCAGTCTATCCCTGGACTTCCCTGTTAATGAGCCAAGCTGGGCTCAAATTAGAGCTGGGTTTCTCTTACCTCATTGTCCTTCATCTGCCTAACTTCTCAGGAAAAGCCTGATTCCAGAAAGCCTCCACAGACCTTCCCGGGCAGGTCAAATCTTCGTTTATAAGTAGCTCTTTGAGCACCATGGACTCTCCAGCATAGCAGTCACTGCAGTTATTTTATATTTATAATGGAATTGTTCAAATATCTCCTCAACATGACTTTGTGTTCCAGGAGAGAGCCTTGAATTCTGCTCAACATTCATGGTATCATCAGTGCCTGGCAGAGAGTGGGCACTCCATAGTATTTGTGTTAGAAATGAATTACATAATGAGTCCATGCTGCCGACAGGGGTAGCATGTTAAGCCCAGAAGAGATCAGAAAGAAGAGCTCTTTGCTTTTTTTTTTAATGACTAAAATGCAAAAATTAACCACTCTTAACATGACTATATTTCTCAACAAAAAGGTAGCTGCTGTCCTTCCCTCGACCATTTTCATTCTCCTGACTTAAGCAAATGTTGGTTCTTAAAACAAAAACAAACAAAACCTTTGTTTTTCAAAACATAAGAAATACAAGAAAACATTTATGCTTACAACTTTTCTGGAAAAAGTCCAGAGAGAGAGGACTAGCCCTACTGGATTTTAAAGCTCACAATAATTATAACAGTTTATTATCAAAGAAAGACAAATAGATAAGAGGACACAAACACATCCAAAACACATAACCAAATACATATGTAAACTTAATGATAAAGAAGATATTGTCTAAAATCAGTGAAGGAAAAGGAGAATGAGCCATTCACTGGAACTCAGGTTAAGTAACTTGCCCGTAATCTCACAGCACACAAGCGGCGGGTCTGCGATTGTCTGACTTTCTCCCTTCAAAGTTTGCTCTTTTAAGCATTGCTATCCTTGTCTGTCTCTGTATCGCCAAGCCTTTGACACTAGGAGGCACCAATGAATGGGACCAACAAAAGCATGCAGTACATGTGTGAGTGTGGGGTTGGGGGGGGGGGGGATTAAACAGAACTAAATGTAAACTTTTTCATGGGGTCGCCCACCTGGACCGGCCAGCTGAAGCCCAGCCGTAGGCGAGTCTAGGACCCATGGAGGACTCAGCGTCTCCATGGTAACCTTGCTCCGGCAGCGATGGCGCCGGCAGGTGCACAGACCTGCGTGGCGCGAGACCATCGAAGAGTCCACTCCCGCGAGACCGTGAGGACCACGCAGGGCCGAGCGAGTCTGCGCACAGGAGACCTCTGAGCCGGTGGGAGGCAGCCTGGGGGCGAGTACGGACGGAGGTTGGCGGGCACAGCCGGGATGGCGGCCGAGCTGGCCCCGGGCAATGCAGCCTCGGGGAGCTCGCCGGAAGCGGCCGCCGGGTGCGGCGCGGCGTCCAAGGCGGTGGCGCGGCGCCCGAGTGAGGAGCAGGGCCTGCGTGATGGCGGCCGTGGAGGGGGCCGGGCGGGCGGGAGGCTGGGGGGTGGCCTGGAGGTGAGGCCCCGCTGCGTTTGCAGAGCGGGGGACTCGGGGGCCTGGGTCCCTCTGGGAAGCGCGGTGGAGGCAGGCGAAGGATCCCTCACTTCTCCAAGTGCGGAGAGCCTGGGGTCTCGGCGTAGGCCCGTTATTAGTGGGGCTGGGTCTCGGCCTGCCCCGCCCACGGCCCTCCTCGGGCCCCTAATCTAGGCTTTTCCAGTTCCTTCCTGTGGGTCCCGCAAACAGCATGGCCCCCAGGCCCATTATCAACCTTCAGGTTGACCCTGTCCCTCGGCCAACACTGTACCTGCAGCGTTTGTAGATACTTGAAAGTATATGATGCAGACTGAACCACAGGAAATGACTTGTATGGCCCAGACATGTTCTAACACTTGATCTAAAATCGTCACACTGATGGAATTCAGAGGAGGGAGGGATTTAGACTAGGCCCTTTTTTGTAAAGGTCTTCATGTTCTTTTAGGAGTAGCTTCAAATGTCATTTTGTATGGGAAGCTTCCAGGATTGCCGCCTCCCTACCTCTGTCTATAAGCTTTTCATCTTAGTTTATTTAACTAGCGCTTAGTTAGTGTCAGATTCATTAGCAGTTACCTGCATGTTTTGGGTCATGAATACGATTTAAAAGGATTTGAAATGGCTAGAAAGTACTGAGGCGGGCCTGCAACAGTGGGAATTATTTGTGTAAGTCAAAGATTGAATAATGATGGCCCCTGGGCCAGATTGGGCTGTAGACACATCGTCTTGGCTCAGGCTGTTCGTTTTTACTTGAATTAACAGCTAACACTTAAAATCAGGAAATTTCTTTCACATCCATTCACACAAGATCTAGGTTTGCAGCAGCTCGTGCAAAATGAGATGTGGCCAAATGGAACCACATGCCTGCCTGGTGCAATTAGCAGGAGTTGAGTAGCAGCTCCTCCTTTAGACTCAGCATGAAATTTCCAGTCCCCAGACCCCACTAATCTCTGTTGAATTCCAGACTTTGAAGCAAAGTATCAGTTGTCATTTATCACCTAGTTTGCATTACTCATTCTAATTCATTGCCTGGCCTCTTGCAGCCATTTGAATTCTGATCCAGATGGAGATGAAGGAGAGTAGGAAGGGCATCCCAAACAGAAGTCTTGGGCAGAGGACAGGAGAAGCATAGTATATGGGAAAGTTAGAGATACTAAAACACGGGTTTACTCTTAGGTGAATCATAGAGTAGAGCTAT
>JAVSCE010003154.1:0-12841 GCA_032199065.1 Smutsia gigantea | reverse complement strand
CAAGGAGAACAAACTCAGCCTGTAACACAGGTACTTCATGAGTGTAGCCATACAATATTTAACCTTTCATGTCAGGCTTACTTCACTTAGCATAATGTTTTCAAGGTTTATCCATATCATAGCACATATCAGAACTTCATTTCATTGAGTGGCTAAATCATATTCCATTGTAAGGATATACATTTTGTTTATCTGTTCACCAGTTGATGGACACTTGAGTTGTTTTCATCTTTTGGCTATTTGTGAATAATGTTGCTGTGAACATTGGCATACAAGCCTTTGTTCAAGTCCCTGCTCAGTATGCTACCTTTTGTGTAACAACCTTCAGTTACATACAAATATATATTTGCTCATAGCCTGTATTTGTATACATGAACACGTTGTATTTTTACACATGAAACTGTTGGAGAGGAAAAATCATTTTCTCTCTAGCCTTCTAGGTTCTTGGTTAAGACCCCCGGTGATAAAAGACAGATTAACAGGAGAAAAACAAACAGTTTAGTAACATGTATGCCACTTGTATACATAGGAGAGACCCAAGAAAACGGAGGAACTCCCTAAAATGGCCCAAGCCACCACCTTAAATACCATCTTCAGCTAAAGACAAAAGAAAGATGTTGGGGAGTAGGGAGGTCACATAAGAGAGGTGACCAGGAAAAGCAAAGTAAATAAGAATAAGGTTGTTATGCAGATTTAAGTCTAGGCCTTCTCTCTTGAGTTTCTTCTAATTGAGTCATCCTTTTCTTTGGCTACAGAGAAGACGACACCCTTACAAATGGAGATTTGCCTTATACATGTAAATTTCCCTTACAAAAGGGTGAGATCTACTCTGTTTTCAGAGATTCTCCTGTAGCTACAGCTTGTGAAAAATAATAAACTCAAAATAATCCTTATGCTAAAGAGGTATATTTTGGGGTGGCATATTCTATCATTCCCACCTTTGAAATGTCCCCAGGAAATTTCACAGTCTAGAAGCTAAGTTAATAGGATGATCCATATCTCACTGAACCAGTCACTTAGTCCTAAGAATAAGTCAAAAAGCTGTGTCTCATTTCAGGAGGCAGTGATGCAGAAGGGCTCCCTAAATTAAACCTATATGGTGCTAGTAATCAGTATTTAATAAGAGGCATTTCTATGGAAACAAAAGAAAAACAAAAGCTAATGGGTTAGAACAAACTATTGTTGGGACCCAGAGTAGGCCGCTTCAAGAAGTGCCACTTTGGCATGCAGGTGATTTTGAGCTAAAAACTATCAAGGCCCAAAAGAAGGAAGATACTTTGACCTCTTCCCACCCACAGCATGAAAAAATTTAGATGGAGGAACTGCTCCAGGAGGAGAGCTATCACCGTGGATAACTACATTATAACATAAACCAGGGGTGATGGACAGGAAAGAATGTGACAAAGTCTGTTAAAATTCCTCTCTGTGCCTCCCCCCCCCCCATTGTATCTGTGTGGTCCATGAAGTATTTTGTTTACCAAACATTTACTCTTTTCAAATTCCTGTGAATTGCTTCCCTTTTCCTTTGGCATCTCAGACCCCTATCCCCTTCTCCTTGCTTCAAGATGTTATATATACCTCATTCTCCCTATCTTTGAAATCCATGTCTCTTTCCCATATGCACATAATTAAACTTTGTTTTCTTCTGTTAATCTGTCTCATGTCAATCTGATTCCTACACCAGCTAAAAGAACCTTGAGGGGTAGAGGAAATTTCTTCTGCCCCAACACTATAAATTCAGTTTTTGAGTCCAGAGGCCAGTCAGTTGAAAAGGTTTCTAGATGTTGGGCTCAAAGCATCTTCAGATGGAGTGAAAGCAGGCAGTAGCAACCTGACAGGTTTTCTTGCTTTGCAGTTTGACCATCTCTAAGGATATCATCAGGTGTTCTGGTGAACTTTTTGAGTGGACCATTCCATGTGTGGATAAAGTGAAGGTGCCTATGGCCAGGATCCTCACCTGAACCTAAACTACTTGATGATGTAACTGTCCTGCTACTAGGCTACTGCTTTCACACCCTAGGCAATTAGCTTTTATTGACTGAGTCACTATATAAAGAGCTCTGCCCAGTGCTCTGGGTGGAGGCAGAGACAGAAGGAGGGTTACAGACCTGCAGACTGTTGGACGCAGATGTAATTCTAGTGTTCAGCCTATCTCCAGGAGAACTAGCCGGGTAATAAACCCTTTCACCCCAAGAATGTTCTACTGTCACTTCTTTGGTCACATTGAATCCATCGTGAACTTGCCCAGGGCTGAAACCCATTGGCAAAACACCATGTAATTCAAAACCCACCTTTCATTAGCTTCCCATAACTCTGGGCTTTCTTTCTCTTTTCCCCCGCCATCCTGACACTGACAGTTTGTTATATAGATTCCCCTGGTTGTATTTTTTTCTATAAAAATAATGAAAAAGCAAAACAAAACAAAAAAAACACAAATAAAAAAATTAAAAACATGTCACAAGACTTGTTCACTGATAGACCCAAATATCTTTAGTTTTTCTGTAATAAGAAGCCAAAAGTAGGTAAAACTGTGTGTGTATAAAATAGAAGTTCCTATGGCTAGGATCCTCATCTCACCCTAAACTACTTGATGATGTACTTGGCCTACTGCTAGGCTACTGCTTCCACACCCGTAGACAGAAAGCTATTATTGACTGAGTCTCTATATAAAGAGCTCTGCCCAGTGCTCCGGGTGGAGGCGGAGACAGAGGAGGATTATGGACCTGCAGACGGTTGGATGTAGATGTGATTCTAGTGCTTGACTTACTCCTGTGAGAATAAAGCTGGGTACCCTTTTACCCCAAGAATGTTCCATTGTCATTTCTTGTTCTCACTGAATCCACAGTGAACCTGCACTGGGCTGAAACCCTCAGGCAAGACACTATGTTAATTAATCTTTCAATATTTTATCTTACTTGTAAATGATCTAGATATTCAATGGATACCATCATTCAACATTATTAACTAAGTATACCTGTAAGGTTTCAAGTTACCAAAAAGATTTTAGAAACAATTTTTAACAGTAACAGGCATGAAGATAGTCTAAACATAAGCTATTGTGATGCTTTCTCTGAAATTTATGTCACATTGTCCAGCATTAGCTTGTAGGACTTTAGGAAAAGGCCAGTTTTTACTCTTAGTGATTCCAAGTCAGAAGGGTGGGAAAATAAATAAAGCATGATCCCCAGAGCCAGTTGAGGAAACTAGAAGAATTCAGGATCTAGTCCAGTTTTTAGGTAGATAACAAAACCTCAAAGACAATTAGTAGGACTAGAAACTGATATCCACAAAGGTGTATTATAATTTTCTTTACTGAAACAAAATTTTTCTCTCTACAATCACCCCTGTTTCTACCAAAGATAATTACAGTAAAGCTAGTTTGCCAAATAAGTCTGGTCTCATTAAACATGGCCTAATTATTTATGTAAGTGTAGCAAGAATAGTGATTGACCATATAGATGCTTTGAAAGTTTCCTTTGCTGGAACTTTTCATGAGGAATCTCAGATTGAATTCTTGAAAGTCTTTCAAGGCTAGGAAGCCAAGCCAAGGACTTACCATCAGACTTCACCTGCAATACCTATAGATTTGGGTTAATTCTTCTTTTCTGGAGATCTCCAAAATATCCTGAGCTTCCTGAGCCTGCCAAGAAGTAACCTTCCTTACTTACCTTGTAAGGCTGCTGGGAACCCTATAAGCAAAGTATCAGGCTGTTTTTCCAAAGGGCCTTATTAGTTCCGTAAAGTCAATGTTAGTTTCTTAAAGTTTTCTGGTCATACCTGAGTCTATATATGCCTCTCTCAAAAATGGCATTCCAGTGAAAGCCTTGGTAATATAACCAATGTTTCCACTGTGTCCCATTACAAGAACAGATTCTTACTGAACTCATGCAAAGAAGTATATAGCTATGAAAATAAGAATACTCAATAAGAATTTTGTAATTCTGGAGGAATAAGGCAGGAAGAAAAAGATAAATATTTCAATTCTGTTTACAAAGGTATAATTTACCAAATTGCTGCAAGCTGTAGATAGCTTAAGAAAGGTTTCCTTAAGTCTGGAAAAACAAAACACCAAATAATCAGCAATATTTCAAATAAAAAGTCATATAAAAATTATAATCATCCTCATCAGTGTATTCAGTCTCATGTAAATGATTCTTACTGATCTTGATCCTTTGTTAGCAGCTCTATGAATCCATCAGTTTCTCCCTGTAAATTCTTACCCAGGTTAATAAGAGTATGATGTGAAATTTATCAGAAACCTGCACTTTTGAGTCCTTTCCAGGGAAATCTCTTTGAATATGAAGCACTTGTGCAAAAGCATCAGAATAAAATAATAAGTCTATAAATGACAAAGGACTTAAAATGTCCATGGGTAAGATTACTTAAAAGGTTAAGTAATTTAACAATCTCTTACCAAGAGCAGACCAATAATCCAAGAAAGCTACCCTTTAGCAGATGAAAGAAAATTAAGTTTTAGTTTTACATAAGTACACTGTTGATAATAAATTTATTTTTAAGACCCTTTTATAAATTAATTTTAATTAGCTTGCCTACACAAAGTTCTCTCTCTCACTCCCAAGCTTTCTATATACATTTAGTTTGTCCTTTATTCTCCTTTTTCTATTCTGAAACAGCCAGTTCTACTTTAGGACACAATTACTTTCATTTCCCTTAACAAAAACGCTCTCAGTTCTCATACCTTTTCTTACCAAAAAAGTGTCACTATTCCTTGCATGCAGTTATTTCCCTTATTATTTCTGATTTTAATTACATATATTAATTAGAATTCTTAACCCTTGTGTTCATTAATGTTTCGATATTTTATCATATTTGGAAATGATCTAGATATTCGATGAATATTCATCATTTAACTTAATTTAGTATAATTTTAAGGTTTCAAGTTACCAAAAATATTTTAGAAATCATTTTTAAGTAGACATATCATAGAACAACATAATTATTGTTGAAAAGTTCACTTGTAAACTTTGTATCTTACATCTATTTATGCTCTTATTATATTTAGATTGCTTATGAAAATTTCATGAGACATTGAACAGCTAACCATTATCTTGTTTTTTTTCTTGCTAACAAATACTGTAAAAGGGACAATATATACTTATTTAACTAGTAAACCCACATAGCATAAAAGTTGTGTGTCTGTATTATATTAAATGTGGATAAATGTGTAGTTTTTACCTTTCTCTCTGGACTAGGCACTATAAAGTCAGGGAGCTGACCTTGGTAAGAATTCTTACCCTTCACTGGCTTCTGCTGGTTTTCCAGGATACCATTTGTGGGCTCTGGAGCAAGTATGGTATCTCAGTAGGTCCCATCTGAGTCACCAAAAGTATGGGTGAAAGGGAGTGATTTGTCCCTAGCCTTCTAGGTTTTTGGGTGAGAACCCCTGCAGAAAAAGACAGATTAACAGCCTATAACAGAAGTATAATAACATATCGACCTCCTTTATACATGAGACAGACCCAGGAAAACTGAGTAACTCCCCAAAAAGGCCCAGCCATCACCTTAAATACCATCTTCAACTATAGACAAAAGAAAGATGTTGTGGACTAGGCAGGCCAGTTATGGGAGGTCATCAGGCAAAACACAGTAAACAAAGGTAAGGTTGTTATGCAGATTTAAGTCAGGTGCCTTCTCCATTGAGTTTCTTGTGATTTAAGAGTTGTCCTTCCTTCCCTGGTACAGTAAGGGAGACACCCTTACAAATGGAGAGTTCTATTATCCATGTAAATATCCCTTACAAAAAGATTAAATTCTACTCTGCTTTTAGAGATTTCATGTGTCTGCAGTCTCTCAAAAAGAAGCATATTGTGGGGTGGCACATTCTGCTCCCCTTCAACACTAACAAAAGTGGTTGAAGATGAAGGAACAGAGTAGGTAGATACGTGGAGTAAGACTGCTCATTCAGGTGCACTTTTTCATATTGTTTTTATTTTTAACCATCTTAAATGTATTGCCTAAGCAAAAAAAAACAAATCTTGTGATGTTCTTAAGTTACTAACAAGAGATATACTAGTAAGGTAGAAACCTACATATGAGGTTGAAGGGGCAAAGTAGATGTGAGACAGGGACCTTGGGTGTAATCAGAGTATGGTGAGGGCTTCCGGAAAAAGCAGGGCGGGATATTTACAGTCAGAGCAATATAACAATGGGCAAAGAAGTGCCTATTGAAACTCTGTGTTAAGCATTATGCAAAGTCAAGGTCACACTAATTCTCTAGGGTAAAGATACCAGACTAAGAATATAGACATCTTCAGTGAGATCAGTTAAAAGTCAAAAGGCCAGGAGCAACCTGGCCTGGAATGTTTGAGTGTTTTACAAATAGGGAAGGGTATCTCAGCATAACCCATGACTTCACTGTAAACAGCCCTAGCAAACAGACAATAACCCAGCCCACTTTGAGGGCAGGGCAGGTGGTACAAGTCCACACCCTAAGCCCTCAATTTCCAAAAAAATCCTCAACTACCTATAAATCCCCTAGACAATGTACCACCCCGGGCTCTCTTGTCCCCTCCTGGCATGAGCCAGGAGCTCTTTCCTCTCACTTTATTTCTAAATAAAAGCCTGTACCTTGCTCTTCTACTTTGAGTGTTTGTGAAGCTCATTCTTCAGCTTCGTGAACAAGAACCCCGGCATCAGATGTGTGCATCAAGTTATCCATTCTCCAGTCAATTAACTATTTCTACAAGTTCACATTGAGTAAAAAATAACTTAACTACTTCATTCATTTATTGAACAATATCTATTAAGATTTTCCTTTATGCAAAAGACAGGAATGTCAAATTATACTGATTATTCTTACTTCTAATGTTTATATTAAAATAATGATTTTTTTTGTAAACAGCATATAGCTGATAAGCAAAAATTCTGAAATGTCCTAAATTAAATGACATAAGGGCTGGAGAATGGGGGAGAGAGACAAGGGAAGGTCATCAGTCAATAGCCATGGGCCCTAGCCGACCAGAGGCTCCATAGACAGTCATTTCAACAATCACCTAAAAGGTCCCCAGAACCACCATATCACTCTTGCACGTGAGCAATGCCATCAACAACCAATCCACAAGCCTTCTCTATGGACTGGCCACCTATCCCTAGAATTTCCTGGCTTCACATAGACCCCTTTTATTATTTGTAGCCAATGTGAATTAAAGAAATTTCTTTTCTTGAGGCCCCTTACAAATGTGCCCCATTTCTTAAGTCTGGCAGACAAGTTGCTTTTGTTAACTGGCTGGTGAAGCAGAAATTTCCTGTCCCAAGCTCAGTCCTTTTACTGGCTGCATCTGTAAAGGCTCAGTAAACCCTTTTATTCCAGACATCTCTCCATCTCTAGAGTTTTTGATTTGTCATAGCACTATTAATAATATTATCTTGCTCTTTTCTAAGTTATAATATTCTGGAAAACGACTTCCGGGAAGATGGCGGTGTGAGCAGGGCGGCAGAAATCTCCTCCCAACACTATATGTATCTACGAAAACACAGAAAATACATCTATTCCTTAAAGAGAGACGAGAATACACAGGAAAGCGCACAGCGTGCAGCTACACCCGAGAGGACTCGGCACCCCAAGAGGCGGGTAAGATCCGGAGCCGCGACCCGGCGGGACCTGAGCCCTCCCCCACCCCAGCGCACCGGCGGGAGGAGAGGATTCAGAGCCGGGAGGGAGTGGAAGTGCACCCCGCGAAGTAGCCAGCCCCGGTGATCTGCGCGGGGAGCGCTGACCCACATTGCTCAGTGCAGCGGAGATTGGAGAGACAGAGGGGCAGGATCTGAGCGGGGAACGCGCCAGGGGGCTTGCAGCCAGCTCCCGGGAAGGAAAAAAAAAAACGCGCGCTTTCTTCAGCGGTCTTAAAGAGACAGGAGCCCAGCGGAGGAGCCGGATCGCCCCAGCACACTCAGCCCAGCAGGCTGGGAGTCCTGGGGAGTTTCAGACGCCTTAGCTGGCGACTGAGGAAACGTAGCCATACTTAACACTTCTCACTGAGATCAACAGCCTCCTATTCGTTCCCACCCCTGCCAGAGCGATAAAGGGCCCTGCGGAGCGGCACAGTCACAGCTGTGGAATAGTGGGGCAATAGCGCCAAGTAGAGCATTCCCACAGAATCTACGTCCGGTGGGCATTTTTTTTTGTTTTTTTTGTTTTGTTTTGTTTTTTGTTTTGTTTTTGTCTTTTCTTTTCTTTCTTTTTTTTCTTTTTTCTTTCTTTCTTTTTTTTCCTTTTTTTTCTTTTTTTCTCTTTTTTTTTTCTTCTCTTTTTAAAGTCTTAAAGAGCCCAGCTGACATACGTGGCAACTATCAGTGACCAAATTATACAGCCATGAAAAGACAGAGGAATATGGTTCAGACCAAAATCAACCAGACAACCCCAGAGAGGGAATCTGAAGGGATGGAAATGCACAGCCTTCCTGAAAAAGAATTCAGAGTAAAAGTCATAACCATGCTGATGGACCTACAGAGAAATGTGCAAGAGCTGAGGGAGGAAGTGAGGGAACTGAGGAAAGACAATACAGAAATCAGACAAGCGATCGACGGGCTTAACAGCAGAATGGATGAGATGCGAGAGGCTGTTAATGGAATAGAAAACAGAGAACAGGAGTACAGAGCAGCTGAGGCAGAGAGAGATAAAAGGATTTCTAGGAATGAAAGAATGTTAAGAGAACTGTGTGACCAATCCAAACGGAACAATATTCGCATTATAGGAGTACCAGAGGAAGAAGAGAGAGAAAAAGGGATAGAAAGTGTCTTTGAAGAAATAATTGCTGAAAACTTTCCCTCGCTGGGGAAGGAAGTAGTCTTGCAGTCCACCGAAGCTCATAGATCTCCCAACACAAGGGACCCAAGGGAGACAACACCAAGACACATAATTATTAAGATGGCAAAGATCAAAGATAAAGACAGGGTATTAAAGGCAGCTAGAGAGAGAAAAAAGATCACCTACAAAGGAAAACCCATCAGACTATCATCAGACTTCTCAACAGAAACCTTACAGGCCAGAAGAGAATGGCATGATATATTTAACGTTATGAAACAGAAGGGCCTCGAACCAAGAATATTGTATCCAGCACGATTATCATTTAAATATGATGGAGGATTAAACAATTTCCAGACAAACGAAAGTTGAGAGAGTTTGCCTCTCATAAACCACCACTACAGGATATCTTAAATGGACTGCTCTAGAGGGAAACACACCTAAGGCTAAAAAGATGTCACCAGAGAAAAAAAAAATCATAGCAAAGAAAGCAGACCATCCAAATACCAACTAAAGGCAAAGAATAAAACACCAATTATAGAAAGAACGGAGGAGGAGGAATAAGAAGGGAGAGAAAGAAAGAAACATCAGACTGTGTTTACAATAACTTAACAAGAAAGTTAAGTTAGATTGTTAGATAGTAAAGAAGCAACCCTTGAACCCTTGGTAACCACGAATCTAAAGCCAGCAATGGCAATAAGTACATACCTATCAATAATCACCCTAAATGTAAATGGACTGAATGCACCAATCAAAAGACACAGAGTAACAGAATGGATAAAAAAGCAAGACCCATCTATATGCTGCCTACAAGAAACTCACCTCAAATCCAAAGATATACACAGACTAAAAGTGAAGGGATGGAAAAAGATATTTCATGCAAACAACAAAGAGAAAAAAGCAGGTGTTGCAGTACTTGTATCAGACAAAATAGACTTCAAAACGAAGAAAGTAGCAAAAAGATAAAGAAGGACATTACATAATGATAAAGGGGTCAGTCCAACAAGAAGATATAACCATTATAAATATATATGCACCCAACACAGGAGCGCCAGCATATGTGAGACAAATACTAACAGAATTAAAGGAGGAAATAGACAGCAATGCATTCATCTTAGGAGACTTCAACACACCACTCACTCCAGAGGACAGATCAACCAGACAGAAAATAAGTAAAGACACAGAGGCACTGAACAACACACTAGAACAGATGGACCTAACAGACATCTACAGAACTCTACACCCAAAAGCAACAGGATACACATTCTTCTCAAGTGCACATGGAACATTTTCCAGAATAGACCACATACTAGGCCACAAAAAGAACCTCAGTAATTTCAAAAATATTGAAATCCTACCAACCAACTTCTCAGATCACCAAGGTATAAAACTAGAAATAAATTTTAGAAAGAAATCAAAAAGGCTCACAAATACATGGAGACTTAACAACACTCTCCTAATTAATCAATGGGTTAACGACCAAATCAAAACAGAAATCAAAGAATATATGGAGACTAATGACAACAACAACACAAAGCCACAACTTCTGTGGGACGCAGCAAAGGCAGTTCTAAGAGGAAAGTATATTGCAATCCAGGCCTATTTAAAGAAGGAAGAACATTCCCAAATGAATAGTCTAAAGACACAATTACTGAAATTGGAAAAAGAAGAACAAATGAGGCCCAAAGTCACCAGAAGGAGGGACATAATAAAGATTAGAGAAGAAATAAATAAAATTGAGAAGAATAAAACAATAGAAAAAATCAATAAAACCAAGAGCTGGTTCTTTGAAAAAATAAACAAAATAGATAAACCCCTAGCCAGACTCATTAAGAGAAAAAGAGAATCTACACACATAAACACAATCAGAAATGAGAAAGGAAAAATCACGACGGACCCCACAGAAATACAAAGAATCATAAGAGAATATTATGAGAATCTATATGCTAACAAGCTGGAAAACATAGAAGAAATGGACAACTTCTTAGAAAAATACAACCTTCCAAGACTGACCAAGCAAGAAACAGAAAAACTAAACAGACCAATCACCAGTGACGAAATCGAATTGGTAATCAAAAAACTACCCAAGAACAAAACCCCTGGGCCTGATGGATTCACCTCTGAATTCTACCAGACATATAGAGAAGAAATAACACCCGATTCTCCTTAAAGTTTTCCAAAAAATAGAAGAGGAGGGAATACTTCCAAACTCATTCTATGAAGCCAGCATCACTCTAATACCAAAACCGGGCAAAGACCTCACCAAAAAAGAAAATTACAGACCAATATCCCTGATGAACGTAGATGCAAAAATACTCAACAAAATATTAGCAAATCGAATTCAAAATTACATCAAGAGGATCATACACCATGATCAAGTGGGATTCATCCCAGGGATGCAAGGATGGTACAACATTCGAAAATCCATCAACATCATCCACCACATCAACAAAAAGAAGAACAAAAACCACATGATCATCTCCATAGATGCTGAAAAAGCATTTGACAAAATTCAGCATCCATTCCTGATTAAAACTCTCAACAAAATGGGTATAGACGGCAAGTACCTCAACATCATAAAGGCTATATATGACAAACCCACAGCTAACATCATACTTAACGGCGAGACGCTGAAAGCTTTTCATCTAAGATCGGGAACAAGACAGGGATGCCCACTCTCTCCACTGTTATTCAACATAGTACTGGAGGTCCTAGCCACAGCAATCAGACAAAACAAAGACATACAAGGCATCCAGATTGGTAAAGAAGAAGTCAAATTGTCACTATTTGCAGATGACATGATACTGTACATAAAAAACCCTAAAGATTCCATTCCAAAACTACTAGAACTAATATCTGAATTCAGCAAAGTTGCAGGATACAAAATTAACACACAGAAATCTGTTGCTTTCCTATACACTAATGATGAACTAACAGAAAGAGAAATCAGAAAAACAATTCCATTCACAATTGCATCAAAAAGAATAAAATACCTAGGAATAAACCTAACGAAGGAAGTGAAAGACCTGTACTCTGAAAACTACAAGACACTCCTAAGAGAAATTAAAGAGGACACTAACAAATGGAAATGCATCCCATGCTCTTGGCTAGGAAGAATCAATATTGTCAAAATGGCTATACTACCTAAAGCAATCTACAGATTCAATGCAATCCCCTATCAAACTACCAACAGCTTTCTTCAATGAACTGGAACAAATAATTCTAAAATTCATATGGAACCACAAAAGACCCGAATAGCCAAAGCAATCCTGAGAAGGAGGAATAAAACAGGGGGAATTACACTCCCTGACTTCAAGCTCTACTACAAAGCCACAGTAATCAAGACAATTTGGTATTGGCACAAAACAGACCCACAGACCAGTGGAACAGAATAGAAAATCCAAACATTAACCCAAACATATACAGTCAATTAATATTTGATAAAGGAGCCTTGGATATACAATGGGGAGCTGACAGCCTCTTCAGCAGCTGGTGTTGGCAAAACTGGACAGCTACATGTAAGAGAATGAAACTGGACTAGTGTCTAGCCCCATACACAAAGGTAAACTCAAGGTGGATCAAAGACCTGAATGTAAGTCATGAAACCATAAAACTCTTAGAAAAAAACAGGCAAAAATCTCTTGCACATAAACATGAGCGACTTCTTCATGAACATATCTCCCGGGCAAGGGAAACAAAAGCAAAAATGAACAAGTGGGACTATATCAAGCTGAAAAGCTTCTGTACAGCAAAGGACACCATCAGTAGAACAAAAGACATCCTACAGTATGGGAGAATATATTCATAAAAAACGTATCTGATAAAGGGTTGACATCCAAAATACATAAAGAACTCATGCACCTTAACAAACAGAAAGCAAATAATCCAATTAAGAAATGGGCAGAGGACATGAATAGACACTTCTCAAAGAAGAAATTCAGATGGCCAACAGGCACATGAAAAGATGCTCCACATCGCTAATCATCAGAGAAATGCAGATTAAAACCACAATGAGATATCACCTCACACCAGTGAGGATGGCCAACATCAAAACACAAACAACAACAAATGTTGGCG
>JAVSCE010003153.1:0-49823 GCA_032199065.1 Smutsia gigantea | reverse complement strand
ACCTGTGGCAGGAACAGCTAGAAGCTAACATGACTAGCACCCAATGAGCAAGAGTCATACAAATGGTAAGGAAAGAGGCAAGCATAGCTGGTGGGACCTTGAAGCCATGGCAAGGAGATGGGTTTCATTCTAAGGACAACAAGAAGTCACTGGAAGAAGTGGCCTGTGACAGGCACAGAGACACTTCATCTGTCGCAGAGGGTTGGAAGAGGCAGTGATGACTAGATGCTGGCCAGCTGGCGAATTTGATGGTGGAACACAGAGAAGCAGTCCGGTTATTCCTCTTTGCTCAAATACAAATACAGAAAGGTCATCAGCCCAGGGTAAGGTGTTTTAGAATGTAGTGAAGGGGAGAAATTGTTGTTTTGGAGAGCAGGAGAGCAAACATACTAAAGTTTAATCAAAATGGGAAGAGATCTGAGGGTCATTTTGAGCATGGTGGTCATGAATGCAAGGTAATACCAGCAAGCATGGTTTAGTGTTCTCTAGCCAGGTAAAGCTGCTCCTGAGAATGGAGACTTGGCTTACTTGGTTTCCCAGGCTTTGCTTTCCTACAGGTAAGTAGACTCAAAAAAAGAAAGTAGCAAGGAAAATAAAGGTGTTGTTAAGAGGGTGTTATATATCCTAAAGAACCTAAACTAATGAAGAGAGAGCAAAGGGTATGATGAGGAAAAAGGTATGGAAATAAGTTGAGTGAAAGAGGAGATCTCCATCATAGGGAAAGTTATTTGGTGCAGCAACTCACATGAGAAGATATTTAAATCAGAATGGGATATTTGAATCAAAATGTCAGAGATGGTGTTATTACTGGGAATGACAAAATTAAGAACACAACCATTAAAGGGTGTGGCGGAGGATGAATAAAGGGAGATTATATGGGATGAATAAAGAAAGATTACAAATTCAGACACCCCAGTTTTATATGGACCATTCATGTGAATGTTGACCTCATTAAAGAATATGTCAAAAGCAGGGTCAAGAGAAATGCAGTGACTTAGGGAATGTATTCTTAATGAAATAAAGGGAGGTCAATAATTGGCAGCCAGTGATAGAATACATTCCTTAAAGATAGAATATGCTAATTTTCTAATGGCATTTATCATTATAGAGGTTGTATCTATGTATTTTAGAAAACTAGAAAATGCAGACAAGCAAAAGTTAAACACATTAAAAATTCATTGTCTTCACCATCCAGAGATCACCACTAAACTTTTAGATCTTCTTCTAAATAACCACCTAGGACTTTTCCTATGTACACACACACACACACACTCTAATCAAAATGAGGTCTTAAAGAGCATGTTCTTGTTAAAGCTCATTTTATTTTTTCAGGGATAATATTTTAGCTTTTAAAACCCAGATAATAATTAAATTTTCCTGAGTTTTAAAATATTCTTTAAATCTTTTTTTGTCAGAATTTAGAACAAACTTCGCTTTCCTTTCCCATTAGTATTTTTTTTTTAATATATAGCAGAAAGAGTTCCTTCTCTCTAGTTTATCTTCTTTTAAGGGTAATAATCCCGTCAGATCAACACTCCATCCCAATGGCTTCATTTAACTTTAACTGCCTCCTTTGCGGACCTACCTCCAAATACAGCCAAAGTTACTTCAACATGGAAATTTGGTGAGGACACAATTCATTTGCAGCACTATGTCACCCACCATCTTTCAACTAAAAATTTTATCAGCAATTCATAATCTTGTTTCAAATCCATATTTTAATTAGCACTTACGAAATGCTTTTTTAAAATTTTATCACTTTTCTCATATTCATTAGCTGGAGATTTTTCAAAAACACTTAATTGTTTAAATATCATTGGTTTCTATGAGAGATTAAAAAGTTGGATTGCAAGTGAAAACACTACACAAATAAGAAGAAACAATGCGGCCCTTCTGCCTTCTTACCACTCCACCCCTATCATAAATGCTTTGATTTCATGACCAAGTCAACTGGGCCAATGATGCATATCATCTCTGGAGATACTCATGCCACCTCATGCTTCTATCTGCGACTATTTGAACTCAGTCTGAAGAACTCCCTTCAGAGTTTCTAATAGTGTAGTTATGCTGGCAGATTTGTTTGTCTGAGACATTTATATTGCACCATTAATTTTGAAAGAAATCTGGATTTTAGGTTATAGGTTGGAAGTTTTCTGTTTCTTTTCCTTCAGTATTTCTTAAATGTTACTCTATTGTCTTCTGGAGTCTATCATTTCTGTTTGGAAATCAGCTGTTATTCTCATTGTTGTGTTGTAAATGTGCATCATATTTTTTTCTACATGCTTTCAAGTCCTTTCTTTATCCATGAGTTCTGTGAAGCTATTATATAACTAGATGAAATTTACTTTCCATCCATTCAACTTGGGGGTCACTGAATTTCTTGACTCTGTGGGTTGATACTTTTGAGATGACTTGGAAATTTTCTAGGTATCTTTATTTTCAAATGTGGCTTATTTTCCAGTAGCTTTCTTATTCTGGGAACCTAGCTACACATTTGCTAGGCTTCTTGCCCATATCCCACATTTCTTTTAGGTTCTCTACCTTTTTAATTCACTTTTATCTTTATGATTTAATTTGAATGTTTTCTATCGAAATGTCTGCAAGTGTACTAACCTGTCTTTTGCTGAGTCCAGTGTATTTTCAGCCATCAATGAGTTATTAATTTAGTTACATATTTTGCACTATATAAATGTCTATTACATTTTTTATACAGCTTTAATATATCAGTAAATTATACACATACAAACACACATATATAGCTTGATTTTTGATTACTGTATACATCTATTAAATTCTCCATATGTAATTTTTTTTATTCATTTTTGCATTTCTTGCATTTTTCTTTTATATATGTGACAGGGATGTTTTTATAAAGGTTTATATATATTATGCCTGTATTATTATATATTTATAGTTGTATAAACATCTTTCTCTAATTCAAAGATTTTACTTTGAAATGTGATTGTTATTAATACTACACTATACTTCCTTCTGTTTGAAATTTCTAGGCCAACTTGTTCCAAGTCCTTTTATCTCCCTCTCTTCTTCCTTTTTTATTTGGTGGGTGTTGGAGTGGGTAAAGGTATGCTTATTTCTGCTAACTTAGCACTATTTTTAAGGTCTATAACTACAGTCCATATAATTTTATAAGGATATATCACTTACATGTTTATTGTGTTTATTCAGTTTAATTTCTAATACCTATTTAACATTTATTGTTTCTTTAAAATTTTTTTGCATTTCTTCATTTTCCTTTTTTTTTTTGGCATGTTTCAGATTCTCTTCAATCCCTGCTTTCCTTCTCATGTGTTAATTGGGAAATCCAATTATGATTTTCTTCTCTAATAATGAATACTCTGCTTCTCTAAGATGAATCACTGAACTGGTATTTCATTCATAAGGTATAAAAACTTCATAACTGTGAACTCCCACTGCGATGTTTTTCCTGTCTGCTGACTCCTCATTTTGGGATGAAAACTTCAGAATATTGTACTGTACTCTTCTTCCAGCATGACAGATACACCACTTTTGGTTTTCTAATAGATAAGAGCTTCAAATTCTGGGAATTTACTCTTTATTCTTAAGAAGCTTTCCTTTATTACTGAAATTACAATTTGCAGTTGCCTTCTCATTATGAATTGATTTCTATTTTATGCAGTGTAAATGTCTTCTCATTGCTGTTTCTTTCATGTCCAATGTTGCCCTATAATAATAGTATTTCCCCCATTCAATGCTTTTAGTTAGACTATTCCTGAAAGAATCTGTCCAGATAAAGAACATGAACATACTGCTTTCTGAATATTTGCATACCTTAAAATATTTTTAAAAATTAACTTAGTTCTCAACTGAATGATGGCATCACTTGATAAAGTATTTCTGAAAAAGCATGTATTTCCTTATAAAAACTGCATACAGATGGAACATTTCTAGCTTCCACTGTAACACATTGCATACCTGGCAATATTTGGATCCTCTTTTTTTGAAAATAAATTATTTATTTAAAAAATAATGATAAGAAAGGCTTTGAGGTTTTACCTTTTCCATTGTAATGTAGGGATCTCTTTAGGATATGTATAAATACTGTTTTCTTCATTAATTTATCATTAGAATCAAAATAACTTCTTAAACAGAGAAAAAACATTTTTCTTTTTTGTAAAGCCAAGTGTTTTATTATTTTTTCCTCCATTTTTTTTTTCTTTCTCTGGAACTCTTAGGACATTTTAAATTTTCTTAACTTGCCCTGCCAGTGTTTCAACTTTATACTAGTGATTTTTATTCTTGTTAATTTTTACTTCAGTTCATTGATAAATATTTTCCATTTGCTTATAAAAACTTTTCAATAATTCTAGAAAATTGTACAGCTGTCTCACAGATGTCAAAGTAACCACAGCTCATTTAGAACCTGGTTAGTATCCCTACATGGCACTCAGGAAGGGGTCAGAGGATAAATGGTAGGTGAATGAGATTTTTTAAATGATAAAATATTGGCTAAGACTTAATTGTAGTCAAAAAGGAAGGAAGGCTTAGCCCAGCTTTCAAATCTCCTTGTAAGTGATATTTCCTCAAACAGATTGTCCCAAGCCTCCACTCTCCATTAGGTAAGGACACTGTCAAACAGTTGTACAACACAGTGTATATTCTTCCGCAGCATTTACCATAACCGCTGTTGAAATTTTATTTCTGTTGTTTGTAGAATATCTCTCCAGCCAACTTCAGGCTTCTTAAAATCAGGGTGACTGTGTGTTTTCTAGCATTGTGGCTCCTGACTCAAGCATAATCAACTCAACATAAATATTCACTGAATGCATTAATTAATGAATGGGTGACTTTATACAGCCTAAACAACATAATCACCTGGGAGCAACTGCATTTGGCTAAAACTCGAAACATGTCTTGAACCTGCTCCTCCCCTGAGGCAGCTCTTCCTTTGCTCTGATGAATCCTCCGACGTTAGAGGCATCTGATATTGACGCCTTCACCGGGATGGGGAAGGGCAAGTGAAGGGACACTCCAACAAATGTAAGGTGGGCCGTCCATGATTATTCCTTCAAGGAAAGTCCAGGGTGTGCTTGGTGTTAGGGAGAGAGGTGTCACTAGATGGCTGCCTGCTAATCTGATGCTTCCATCCTTTTGATCCCATAATATGAAGAAAAAAAAATGTTGGGGTATTATATTCAATCGAATGAGCAGATTCTGTGATTTTGTTCAGAAAGGACCGGATGCAACATACCCAAGGCAGTAGGGGGCTGCTCAGGAAAGTGCCCACACATGCGTGCTAGAGACAAACCAGACCGATCAGCCACTCCACCAAAGTGTTCACAGCTGCAGCTCAGACAGTCGGCCTGTCTCCACACGGGTTCAGCCAAGCGCAGTATCGCCAGTAGGCAGTAAATTTTAACACTGTCCAGCTTAAGTGACATAAGTTTTTACATTAATTTACTCAAGAATGGAGGTTCTTGCCACTACAAAATGTGGCATTTCAGCAGAAATATGCATGAAAAGTTATGTGAGAAAGAATATTCTATACAAAGAAGAGTAAATGCAAAGTCAGCAAAAGAGGACCATGCTGGGCATGTTAGGGAGACTGCAAGAACAGGGTGGTAGGAGATTGGTCACTTGTAACACAAGCACCTTGTTTCATTCCTAGACTCAGGAGACACATTAGCAATCTTTAGAGATGTATGGTGGTAAGGATGCCTGGCAGCTGTAATCGTGCTTTACTTCTCTATTGAAGCTTGAGGGAGAAAAGGTAGGATGAAAAGAAACTAACAACTCCATATTCAACATGGAGAATGTTAACAACCCTCCTCCAGACATCTCATGTGCGCTTCAAACCTGCCAGAAGTGAATTCATAATGGCAGGCAGATCTAGAGTACTTGAGCTAGTTCTAAACATAACAGGGGCCAAATCTTTATTTCAATAACTACTGATTCATATTCAACATTTGCTTAGTCCAAAATTGGTCTTGAAGTTGCTTGTACTCTCAAATCACTCTTTGCATGAGACTCAGAAGCACAAAATCTCAAGACATACCAAGAGGAGGGCATTTCTAATAACTCCATAAAGAAAATTTTATCAGGGTACAACATCCATCCTGTTGTCATCAATTTTATGGTTAACAGAGAATTTGAAAAGATCTCCAATAAAATTTGAAATCCAAAATGTGGTTCTCAAAACACATTTCAATACATCAATATTCTTCAGGATTTCATCAGTGGTTATTGTAACTATGTCTGCAACAGAGAAATCTGTTTAAGTATATATCACCATTGGTGAATTCTTAGAAATTCTGAATACTGTGTATGGCAGAAACCTAGTTTGATGAAATATTATAGGTATATATTTATGTTAATAGAAGTTATTTGTAAAATTAAACAATTATGTAATGATATAAGTTACTTATATAATGGTACTGTAAATTACTATATAAACTATTTTAATAATAGTTAAGAGATATGACATCCAGGTGGTCAGCAGCCACAGTAAGTGGAATCATTTTGATGAATAAATGAGCAGAATTTTCACCTGAGAAAATCAGAAAAAAGTATGACTAAGTCACATCAGGATTTAAATCAAAAAGCAGGAAAATATTAACTGATAACAACATAATTCTAGAAAATTTACTGGACTGACCCGAAAATTTTAACAATTGGCTTAAGTCTTTGATATTCAGTATTCCCCAGCTGATGGAGAGTAATAGAAATAATGGCTTTCATAACGCAATGCTCAGTAAAACCTTAACATACATCTTTTATAAATTTATACAAATATACATTATAGTTGTAAATTCTGGGATATTGGTTTTGGAGTTTTGGAGAGGAAGGGTGCTGGAGATCTACTATTTTGTGCCCTAGAGCACTCATCCTGAAATGCATCTTTGAATCAGGGCACACTGAGTGAGTCACAGATTTTATATTCAAGGTGTCGAATCAGAAACACTAGAGGTACAAATATGAACCCAGGCACTGCTCTGGCCAATTTGTAGAACATGGTTCTGCTGTGGCCTGCTGAAGTGCTGGCTGTAGATCAAGTCTGTTACAAATAGTACTATTATAAAAACAACCAGTAATTCGAAGTACCCCCACGATGTGTCAATGAGACGAACTTCTCTTTGAACAGCAGATCACCTTGGAGTCACTGACCTCGTACATAAACAGGGCAGAGTGCCAACTGGTCAACAAACACTACATTCATGTTGAAATGATTCACAGCCCAAGGGAAAGAGTCAGGAGCTGGTGAATATCACTTATGGGAAATTTCTTAATAGACCACCCTTCAGCACAGTGACTAGGGAAATGTAAATCCCATGACTGGGGACCTGAACTATTATGGCATATTTCATGTTGAGAAGTTAAGTGAGGATTGATTTCAGAATAATGGTGATATAAGGGGGAAAAGACCTAGAAAAGTCAGAGAAGCCTGAAATCATGCAGAGTAAATATGAACACACATCTGTAAAGTGCTCAATCACAGGATCCAGGCCATGTTTTTGGTGTATCAGCTGAACACTGTACTGATAAATAAAGCACATCTCTCAATATATTACAAAATCTCAGGTATTCTTAAAGAGCTGTGTTGAAATATACTCTGCATACCCTACAGATCACTCATTTAAAGTCTACAATTTAGTGGATTTTAGGATATCCACAATGTTGTGTAACCATACCCAGAATCTGACTTCTTTCACTTACCATTATATTTTCATTTCATCCATATTGTAGCTTGTATCAGTACTTCAATCTTTTTAGAGCCAATTGAAATTCTATTGTATGCAGATACCTCTTTTATTTATGCACTCACCAGTTGATGGACCCTTGGGTTGTTTCTACTTTTTCGATACTACAGATAATCCTGCTATGAATATTTGATTATAAGTTTTTTGTGTGTGTCCGTGTATGTGTTCATCTCTCCTGGATAAATACCTAGAAATAGAATTCTTGGGTCATATGTTAACTCTGTGATAACATTGTTAGGAATTGACAAACTGTTTTACTAGATGGATTCACTATTTTGTATTCTCACAATTAAATTACGAGGGTTAAGATTTCTCCATATCTTTACCAATGTACAGTATTGTCTTTCTCTTTATATACATCACAGTGAATGACAAGTGGTATTTCATTGTGATTTTGTTTTGTGTGACTATTTAATGAGACATGCCAACATAACTTTCTGAAGTTATTTAAGTAGTGTTTCCTTTTATTCTTTGAACATATTCATGGTAGTTTTATTGAAGCTTTTGTCTGCTAAGCCCAACATCTGAGCCCCCTCAAAGGCAGTTTCTGCTGGGTCTTTTCTTTTATACTATGTGTATCTACCACATTGTAGTGTTTATTTGCATGTCTTACAATTTTTTGTTATTGTTAAAAACTGGAACTTACATGATCTATTTTAACAACTCCTCCCTGGGGCTGGTTGCTGCTGTTCTTGTTTGTTTCCTTGTTTATTTCTCTAGCTGATGGCTGACCTAACTCAGTAACACCTTTCTCACACAGACGGCTGCTCCCGATGTGCCTCTGAGAGTGTTCATCCTTGGGCGTATGTGGGGTCTTCCTTACCACTAAGTATAACTGGTTTCAGTGGCTCTTTCCCTGATCTTCCCATTAAGCTTCTGGTTCATCCACCTCTATTGGTATCACACTAAGCTGTTAGCCTCCACAAATGGCTAGGTGTCTGCTAGCTGTTGTCAACAATGAGCTGTGACATAAATTGCTCTTCAGCCCAAAACAATGAAATCTGAGGTCCCTTGAAAGGCATGGTATTGCCCTTACTTGATACTCAGGCCCTCAGAGGGATTTTTCTTGGCTATTTCTTGTCTTGTTCTCTCTGTTAAAATTCTAGCTGGTGTACTGCTTTTCCTGTTACTATGGTGTCTTGCCTCTTCCACCACTGAACCAGGGGTAGGGGGTTATAAGGGCCTCAGAATTCTTGGTTTGCCACATCTAAGTTAAAGCTTATGTCCTACAATTTGGGACTTGCTGGAGGGAAGAATTTCCAGTCCAATTGGCTGCACCTCCATGGAATATAGCTTTTGTGTCATGAAGCTGCACAAATGAGATATGACAGGGACCTTTTCCTTTCAGAATGAAACTGTAAACGTAGGCTGAGATCTTGGGGAAAAGTTAACCCCATTTTCTTGGCTATAACCACCTGGAGTACAGCTCCCATTATACCAAGCTGGAGGGAGATATGGCACAGGGTCATAGCTCACATGCCACAGACTCACTGACCTTAGTAAATAAATGTTTCTCCATTTTCTGTATGCCTTTATGACAATTTCTAGTTACTTTAATTTTTTACTCATAATTGTCACCAGTTAAATGGATATTTAAACTGCCATCTGAAATTATTATTATGTGCAAGAAGCAAGCATCCCATGTATGACTTCCTGCAGTTTAAGATGTTTTCCCCTCTCATGTCTTGACCTTTTGAAGGGATGGTCTTCCCTCCAGATCTGTATTTTGTTGGGTTTATAGGCATATGTATGTTCTCCTACCTCTATGAGTTCTGAAACAAGTCACAGTATTTAAGAAGCTACCATTTCCTACTGTGATTTATCTGAAAACCATTTTGTTAAAAAGAATGTCAGCTCATCTGGAGGTATT
Source organism: Smutsia gigantea (assembly GCA_032199065.1). NCBI lineage: Eukaryota > Metazoa > Chordata > Mammalia > Pholidota > Manidae > Smutsia > Smutsia gigantea. The sequence goes on along the minus strand of JAVSCE010003153.1, from coordinate 40,217 downwards.
GGGCTAGAGATCACTGCACATTCAGTGTGATTCACCATCACAAAAAAAGCCCAGAAGGACTGTGTTTACAAGGGTGGCAGCAGTTTAGGTTCTGTGTTAACAACCCTGAAAGAGGGGATGCGCTTGTGTTTGGGAAGATGGTAGAAATCTCATCTTCAAACAATTGATTAGAAATTAGGATTAGGTGACCAAAACAATTGTACAATTTCACACTAAAAATAAATGGGATGGAGAACTTTGATAGCTAACACCCTTTAACTCTGTTATCTTATTTATTTGATTTGCAAGTTAACATCATCCTTATTTTACATTTGAGGGAACTGTAACACAGAAAGGTGAATGTGCTTGTCCTTAATAACACCAGTAATGTCAGAGCTAGAATTTGAATTCAGTTTCCTGGCTTCGCATCACACATTTGAACCTGCAATCAATACTGCCTCCCTGATGTTTTTATTAGTTAACTGCCTAGTTAGTTAATTCTAGGCAAGGTTTTCTGGGGACATCAGCTAATTATTGTGATAACAAGTGCATTTGAATCAAGTTGCATCTCAAACCAAATCCGTATTTGTCTAAATTCACTGTGCAAACTGTCAACCTCTCCCTCTGGGAAATATGCCCCCAACACCCCTTCCTTTCTTCCTTCCTTCCTTTTTACAGTAATCTTAATTATCTGTTTGTACTAGACAAAATCATAACGACTAAAAATAGACCAAAATATTAGTGAACTAAATTTTTTCAATAATGAAAAAGAAACAGATTTACTTCCAAAAGTTTTACCATAATTGGAAGATATTTACAATACCATTCTATCACCTCAAATAAATTATTTCACCCCCTTACTGGAACATAAATTTCTCAAATACATTATCCAAAAGAACTGAGGCTTTAACTGGACATCTTTTCCATCCTTCTTAAAACACCTTTATGCAATGTGCAATGACAGAAATCCACTGATGTGAAGCTTGAGGCATATCTGTGCTCATGCATATGCATGAGTATGCACATGTGTGTATGTGTGCACTTGTGTTTAGACCATGAGAAAATATTCCTTTATATGGTGCTTTGTAATTATAATTCCAAAGGTCAAAGAAGGGATCTTCCTGGACATTTTTGGTCAGGGAGCTCAAGAATGATGACCAAGAGTGAAGGCAGGACCTTGCAAGCATCCCCAAGCTCCATTGGGACAGTCTCTGTGCAAGAAGCCATGTAGGAAACCATGAATGATCAGGGCTCCCTGGGATTGCCGTCTCCTCTGAAATAGCCCTCCACACCAGGGCACCTGCCGGTCATGAAGCCATTTGTGGGAAGAGACAGAGACTTATTGGACCAGACCCCGCTCTCCTTCTCCAAGGGGATTCTAGGAAAAGGATGTTAGTGTGGAAAGTTCAGCCTTTTAAAAACATTCTTCTTTAGTATTTTTCTTTATTAAGTAAAATCATTTAGCAATATTTACTTGTGTTTATTTTATATTGGAAAATAGTTCAGAAACTTTAACAAAACTCATTTGCTTAAAAAAGAGCTTCAAGGGAGGGCTGCTTTACAACATTAAAGCATTTCTTTTTAGGATTTGTTTATTTATGCAAACAACAGAGGCCAAGAAGACGTAGGATTTTTGTTCTTAAATAACATTTTTCCACCCTTTTACCCCATAGGTTTTCAGAAACATTTTAAGAAAGTCTTCTTTATAACAAAGCTAACTAAATAAATACAGACAGACAATCTAGCTTGCTTTATAACAAAATAAATATATATATAAAAGAAAACTAAATATATATACAAAAAAATATACCATATTGTGAATGCATTTCTCTAAAAAACAGACCTGTGTGGGTTTTGGATAATTGTGACATGTGGTGGCATTATCTTTAGAGTTAGGACATAAGGACATAGGGTGTTGTTGGCACTAGAGTTTATATATAAAGTTGGTGCTAAAGTTTTGGTCCCAGGGCTTGGGAGGGAGCCTAGCCACGGTGACAGTATGGTGGGGGTTAGGTCAGGAGGTCATCTGACTGGATGCTGACTTGGAAATGGAATGTCACACGGGACTGAACTGGTTAGCTCGGGGCCTCGCCTCCTTTAAAGCTGTACTATTTCCTTAAAATCTCCTCTCCTGGGATTCCCTGCACAGTGCCAGGTACTGTCCTTGGACCAGGCGTCTGTTCAGTGTGGTAGCTCATGTGTCTCTTTTGTCTGCTGTGAAGAAAAATCTCTCTTTCCCCTGACCTCTGGATGGCCATCATCTTGCAGCATTCATAGACGAGGTCTGATGCACTCCATTTCTCTTTGCGCTTCTACTTTTCTCTATGATAAGCTTAGCACTGTTGCTTATCACTGTTTCTTGATTCTAACATAAACAGTGCGAGTGAGATACGATTATTTTCCTTTTTTAATAAAAGTAGAGGGTAAGGTTTAGATACTCCATGGTCTTGGAAAAGTGGAGGGAACATAGTTGGCATTTTATAAAAAATTAGAACACATGTATATATGCACCTACATGTAAATTACAGTCGGAAGGAAGGAAGGAAGGGAGGGAAGAAGGAAGGAAGGAAGGAAGGAAAGAAATATGAATTGTGCCAGGTCTCAGACCGATGTCTATGATTGTTCAGCTGTCCCTGCAGCCTAATGATTTCCTGTATCACCTTGCTAGCTACTGCTCAGTGAGAACTGGAGATTTGTTCCTATTATCTGAAATACCACCACCTATAATGCACGCATTTGTAAACGCATATAGGAAATGCAGAGAGTTAAATATAGTATGTTAGAAACATTAAACCAATGTATGAATGGAGAGTGGGAAAGTAAGATTTAACTTGAAAAGGAAATTTTAAATCTTGCTATATTATTATCTACTTTAAGGCTCTTTAAAAATACGTTGGCAGGAGCCCTGAGAAGTATATCCACATTACCGTAAATTCCACTTAGATCGTGATGGGGATTATTGTGAATCAAAAACCAAGCCCTCATCCCGTGTGGAGTGGCAGATACTCACTGCAGCCTCATTTCCACTAATCTGGGGCTGCTGAGTGATCTTTGATCACACCAAGTATTACAGATGGAAAAGTACTCTTTTCAAATCCCCAACGTGTTTCCAACTGTCAATAAAATCCTTTTTAAGTGTCAAAAGCAATTGCTCTAGTTTACACTTCCACGGCTAACCGCAGCAGTACATTTCAGTACTTCTGAAGCAAAACAACTATCAAATGGCATAACTGTGGGCCAGAATTCCGACAGGCACATTCACCCTCTGCTTTCAAGGCATTAGGAATTCATTTCTAAAAACTGCCATTTATGTTAACTGCATTTCAAAGATTATGTACTTCACTCAGAAACGCCTTATCTGGGAGGCAAATCAACCCCTCTTTCAGCCTCTCAAATTAAACAAACAAACAAATCACACAGGCTACACGTCTAGCCAGCTGTTTAAATTCGCACAGAAAATGAAGCATTCCTAGTCTCTAGGACACGTGATAAAATTTTTAATATTTGGAAGCATCGGAACTAAGAATGTCTTACATGTTAAAAGGTGGTCTCAATGAAATTGGGTTCTTCCCCATAAATTATACAAGATGGTGGTTTACAGTAATTGATGTAATAAAGTAGCTGGTAGAAAGAGACACAATTCCCTAAACTAGATAAAATAAGCAATTACCTAGCTATCAGAAAGCTCAGTCCGTGGGAATGTTGTCTGTGGCAGAACAGAACCTACAAACCCTGCTGCATTTAAGCATCAGAGGCCTTGGTCTTATTATCTTTCCAGAATGTGCATGTATAATAAGCTTCTACAACAAATGAGAGGAAATGTTTCTGGCAAAATAAAAAATGGTGATAAACTATGTCCAGATGATTAATTCATGGAAACTCTCCATCACACAGCGAAGACATATGCCCATCTCCTCTGTTGTCCCCTTGGAGATTTTCCCACTAAACGTATGTGCATATTTTTCATGGCCACTGATATTTGAATTGCAGCCTGCTCCCATGCAGAACATGAAACACTTCAAACTGCATAATGCTGACTAAATTATCAGGTCTCCAGTGGCCTGCGGTAGCAATAGCCATAATAATGTGTGTGCTTAAGTGGTTTGTGTACATTTCCCTGCCCCCAAAACTTTAATGCCCCAACTTATCAGGCTGGTTTTTCCCTTTTTCTCTGCTAGACTTTGTCTCACATAACACCGTTGGCCATTCTGTGTGGGGGAAGTGCAGTGTTCTGTCACTGCAAATGAACGTGACAGAACAGCAAGGTGATGGAGGCCAATTTATAATCACGGTTTCATCGAATGAAACAGTCTTTTGGCATGTCTTCACCTGCTGTTATTCCATCTTCTTTAACTCTAGGTGGTACCACGATTGTGCTCACTAACGTTCAGAACTTAGGTTACTTTAAATGAGATCATCCACCCGCACGCCTAAAATTGGTGCAACTTTCACTGAGATATTTTGCATTAATCTTTTTTTTAAGAAAATGAGTAACTACCCAAAAAGTGAACACATACATTTACTAGTTTAGTTATTAAAGGGGTATTTGCAAAATCCGATGGTAATCTGCTCTTGTTCCATGGTGGGCCAATTAAGGCACAATGTCAGCATGGGATTAAGAAAAGGGGCCCAATATTGTCAAGGCAATAGTTTTTATACTGTTCACCACAATTTTATGTAGCCCGCTAAGTGCCCAGCACTGATGACATAACTACTTTGCAGGAACATAGTTCTTCCTGGGCCGACAACAAAGCCCCTCCATGCGGCGGGGCCAGAGTGCCAGAGCTGCAGCCGAGGAAGTGCGGCCACAGGCTCCAGGAGGATGCTGTGCCAGCCCCCCTCCAGGGCATTCTGCCTGGTGCTCTTTCGCTCCCCTTTCTCTCAGGCTGTGGTCGGGAGTGGCAAACCAGACAACATCTCAGGGGGCGAACAAGGGTGAGGCTTCGTCAAGGGCAGCCTTCCAGCACCTGCTCACAGTGCCTGTCAGAGGGTCCGTGAGGCTACTGGGTGAGCAGCTCCCTAACACAGGAGTTTTATTCGGGATAGAAATGTGTTCTTGCATTTGGGGGTGGCGATGGTAGAAGGTAGCCTGCAGTAACTGAGGTCCACCTTTGCCTCCAAAGGTGGAGATCCTGCTTGTGAGACAAACAGACCTGGGGGAAGGGAGCAAAAATCATGGCAGTGACTGCTCCTTTGGGCCTTCAGACCTTCTGTCTGCAGGCGGCATGCGTTTGCTTTCATGCATGAACCAGTTGGAGTTGATTTTCTGACTTGCAACTGAAATCATTGATTATTCTAGCTCTTTCCCCTTTGTTTGAGTCCCATGGAAGCTAGGGCATTTCTATGACACTGAGTTGTCATAACAAGGTGGAGATGGCAGTGTCCTAGCAAAGCTTGCCTGGCCCCAGAAAGCAGAAATATGAGAAAAATTAATCTCTTCCAGTGCCCAGGGAGGAAGCAGCTCCAGCCCAGATGTATAAAGACCTAGAATGCCAAATGGGAAGCTTTGGTGAGCTTGTGCAATGTGAGAAATGTTCCCAATAATATTATCAGATGCTTAGAAAACTGCAGATTATTTGACAAAACCTAACTGTTTCATTTTTCATCCAATTCTCCCCACATGGCCTGTATAAGGATTCTGAGAGTGGTGCATATGTTTATTCACAGGGCATCAAAATCACCCTTGGACTTCTCTGCTGGGGAATGTTGGGAGAACTCTTCAGAAGCCCGTGTCAGGGAACCCAGCAAGGGTGTGAACTGCGCTCCTTGCTCCAGCACAGGCAGTGCGGTCCATGTAGTGAACACTCTTCCCCACAAAGCTGTGCCTTCATCTTCATTGCTGTTAGTTTAGATTTAGAGTGAACACAACAGCTTCCACCAGAAAAGCCCAGCCCTCAGCGTCTGCCCACAGCTGGGTAAAGGTGAGGAGAATCCGTCCAGGGAACAGTGGGACCAGGTGTGACAAGAAGACTTGCCAATTTCACCTTAAGGAGGCAAATTTGCCACATGGAAAGAGGCAGTGGCAGGAAACAGGCAGGCTGTGCAAGGGACCTGGGAGCTTTAGGCTCTTGGTTAACCCACCATGTCAAGAAATCACTTGCTTCTCCAGGTATCCTCTGCACAGAAAAATGAAGAGACATTTAGCCGATCTTTCAGCGAATTAGTCCTTCTGAGTCCAAGCCAAGGGCTGTGCCCCTCATGCCTTCCTCTGACGCTGGAGCTCTTTAAGATGTTTCCATTCATTTAACCAACATCTCCATGCATGACTCGCACAGGAAAGCATCTCTATTCACCACCCATACATCCCCTCCAAGGTCCTGCCTCTCCACCACATACACACCATGACTGGTTCATGTCTTCTGCGCTTTCCTCTGTGAACTTCCAGTGGTTTCTATGTAAGAGTTCATAACCTGGCATTGTTGAAAAACCGGGGGGGGGGGCAGGGTGGATATTTGTTTCTTTTCTTTTTCACATGTTTTCTTTTGAAGAGATAATATATATGAACAATTTTCAAAACTCCAGTCACTCCAGGTCTTATGCTAAGTGAAGTCAGAGAAAATCAAATACCACATGATCTCTCCTGTATGGTGGAATCTAAGAAGGAAAACAAACAGGCAAACAAAACAGAAATGGACTCATAAACAGAGGGAACAAAATAGCAATTCCCATGGGGGGTGTGCGAGAGGTAAAGTGGGTGAAGGCAGTTAAGAAGTACAAAGTTCCCATTATAAAATAAGCAAGTCACCAGGATGAAAAGGGCAGTGTAGGGAATCTAGTCCACAACAGTGTGATATCTTTGTACGGTGACACTCTTAACCGTGATGGACATTTCATAATTATATAATTGCCCAATCACTATTTGTACACCTGAAACCAATATAATATTGTACATCAACTATATGTCAATTTAAAAACTACAAATGGCATAAGCAGTGGGCAGTTAAGTCTCAGTCTCCTAATCACCCACCTCACAGAAGCACCAGTGTTTCCCTCAGCAGAAGCATCCACAAACCCAGCCTCAAATGTGAGAATGTTTTTAGGATGGTTCTGACAAGTGGAACGGCTGGGAAAGGGCCTCGGCAGTCAGAGGTACGCTGACAAATTTCCTTCCATCGATTGTATCAATTGATCATCAAATAAACGTGGAACTGTTATTGCTTCTCCATATTCATAAATAAAATGTATTTTCATATTTTAGACTTTTAGGTCTTTGCCAATCAATCACAGGAAAACAGATATTTTACTTTAATTTCAATCTCTGTTCATTTTTAATGAATAATTTGACAACTGTTTCATATATTAAAAGCGTTCATATTTCCTTTTCTGAAATTCTCTGTATTTTCTGATAACTTTTCCATTGCGTTGATCTTTATACTACTAATTTGTAGAAGTTTCTCATATATTAGCCCTTTAATATTAGTAGCAAATATTTTCCTTCATTTTTTATTTGTCTTTTGACTGTTTCTTGTGTATTTTAACTATGGATACTTTATTTAACATAGTAAAATCATTCTTGTCTTTTATGGCTTCTGTTTTGTCTCTCATCCAAAAATGTATTTCTTATTTTGAATGATGTCAAGGAATGACCTATGTTTATTTTTCTAGCATTCTTATTATTAGATTATTTTCAAAATAAATATATGTTTTATATATTTGCACTTTATATTTTTGGTTGAAGACATGGGGTTAGGAATCCTACTTCATTTTTTTTTTTTTTGGTCATCCAGAACACACAACATTTACTAGATAATCTGTATTTTCTATCACTAGCCACTTTTTTCAATTCTAGCAAAACCCATTTTATAGATGAGGAAACAGGCGCGAGGCCCTGCAGCATCTTGCTCAAGCTTCCATCACAGTCACACCTGAACCCAGGCTCCCGCCTCCAGAGCACGCTTTGATCTTTATTTCCTCCCTCGCACTGCTCTTAATGTGGCATTTGTTTCCTACATTACTATAGCCTTTTAAACTTTTGTGTATATACTCCACCAAGGACAGGTAGAGCTGATGTCTCTCCTAATTGCTGAATTTCTGTCTTCACCTTGACATGTACAAATTTTACTTTATGATTTCAACTGCACACTTTACAAAACATAAAGATTTCCAATCCTCTAACTTTTGTGTAGACTCTATAATTTACTAAGAATGATCACCTTGTCACATTTCCTGCTTGTTTCTTTCAAAGTGACCTTAACACTAACAATGAAAACCTTTCTCACTGTACTAACAGTATCATTTTAACCATAACTTTTCCCTCACATACTTTCAGTTGTACTTCTTGGAGGTATATTTTAGCTTGATTTTATTCAATTTCTAGTCCCAATCATTATTCTTTTCTGTTTCTGGATCTATAACATATGGATGGAACAGATACTAAGTCATTTTGGGCAAGTAATAATTTTTCACACCTCATTTTATTTTTAAGCCCATCCTTGCACACTTCCAAGAAGAAGGCGCTGACATATCATTGTGGACTGAACGTGGAGGGCCTCCTCCCCAGTGTGATGGCATCGGGAGACAGGTGCTGGGGAGGTAATAGGTTTAGTTGAGGCCATGAGGGTGAGGGTCCCATAATGGTGCTCATGTCCTGATCAAGGGAAGAAGACAGAGTTCTCTCCAACTTTGTAAGCGCAAAGAGGAGGCCTCACGAAGACTACAAGACAGTGGCCATCAGTCGGCATGAAGAGAGCCCTCCCCAAGCACTAACTCTGCCAGTAGCTTGACCTTGGACTTCCAGGGTCTAGAGCTGTGAGGAAACAGTCTTGTGCAAGCCACTAGGGTAAGTGTAAGTCTAGGGTATTTTGCCATAGCAGGCTGAGCTACCACACATTCTATTTTATTATGTTTTAAAACATGATGCAGTCATGTCTTTGAGAATTCTGCTGTATCAACTGAGGTCATTAGAAACAATTTGACGTTTAGAGTACACTTATTTTTTTCTCTTTTTTGAGGGTTGAAGGGTAAGAAAGAATCATTTCCATATTAAATATAAATAACGTTTGGATGTTCTGTACCTTATCATTTAGGAACCAGGACCCAAAACTGTTACCTTCTAATATATTTCTATGGCCTGAAACATTATCAAAGAAAATTAAAGTGTTACACATATCCACAGATTGAAGGAATAAAAATTTGACCTTCAGCAGAATCCACTCAAGGTGAATTCTCATTTTTAAAGAAATTAAGTACTGGTGTGGCTCTCTATATTAGCCAGAGGCTACGTATCTCAAATATGAGACACTGAAATAATGAGAGATTGAGAGACTGTCATCCTGGCCCACAGTAGACCAAGTCCAGCCCAAGTTTGTTAAAGGAACAAGACATGGTCCAGTGGCTAAAACTGATGCATGAGCTAATTGAGTTTTGAGTTTTCTAAAAATGTTTTAAAAAGTTAACCAACAAATGAAAACCACAAACTTAAAATCTTGAGAACAGTAGAATTGCCTGGCACATTCTTGCCCAGAGAAAAACAAGTTGAACTGAAATTTAAGAACCTTGCCTCAGAAAGATTTCCAATGCTTGGTCTTTATTTTTTTTTATAATAAAAGCCAATAGTAAAAATTTAACTCACAGGAATGATTTCTCTCAAGGCAAAACTCTTTTTTCATCCCAGGTCCCTGATTGTGGCCCACGACTTTGTGTGTTCAGAGAGTACCGCTGGGGCCCCAGAGACCTCACTCACCCAGGAAGGCTGGAGGATGCCTGAGGAGGCCTGTGTCCTTCCTCGGATGTGATTCTCTGCAAGAGATTGCCTGGAGAGCCCAGGACACTACAGAGATGGAGAAGGAGGACTGGGGGAGGGGAATGACCCAAGCGGAAAAGCCCAGAAACAAGGGGATCAGGGAGCATGCCCCACTCCAGGTATTACTAATAACCTGTGGTGGAGATTAAAGTGAAACTACTCAATCCCTCCACTCAAGGGCAAGAAGAGGGAAGGAAAAAGCAAAGGACCCATAAAATACCACAAAATTGTACATTTTAATCCAACCATTTAAGCAACTAAATGTAACTGATCTAAATAGACAAATGAAAGAGATCAGTGTGAGCAAGAAAAACACTTTAAAAAAAAAGAAGAAAGAAATGACGGTTTAAAGGTGGTGGGAGAACGTCTGTCTGCTACACCAAGCAAGAACAGCTGGAGCGGCTAGTTCAGTCACACAAGGTAGACTGCAAAGCAAGGGGTGTTGTCAAGGATGAAGTAAGGCATTTATAAATATAAAATATATATTCTACATTGCTAAAGATAGCATAGCAATCCTAAATGTGTAAGAATCCAATAGCATAGCTTCAAAATAATAAAAGAAAACTAGATAAAATTGGAAGAAATAGGAAACTCTACAATTATAGTTGTAGACATCACTTTGACATTCCTTCCCTAATAATCAATACATCATGAAAACAGAAAATCAGTAAGAATCCAGAATGCATGTCAAACACTACCAATCCAGTTGACCTAGTTGATGTGTATAGAAAAACTTAGGACACTTCACCAGAACGGCAAGTAACATTCTGTTAAAAGAAAACAGACCATATTACAGATTATAAAGCAAATCTCAACAAACTTAATAGATTTGAAATCAAAGTAACTCTGATCACAATGCAATCAAATAATACATGTAAAGCCTCCAAGTACTTGGAAACTAAATAAACACAGTTCTCTATACCCATGGGTTAAAGAAGCAATTAGAAGTGAAATTAGAAAATATTTTGAATCCAATGACCATGTAAAAAATATGTACAGTCATATTTCAAAATGTGTGGCACCAGCTAAAGCAGCATTGAGAGGAAAATGTATACTATCAAAGTTCTTATATTAAAAATAAGCAGTATTTCTAATAAGCAATGTACACATTTACTTTAGAAAGCAGAAAAAGAAGAGCAAATTAAATCCAAAAGAAGCTCAAATAATAGAAAAATAAAGATAAATGCAAGAATCAACAAAATTGATGACAGAAAGACAATAAGAAAATCAATGAAGCCAAAATGTCCTTCTCGAGGGAAATAGGAAGAGACATTTGAGTCCAGTAGGAACTGGCAGGGGGAAAAGGTATTTTCTGTAGGTCATGAGGAAGGCAGTTTGACAGTGGTACATTCTGTGATAACCAAATGAGCTGGGAGGAGAAGGACCCCCCCAGTTCTGAGCTCACCATGTGGAGATGGTGGAGATGAGCTCTGTGTCTGTTTTGATGTTTTGTTTAAATGGGTGATTTAGAACCAAATTCTCTAAATATTGGCTGGTTCTAGCTGTGGTAGCTTCTGATCTCAAATCAAATGAAAGCGAATTAATGAAAAAGTATTTGAATCCCTATTAAAGCAAGGAAAGACTTTAAAAATGAGAACAGTGTCTGGGGAAGGTGATGTTAAGCGTGGAGAAAGTAATTTATTATTGTGTATCAAATGCATTCTAAACGGTCTGGGTCCTTTGAAGCTGTAAGCCTTCTTTTGCTCAAAAATAATCAGAAGTGCAACGGCTAAACAGAGCTGTAAGCATGGTGATGTTCATAGAAACATGACTTACAATCAGGCTGAGCTCACACACTCAGTTGGCAGAGGCTGGCTATTCTGTTGGACCCATGGAATTACAATCTAATAAAATTAAAGATCATTTGTTACAATTTCAAGGGAAAAATAATGGAAGAAAATTACATGTAATATGACCTCAAGATGTATAAAAAATACGTGTGGAAAAAAATCCCTCAAAATATGAAATTGGTGAAACATAAAGTAGGCTTAGTCTGTGAACGTCTGTCTTCAACTTTTCTCTATTTGGAATTGTTTCCAGTTTATAATATAAGGTTGTTATAAAATTCAGTCCCTCTAAAATAATACCAAAATAAATGAGGAAACCAAATGAAAAAAGTTACTTGTTCATCAGCCATCTATTTATTATTTAGTGACTGTTGGGTGTTTACTTGTAGACTTGTTTACCCAAAGAGCACTTTTTCACTCCTAGAATCCATATAATATGAGTAAATAAAAATTAGAGGGAAAAGCTGAATAATGTGGTCTGTGTACGTCATCTCTAATGCCTCTGTAATGCACGTCTTGGTTTCTGTTGTGTAAGAAGTATTTTAGAAAATGAAGGTTTTGTGCACAGTGACACTTTCCTCTATGCAATTTAGAAAGTGTTCTCTGGGGTGTAAGGATAGGCTTACCAGCTTCAGGTGCGTCACTTTTCTCCCCTCCTTGCCTGGAAGCAACATTATTGAAGGCTGTGTGGCAGGATAGCTTGGGATCTGGCTCCAGCCCAACCACTTGGGTTTAAATTCCCATCTTTCCCCTATTAGGTCTGGGGGTGTAGCTGAACTATGAGCTACTCCTCGTCTCTGAACCTCCTTTTACATATCTGTAAAATGGACATGATCTAACTTCATCGGTTTGTTGTGAGAAGTCAAGAAAAACACTTTTCACAAGGCCCACATGTGCACATGTGCTCACACATGAACTTTTCTGTAATTAATTAGAGTGATTGTTGTGTCTTACACAGAAGACTATGCCTTACAGCATTGGAAATGATGAAAATAAAAAGAGTTAATATGAAAGGAGCAGGCACTGTATGTCAGGCTCTGAGCTAAGCAATTTGCATGCAGTGCTTCCCTTGGTTTTCAACCATGTGCAACTCACGGAGGAGGAGACTGAAGTCCTAAGAAGACCTCATCTACAAAAACAACCTGTCAGGTGCAAACCACATATATTCTAAACTCTTTTTTTCTGTAACCACCTACTTTTACTTTGAAATAGTTGTTCTTATGATCAGAGTTTTGTATAATATAATGTTTATCAGGAACACAACTGCGGTGTAATAATGAGGGAAGTACAGGGAGGAAGAGAGAGACTGAGAGATTTCTCAACAACAAAAAGGAATGAATCAAGCTTCAAGTTCTGCAAATAAAATATTAATAAAATTAAATAATGATGGATATTATTTGAAATCACAAAATAAAAGTTTAATTACTGTATCAACTAAAGCAATTATCTCTAGCCAATAATTATTTTGGTGAAACATATAACATTTAAAACTATCAGTACAACTGCACTTGTACAAATGTACGTTATCTACATTAAAACTTAAAGAAGAAAATAGGACTTAATTAGCCATGTAGTTACCTAGAGGAATTAATAAGATGTATGTTAATAAAATCTAATTTTTTATTTACAAATATTATGTATATACACATAAACATAATATTCATCGACATAAATATTCACCATTGTAAACATGTTTCATGCATTTCATAAAAATGAAACAAAAGATGTATTTTCAAAAATTTTTTTATTGTTAGTAGAATTAATTTTGACCTAAAATATGTACTACATGCTGATTACATTTTCAGATGAGCGATGTCCCTGAATTAATTTTTTTACATTTTGTTATTGAATAATTTGAAAGTTGATTTCTAGACAAACTTTATTTTGACCTTTGATTTCAATGTTTGCTCATAGCTGGTAAACGTGGCTTTGCAGGTGAGGAAGTTCAGCTGGAAAAGGCATCTAATGGCTACATTTGCTAAAATCCAACAAGCAAACCAAAAAGAATGTGTTCAGTCCCCTCTGCTAATTATGCTAGTTTCTTGTAATTTTGTTAATATTTTCCTTCTTTTCACATTCATTAAGGTATTATGAAGAAAGAGAAAATCCTTGTAAAATTAAATATTACCAGAAAGTCCCCATTGCTCAAGAATCTTCACTTCAAAGATTTTAAAACAGATTAGAATGTTTCCCCAAATTGAATTGCTGGGTTATATGAGTTTTTAAAGTTGACTCACTGGCATTATTTATTGTAACAGAATTATATAATTACGGGAATGGATGTAAATATTATTTCAGTATTTTTAGATCTTCATTGGAAAAGTTTCTTAAACTTCAGTTTTAAAATTAAAAGTGAACTTTTAAAATTAAATTAACTTTAAGAGAAGACATTCAGCACTCTTAAAAATACCTGCACAGGGCACCACACCAGCAGTCCCCTCTCACCCCGGAGCCCGTTGGCAAGGTTGCAACATTTGCCTTTTTGTAGCAGAACACAGTTGCTCAGCTCTAAGTTTAACACCTGTCAAGAAATGTGCATTTTTTAAAATGACATAAATCCTCCATGCTACAAAAGGTTTTCACTGTGACTTTCCTCTCATTACATATTTTATAAAAAGCCCACAGAGTCGAGTTTATAAAACAAGTTAACCGTTTGGCTACACCCAAGTGATTCATAAATGATAGAGCAGTGGATTTCAGGTTCAGCATTATCTTGATAGTATTAGCCTGGAAACTTAACTTGCTTCTCTTTTCTTTCACTTCTCTCTCTCTCTCCTTTTTTGTTTTTTGGGTTTTTTTTCTTCCTAATTCTAGGCAAGAGAGCCCTTATCAGTGATTGCATTGTGTCGTTTTAATATCATGTTTCACTTAAAGGACATCTTTGCTGTTTAGTATAAGGTTTTGAGTGTTCTTAGGCATACACAGGCACAAACACATGAAAAACGCCATTATCTCATTACTAAACATTAACTATTGGAACCTAAAATATGTTTAAGATGCCTACATTCTCATCCAACACGGGAAGTCATCGGTGGAGGTGTGCCCTCACGCTCTGGGCACTCCGTTTTCAGTTGTCTTGCTGATTGGGACAGCATCAAGCGATCTGTAGTTTATTTCTCAAGGCATAATATTCATAGAGGGTAAGAAGTATTGTCCAAAAGAGCTGCTATAATATCCCCATTTCAAACAATCTCTGATAATTTCCAGCTCTTTTCTGGGTTACCTTCCTGACACCCATAATTTTTTAGGAACGTGGCTGACAAGGACATTTTCTGTGTCTTGTGCACACTTTCTTAGGAATATCCTCGACCTCCGTCTTGGCAGGAATGCCCTCACGCATGGGCTCGCGGGGCCGCATCCTCTCCCACTGGCGAAAAGGCAGGACAGCGGCAGCCTCTTCTCCTTGGGGCGGACTCCCACCATCCCACTTAAGTGCTGCCCATCATTAGTCATCATCTGACCTTGACAAAGGTTGGACCCAAGTGTCAGTCCATATAATCAAATCAGTAAAGCTTAAACTGGATTCTGACTTTTCTGATTAAAATAAATGTAAATACTAGTTCTTGTATTTTCTTCCTGCATCCTAGCAGATTGTTCCGCTCACAGGATGCTCATGACCGACGTTGAAGCCACTGGTCTACATCTTTCCATATTAAACCTGATGCCTTAGAATTGTGACCCTTAGTGTTAAAAAGCCCTCACATCCGTGGGTCCCAGCCGGGAAAGTCTAGAATCACCAGGTATCAGCACTGAGGCATTCCAGGATTAGGTGAAACATGGTGTCATACCACTCCTGCCTATGGGGGAAATGGGGGTGCCTCTCCAGTGTTTTGAGAATTACAATTGTCCCCAAGAGGTGGACTTTTAAATTCTTGATCTTTCTTGATAAACTACTTTGGAGAAACAAGTTTAACTCATCCTCACATTTTCCCCTACAATATCCTTGAGTCTGAGCTGCAAATTATTATTACCAGGTTTGGGATTGTAAAGCAAAGGGATATTTCCAAACTTCTCTTAAAAAATGAAACTTTAATGGAAGATAAAAGAACCAAGAGGCTGGCCTTGCTGCCTGCAGTTAAGCATGCAAATAAAATGAGAAAACGTGGTTAAAGGAAAATCCTCAGCAGGGTCAAATCCATATGAGATTCCCATTACTATTAGATCAAGCTGTCCTCCAAAGGGAGCCAGCTTAGATCAGCTTACCATAGTTTATGTACTTTATAAACTGAGCAAGACAAATAGTGTGTTAAGGCTTTATGGACTTGTTATGACAGCTAATTTCGTATCACCTGACATAGTATCTGAGCAAATGTACAGATGTTCATTCATTTTCACTCCACTATAGATACTGTAAATTGAGTACCACTGGAAGTCCAGTCATAATAGCTGACAAACGCCCCTGCTACCCACAAGAATGAAGCTTGTAAGTCACTTGGCTTCAACTTGGAAAGTTAGCAGAGAACTCAGGGACCCATGCATCTTTTTAATGACTTTATGGCACAATTCTTATGTGGGTTTACTATGACAGTCTACCAGGAGACTCAGAGGACACCTAATGAATTAGCCATAACTTTAATTTAAATGACATGCTGCCTGATAAGTGAGGGACTTTTGACATGCCTCTGAGTTTATCGCCCTCTCTGTGAAACCACCACTGTGACCCAAGCCGTGTCTTTGTTTTCTCCTTTACTATGATTTGTTCCCAACTTTAAAAGGGTCGAAACCTTTTACTGAACGTAGTAGCATGCAGCCCTTCCAAAGGATGCCACTCCTGGTCAGGATGCCAGCATTCTGCCTGGCTATGGAAGCCAGCCACCATCCCAAACAGGTCATTTTCCAAGTGCTTTTCTTGGCAAAAGGCATTCATATGTGTTTGGTTTTTAGTCACAAGATAGTATTTGTGAGACCTAAACTGAAGCAGATTAAAACATAAAAACATCAAGATAAAATAAAAATTTTAAGTTCTGTGAATTTATTAAGGAGAATGTGGAATTATCTCATATTCTAGGCATCAAAAATTCCATGCAGCTATTCTTATAGTTTATAACCCTCCATCCATTACTGCATGATGTTTGGTTTTCTGGAAGTGCACTTTGAATATCCTTGAAAATAAAGGATTTTTAAGAAGGCTAATTATACAACCAACCACATTATATATCTCCAAATAGTTGGATTTGGTTTCCTTTGAGGATAACATTGGAACTATCGATATCATATTAAAGAAAATAATAATGAATCTCTCTTCTTTCTGACTTTCACCACCAGCTTTCACCAAGGTCTCTTACAAAGTTTTCCATGTTATTGGAATGATTGCTACCTCCAGAAAAATCCCACAACAAAACTTTATCCTGAGCCAGTCGTCATTTAAGGCCATATATAATTAATTGCCCTAGTTTGTTCCGTTAATGTTTAAAGGTTCTTTGTTACAAACACTTACTGTGGAGCTGCTAATAACAGAAAGAGCAGTCCATGTTTTTTTCTCAAAAAGTTTGTTCTTCAAGTTTTCATATTCAACATTTCTGTGAAAGTTATAACCTAAAATTTGTTGATTTCTCTGGATAATTTTTTCTCACTAGCAAATAACAGAGTGCTGAGAAAGGCCACATTGATGACAACAGAATTCTGATTTTATTTCCTATCAATGGGGCCTATGGAACAATGGATAATGTGTCTGACTACTGAATAAAAATGTTCTCTGATTAATTATTTCAAGATTCCACATTAGCTGTATTTTGTGTCTGAAGACGTTTCATAAGTCATAAATGTATTAACTAGAAATGACTTCAGCAAATGAACTCCAGGAAGCATCACTGGTTAGAAAGCATGCTTCAGATGCCTTTGTGACTATCAGTTGTTCAGTATTTGGTGTGTGTGTGGTGGGAGGGATGTTCTGTCTCTTTTTGTTTTGACTGTATCCCAGAGGAAGGCTTGAATGTGGGAAACAGTTTTTGAGGTAAAATTATGTTCTATTTTTTTAATGATAATAGTGAAGGAGACAAAACCAATACCAAAAAATAATTGAGATTGTAAAGGACCTAATATGCACATTGTTATAAGTACAATGTGAGTAAAGTAAGTTCCTTATCACCATGGTGCTTCTTTCTACTGGAAAGACAGGCAATGATATACTAAATATAAAGTATAATATCAGCAATGAGGACAAATAAGGCAAAATAAGGTAATATAAAGTGATGAAAGGTGACTGTTTTATGAGTCAGTAGGGCATATATGTTCAAAAATGCAGAAAAAAATAATTTCTAAATATGAGAAATTATCTGGAGCACTAAAATTTAAGAGAGTATTTAAATTTCAAGCATCATGTTAAATTTCAAGTATCAGTTAGTTACCGCCTAACTTAGTGTTAATATAACAAGTAGCCAAATGACATTTTTGTCTGTCTCAAAGTTTTCCCATTTCTAGCTTTACCTAAATTGCTGAAGCTTCCTCCTGAAGATGCAATTACCAGACAAGATGCCTGCATCGAGACAAACCTGCCCACAAACCTCTGCAATTGGCTTCCTTTCCATTCCTCTTCTTATATTCCGGAGAGAATATCCTGACAGAGAAATTTGGAATAAGGATACATTTATGTTGAGAGACACTGAAGATACTGAAGTGGGATTTTGTAATGTGGAAAAGAGACAGTGGAAGACCATTCTGAGAAGTGTTGACAGACTGATGGTGATGGTGATGTGATGGTGGTGATGATGGTGGTGGTGGAGATGGTGGTGGTAGTGGTGGTGGTGGTGATGGTGGCGGTGGTGATGGTGGAGATGGTGGAGGTGGTGGTGGTGATGGTGATGGTAATTGTGGTGGTGGTGGTCATGGAGGTGGTGGAGATGTTGGTGATGGTGATGGTGGTGGAGATGGTGGTGGTGATAGTGGTGGTGGTCGTTATGGTAGTGGTGGTGGTGGTGGTCGTGGAGGTGGTGGAGATGTTGGTGATGGTGATGGTGGTGGAGATGGTGGTGGTGATGGTGGTGGTGGTCGTGATGGTAGTGGTGGTGGTGGTGGTCGTGGAGGTGGTGGAGATGTTGGTGATGGTGATGGTGATGGTGGTAGAGATGGTGGTGGAGATGGTGATGGTTGTGTCAGCAATGATGACTTTTGCAAAGTCAAACACATGATTTTAAATGGCACTGAAATAACCCAATAGAAAATAAGATATTATAAAGTATCCAAACATGGGGATAGCATTGGCCTTGGAATCTGTGCTTGAGCTCTAGTGTTCACTCTCCATTGTTTAGCCAAGTGACTTTGGAACCCTCTTTCAGTTTATTTGAGGACTTGGCTTACCTTCTGTGGGCAAATGATGTAGTTTGTATTTTGCACAGGTCAGTGCAGATTTTGTAATTCATGTCTATACTTTTTGCTAAACCCAAATTCCATTGCAGATAACAAGATATATGTCACCAATGGATTAGAATCATCCATAAAGAGAAAAACAAAGATTTTGGGGGAAATAGTAGAAGAAGAGAGCAGTAAAATATGAAATAGAAAGCATCTGAAGTTCCAAACCCTTTTTAAAGTTCTCAAAAGATTCTAGGTGGTGATCACATAAGCTAGTATTAACTGCCCTCATAAACTTAGTGTCTAGGAGAAGCAATATTGCACAATATTTCTAGGGAATGTTTGCTTAAAATATAAAAATGTATGTATTATTGAATTATGTCTATTTTTTTGCTGTTTAGAAGCACTCTTTTGAAAGATTGGCATGAATTTTATTTGTAATTAATCCATAATTGATTCCATTAAAATATTAGATAATTAGAACCTTTTAATTGTGATTAAGAGAACTCTTTCCCAAATTTCATTTCCTGATCCTTATTATATGTATTCACATTTCTGTACTGTGATATTTAATAACATCCTTTTTGTTCTGGTGTCTTCTTCCCTAAGTCTTATGCTGAAGTTGATTTTCCCTTTTACTCCAATTTTTCCTTTCACTTACTGGCAGGTAGATATTAGCTGTCTAATATGTCTTTCATTTAAAAGGGCCTATGCAAACTACATCTGTTCAGTCTTACATGTTAGAAATATGTATCTGTTGTCTATATACTTGAATAACCATTTGGCTGGGTGTATCATTCTTCAATCACTTTTTCCTGAGGAATTGCTTGGTACCATTACACTGTTCTTAAACTGAAAGCTTTTGTGAAGAAGGATGACATCAGACGGACTACACCCTCTAGGTGACATAGACAATCCTTTTGCTTATTATTCAAACAAGTTTTGTTTTCTTTATCTTTCTAGTCTGCTAAGTTTCCTAGGCACTCTAAGTGCCGATGAATCAAGACTATCACATCCTTCCATTCCAGGAGCATACATCTTATTTTATTTAAGGAAAGTGTTCTCGAATTGTATCGTGGAGGTTTCTTTTTGTTTTCCTTGTCATTCTCTTCAGCAAGAATATCAGGCTGTATCTATTGTGTCATTTCCCTGTGCATCATTTTTAAAAACTAGCCTTTTAATAAGTCTTCACACCATTTTTCTGTTTGCTTTCCTCAAACCTCACAACCAGACCCTAACTTATTCCATCGAGCATCTGTTTTCCTCTTTGAAGCAGCCAAGGTTTGCCTCCTTTCTGGAATTGCCTCACTTACCACTTGCATTTCCTCCCTGGACTTCACGTGCCCAATTTCTGGGCTGTCCTTTCCTTCACTGTTTCTTTCTTCAGCCCTGCCTATGAGCATTTACTTAATAGAGGCCAGGTATTCATTGAGACTTTCATTTCTTGGGAAAATCATAAGTAATCTTATTTTTACATCCATGGCAAAAGATTTTTCTCTTCCACCTCTTTTGTTATTTTGTTTTCTATGAATTTCCTCCTTCTCTGTTCTCAGTGTTTAGAAGAGCTATTTACTTTTTTTCTTTTATACATTATTATCTATCTTAGAATGAAGTGAGCTCTTAATAGGCCAGCTCTGGACAAGCCAAACAATCACTTAGGAGAGAGTCTTTGCAGATGCTTCTCCAGAGAGAAGAATTCCATATTCCCTGTGAAGTTCTGAGTATCGCCTGGGGGCTCAACAGATTAGCCTCTCCTTTCCCTCAAGTACTGAAGGTCATCCATGCTGGGCTGCTGCCCGCTCTCAAGATCGGCTGCATGGTTTCTGAACGGCCAAGTCAGCGCATCCCTGCCGACCCCCTCACTAGGCCACCTCACCATGCCCTGAGGATCGTGAGCCACTGTGTCACATCCACATCCCCACTGGATCTGCCTCTCAGAACAGCCCTCCGCCTTTAGAGAGATGCCTGTGGGCAGATGTGACCAAGGCCGCCACAGCAGGCCCCCTGCCCAATGCCCTCCTCAGGCTGGACGGGTTCCAGCACCGTCGGCTGCCCAGGGGCACCTACATCACAGGACTCCACAGGGCTCCTCTTTTCGTAGAAGACTGAGTTCTCACTTTTGCTTCTCAATTTCCTTGTTATGAATTCAATGGCTTCATGCAAAAGAAGCTGAAGTTGGTATTTTTATTTAATATATTAAAATAAGAAATTTCTAATTGCTTCTTAATGCTCTCTGATGTGTTTATCTTTTAACATGTTATTTCAAAGAAATGACACGCTCACAAGAAGTTTCCAAATCAGTACATAGATTCCATTGAACCCTTTCTGATTTCTCTAATGGCAGCATCTTTTATAAATGTACTATAATATCAGAACCAGAAAATCGACATTGTTGTAATACAATTATTGACTGCACACCAGGTTTCACATGCACTCATTTGTGTGTGCACATTTGTGTGTGCATTTGGCTTTAATGCAATTTGGTCCCATGTGTAGCCACCGCCGACATCAGTAAACAGAACTGTTCCATGACTTAGAGGAACCGCCTCATGCTACTCCTCTATACATATGTCCCTGGTCCCTGGCAAAAATTAATGGGTTTCCAATCTCTACTATTTTGTCATCTCAACAAGGTCATGTAATCAGAATCATACAGAATGAAATCTTTTGAGATTGACTTTGCCACTTAGTATAATATCCTGAATATTCACCTAAGTTGTTATATGTATCAATGGTTTGTGCCTTTTTATTTGAGTCATATCCACAGTATGGGTGGATCATGCTTTGTTTAACCATTCACCTGTTGAGAGACAACTGGGCTGCTTCCAGTTTGGGATTATAATGGGTAAAGATGCTATGAACACTCACATACAGAGTTTTGTGTGAACGCACATTTTCATTTCTCTAGGACAAAACCCCAGGTGCAACTGCTGGGTCACATACTAAGCCTAGCTTTAGTTTTATCAAAAATGTAACTCCAAGCTGTCTTCCAGAGTGGCTCTACCATTTTCCACTCCCACAGGCAACGTCTGAGTGAGCTGCTATGTCACATTCTCACCGGCATCTGACATTTTAGCCATTCCGCATGGTGTGTTGTGGTGTTTCATGGCGGTCACAGTTTGCATTTCCGTGATAGCTAACGCTGCCGATCGTCTTTTTCATGTTCGTGCTTGGCATCCACATCACCTCATTAGTGGGAGATACGGAAATTAGGCTGTTCATATCTTTTGCCAGTTTTCTAACTTGTTTATTGTTACTGTTCTTTATTGCTGAGTTTTGCAAGCCCTTATTTTATTCTAAATATGAGCCTGTCAGATGTTTGATTTGCAAACACTGTCTTCAGATCTGGAACTTCGAATTTCATCCTCATATCAGGGACACTTGCAGAGCAAAGGTTTTTAATCTTGATAAAGTCTACTTTATCAAATTTTTCTTTTACGGATAATGCTTTTAGTATCATGTCTAAGAATTCTTCACCTAACCTTGGGTCCCAAAGACTCTCCTCCATTTTCTCCTAAGAGATTTATACCTTTACATTTTACATGTAAATCTTTGATTCATTTTGAATTAATGTTGTATGAGGTGTTAGCTTTAGGTCAAAGTTCTTTTTTATTTTACTATTTTGTTATATTAATTTCTTATTTTTCCTTTTCCAATTACTCCAGTGCCATTTGTTGGAAAAAAAAATCTTCTTCCACACAATTGCTTTTACATCTCAGTTGGGCATGTTTATGAGGCTATTTCTGGGTTCCCTATTCTGTTCCTTTGCTCAGTGTCTACCACCACATGGTCATCACTGCAGCTGTAGAATAAAACTCAACTTTGTGTAGAATGATTCTTCCCATGTTTAAAAAAATTGTTTTAGCTGTTCTAGATATTTTACCTTTCCATATAAATTTGAAGACGAGCTTATCTATCTCTACAAAAGTCTTGCTGGGATTTTGATAGGAATTGCATTAAACCTGTAGATAAACTTAGGAGCACTGACATCTTGAATAACTGAGTCTTCCAGTTCATGAACACAGGATGTCTCTGCATTTATTTAGAGGTTGACTTCATTCATCTGTGTTTTGTAACTTTCAGTATCAGACACTTTCCATGTTTTGGCAGATTCATGCTGAAGTATTTCATTGTGTTAATTTTTCATGACTATTTTACAAAGGAAGAAAATGACACCCAGATGAGTGACTTGACCCACGTCACACAGCTTGACAGGGTATGAAACCCAAACCCGATCTCTAGAGTTTGGACACAAAATCCTGCCTTTCCCATTCTGCCTCCATTGCTCCATAAGGGTATGTTTAAATAAAGAAAGCATCTCCCCATACGGGGCACCCCCCAGGCACGGACAATGGAACGCTCCCAGTGCTTAGGGCTGAGGGGCTCTTTCTGAGTGGGGAGGGGGCAACAAAATGGGGCAGGCCTTGAGCTCACTCAGGCTTCCCAGGACACCCTTCTCAGGGTCACCATTTAGAACAGCTTTGGGTTTTTCCCCACTTTTTAAATCTCTTCCATTTCATCATCACTTATGAACCACAGATTTTCTAGAAACACCCAGCTTATTCTAAGGGTTTCCATCATTGGCTGAAGATGTCATTGGGTTTTACAGAGGAGGATGGTATCTTCAACACAGGGAGTCTGCTTCCTATCTGATTAAATATTTTTTTTTTGGATTCTGGGACAAAAAAGACAGAAAAATCCAGTGATCTACTGACCATGGCAATGCTGAAGGGCTGCATTTGGTGCAAACATTCGCAGTTGAGCTTCCTCATCTGTCTGCAATTCACCCGCTCAGAAGTCCTCAAAGAGCTTTGGGGTGTCTCAGAATGAGATGCAGCACGTCTCTGGAGGCTGTGTGTGGTAAGGGAAGAAGGCATGACTCTCTGGCCCATGTGGGCTTCATTTCACACAGTTAGATAGAATACAAATAAACACCCTGGGTACAAATAAACACCCCTTACCAGTGTGATGATCTGTGCCCTCACGATCAGAGAGACCTGGAAAAGAGAGCATGTCTGTGTCCACATGCATGTATGTTTACAGGTACATGGACATATGTACAGGCTTTCACACCGGATGTCATTTTTGTCTGATTATGGTTTTACTTTTTATTATTTTTTCCTGTTTTGTTGTTACACGAGCTCTATTCTTTCCATGTGGACATGAAGTCTGACCCTCTCGGTGCTAATTAGAGATGTCTAATGGGAAAACCACACATTCTACCAATGTCTGCCACAATAAACCTTTCTAATAACTGATGTACCCCAGTGGGTCACATTTCATTACACTGGGTGACTTCATAAACTGATTTGACAGGTTCTGTGACCACATGATTCATCAACTTCAAAAACAGGTTTGGGTGGTGGGCAGATGAGCAATGTGAGTGGCCTTAAAGTGGGGAGGTAGCGTGATCTGCCTGATTTCATAAATAGTTAAATACTCTGATAACTGATATTCAAATGCTCTGATATTCACCATGAAGAAAACATACCTGCAGCTTAGTTTCTATCTAACTGTGTGAAATGAAGCTGTGTGTTCATACAAAGGAGTCAGGAAACACTTTAGACAGAACAGGCTCCATGTCCTGTGGGATCTGGGGGAGATCTTTCTGGTCTCAGAAAGGCTCTTTCCCTAACTCTCAATGCAAATTAGTGATGCGACTGTCATTAGACAGAAGAATAAGTAGGCAAGAAACCCTCCCACCCACTGCCCGCCCCCTGGTCCTCTCTGCCAAGGGTATTGCTTACAGAGCCTTTTTATATGGAGAAAGCAGATAATGTCCTAGCTATTACTGGTACTTTGGACTGGTGTATTGGATTTTGGTATTTTTCTCTTCTTGCAGTTTGAATCAATATAGATGAATAATTATAATAATAATAAAAGAGGAATTTTCTAGTTAGGATATGTGTTTAAATTAAATCTCTCTAATAAAGCAATATACTCAGGATTCTATGTGGTCTGAAGGTAGGTAAAACTATAAACTGAAGTGATTTTTAGTACATACTAGTAAGGAGTTTTCAAGCGACATATTCCAAAGATCATTTGTTTCTCCATTACTGATACCCAGCAGTAGGAGGTCTGATGAGTAGATTTGCAAAGTGAATCATGTGAAATAATAAGAGTTTAAACCATGTGCCCTAAGAAAGTTTTTCTATGAAGAAGCCATTTTTTTTTCTTTCTATCTCTTTGTTAAAGGACAGATAACAGAAAAATCATAGAAGGCAGACACACTGGACAGAGGAGGAAAAAGAAGAAAATGCCTATGTCCTCAGAGATTGCCAATCTTCCTGTCTATGGACACAGAACCATGAATTCCACCATAGCCTTGCTCATGCAGAACACAGGTCCCTCAGAGACAACGTGACTCCAATATACCCCAAGTACCAGGGCCCACAACCCCAACTTGCCAGGGCCTCACGGAGTCCGTCTGGTGCACCATGACCCGCAAGCCTGGGCCTTGTAATTCAGAAGATGTCAACTGTCTGTGAGGTCTCTGATTTCCAGTGCTGCGTCCAGAACACACCCTTCCAGTCTGGTGCACAGAGGTCGGCTTCTCTGGCGTGCTTGTCTTTCCAATAGGGCTTCTGACACAGGCACGCCTGAGACCCTGACTCTCTGGCACTCACACCGTTCCTGGAGATGTTTCTGCTCATGGGCATCCATGGAGGTGTCGTGGGTGGTCCTTCTAAGCCCTCGCTCTCCACCACTGGGAGGCAAGCCGCACTCAGCGTTCTCCACTCATCACTGACACTCCAGCTGCCACATCAGTCCCGCTCTGGAGCAGCCACTCAATCCAGAGACTCCCGTGCAGCCGTCCCCAGGGCTTCTCTCTCTTTCCCTCCTGTTGCTGGAGCTCATGAGGGCTTACATTACCTCTCACCTAAAAACACATTTCAAGCCACTGCCCCTGTCATTCCTCCTCGAGCAAACATTGGTGTTTCTTGTCTAATGAGTCAGCCGAGAAGAAAACCAACCCTCTCACCATGCTGCCTCTTCACTGACCTATCGTCACCAGCCCTGGGTCACTCTATGTTCCTGTTAACTTGGTGCCAAAACCAAGACATTCCAAAGACCCGCACTACCGTGTAGACTAGTAGCTCTAATTTCTTGATCGCTGGACACTTTACACTTCCTGGTGGCATTTGTAAACTTTCCTAGAAAATTTCTACTCCCAGTGGTTACTTCAAAACTTCTCTTCTTTCTGGAAACGCCACGCTTGGCTACCTTTCTCATCAGGCTGAGACAGTTATATGTGACAGAGAGTGGAAATGTCTGGGGCTTCCGACTAAAGAAGGCAGTGGCAAACGTTTCTATCTACTTGACTGGCAAATGAAAATGATTAAAATAAAAAATAAAATAATAAAATAAAAGTACTGAAGTTGCTCACCACAGACCTATATCTCTAAAAATATTGTGCAGAATGAAGAGCTGGGTCCAGAAATCTTCTCCCCCACTTGCTTGGCGGGGAGAGGCAAGCATGGGCCTCAGGAGCAATGCTGACGCCATCCCACCCTTGGGGCTGGCAGCTGGCGCTGGGCAGAGGAGGGGCAGAGAACAGGGACGAGACAGGTGTGAGTAAAGAAAGTCCTGGGTCCTCGCACCACAGGCATCCCAGAGCAGATGCAGAAGAGCCCACAGGTTCAGAACTGGGCAGAGAACGTAATGCCCATGACGGATGTCCACAAACACGTGTTCAGAGACTGCCCTGTGCCAGCTCACGTGTAGAAACAAGCCCTTGCGATCGGTGTATTTTTATAACCTTTGTTCAGGCTCCTGCCTTCAACCTGACTTGGGACAGCTTGAGCTTCTAGAAACTCTTCTTGGCCCAGTGCTCTCAAGAGGGGTTCTATACATATTTTTAATCCCCTGCCTTCTCTGAATATTTCCTCAGTCAGTTTTGCAAAATAGGTAACTATTGGTACACGCTGTCCTTCTTTGCCAGGCCCGATCACGGACATGGGCCAGCCACGGCAGATTGCCCTTGGGCTGCTATTAATTCCAATCAACTAAAGGCTGGAGCTGTGGTCTCATAAAAAAGCATGGCAGTCTAGGTGTCCACATCAACAGGGCACCATGATTTCAGGACCAGTACATGCTTTGCAGATCAGAAGGTGCAGCCCAGAGGGGAGATGCAACATCCGGCTGGTCGCCCTGCCTCAGCACCAGGAGCGAGGAAGCCGCCATCTGCACCAGATGTCCAGAAGGGAGGATTATTCTCCACTCTGATCTTTTGTCATCATCTAACCGCTTTCTGGTTCACATCTTCTTTCAGTAAAATCCATTTCTTTTTTTATAAGATCAAATTGAACATTCTTAAAAATAAATCTGAAATAGCAAAAAGACTCCTATCAAAAGGAGCTATTGAGTGTTATGGTAAAATATTTCATACCCAGTATGCCTCTGCCCCCGAAAGACAGCTTCTATTCCACCCTCCCCCCACTGAGTACTAGTAGGAAATATAGTTTGATTTTTACTCAATATTTTGGAAAAAAAAATGAATTTTAGTAATAAGAAGGTATCAGCCATTTTAAATAAAATTCAATTTATGAATGATTTGCCAAGTTTAGAAAGATGTTTTCTCCTGGACCATTTTAGTTACTTCTAGGAGGCAGGTAATTTAAATTCATGAATCTATTCAAAACACTATTAGATAAGTTTATCTGTTTTCTGGATAGCTGTCAATTGGTCAATTCATATTCAGTAGCTGACCTAAGTGAGGGAATAACTAGCAAATAAAATTGCCTTATCCAGTCCCAAGTAATGTTTTTAGATAGTAATATCCATGGAGATCCCCTGTCAAGAACACTGTGAGTACAATATAAACTTCTAAACAGGCGGCCTCTGAGATACTATATTCTGGTTTTAAATTCTTCAGGAAACTGTGGCTACCTTATGTATAAACAAACAAAAAATATTTAAAGGAGCTGTTTTAACCCTTTACTCTCATTTGCTTAACAGAAACAGAGGGACCATGTCATAGAGACAACATGAAGACATGACTATAGCACTTTACTGATACTGACTTATTAGTAACTGCAAATGTAATCATAAATGAATTTACTCAATTGCTTGGAATTAATGCCAATCCCTTAATATAGTCATTCTCTGACTGAGAGTTAATCTGTTTCAAAAGGTTCAGCCAGAATCTGCAATAAATGTTACAATCTGTTTCTCCCTGGAGATCCAGGCAACTTCTACTTAGAGAATTTTTCAATATGAAATTTTTTCTAAATAAATAAATAAAAAGGACTTCAGAGTCTTAGCTGAGCCTTTAATTGTACATTTGTTAATGGAGGAATCTTTATTTTTCTCTTGAAAGAAACTGTAAATGCATCTAATATACATAGATGGAGTTTTAATTGATTGGCACTTGCTCTTGATTGAAGAAATTTAAAGCTTAACACGTATGCAATCCAAAGTTTAGCTTGGAGTGCCCTCTGCTGCTTATACAAATTAAAACTGTAACAATACACCTTGCTATTCCCACACAGGTTGAATTTATTTTTGTTTTAAGGTAAATTGGACCACACCAATGACCTAAACCCCCTATACTGTAATCATATAATCAATAACAGATGTCTTATATAGGCTTCTATTAAAAGTGATTACTCAGTGAGGGTGGCATGCGTAATTTAAAGTGTTCTCAGGTAGATGAGAGGTAAGAAGGCAGATGGAAGGATAATAGTAGGTAGACAGACAGACATAATCTTTGTATGGTAAATTCAGCATGTCTAAACTCACATTTTAAATGTTTGATATAAAGGCAAACTTTTTGGCTTCTGATGTTAATTGAATATGGTAACTAATATACACATAAACATACACATGCACACAGGGAGAATGCCACATAAAGAGGAAGGGTTAGAAGGATGCTTCTAAAAGCTGAGGGATGCCAGCAAACCCCCAGAAGCCAGGAGAGAAGTTGAAGCTGGTTATCCTCACACCTTAGAAAGAACTGACTCTGCCTCCACTTTGACCTCACACTCCAGCCCCAGCCTGGGAGAGAAACTGCATTTCTGCTGTTTTAAGCCACATAGTCTGTGCCCTTCCACACAGCGGCCCTAGGAAGCAATGTGCATTTACAGTACATCATGGATGAGGAGAGATAAGGCCCAATGTAGCTACTGCCATGTGCTGGCCTGGGGTGGACCCAGAGGCCCACTGCTGGTATGTCATGGGGGGCCCACACAAGCTTCCATAACATCCTCCCCAGAGCACAGGAAAGGCCAAAGGCCGCTGCTCCAGACCAGGGCAGACAGGGACCAGGGGCAGAACTTGAACTCAAACTCAGGGGTGTGCACTCCCTGATTTCATGCTCCACATCTTCTGGACCATGTGACCTCACGGCTCTGGCATATGTGAGCATGCACATGCACATAACATGTGTACACACATTAATGGCATGCTCACATCCATGCATATATGTGCACTCACACATGCACACCTGTCTGCACACTCATACATGCATATCTATGCATTCTTTCACCCACTACCACACACATGTACACATGCACACGTGTGTTCATGCTAGAACACATGTGCATGTGCACATGCATCCACACACATGTGGCACACCTATCTGCACATGACCACACACAGTCAGTTATATGTGCAATGCAATGACCTCGAGGAAGCTTTACTTTACATTTACTTCTTGGAGAAACAGTTGCTTCCTACCAGCTGCAGCCCCTTGTATTTCCAGCAGCATGGAAGTGATCACCTCCCTTCCTGCATGGTATTCACACAGCATCACTTCGGATCAGGGACCTCTTTTCCCAGCTAATGGAGCTGCAGAATGAACATTGTAATAGTTATGAGGCTGCTTCTTTATTTTGATGAATGTATTTGTGGATACATTGACTATAATGATTTTTTTCTATTGCTGCTCTAAAAATCTGCCTTAAAATAACACAGATTTGTTACCTTACAGTTCTGGAGGTCAAAAGTCTGGCCCTGCCCTCAATGTGCTAACAAAGCTTGGCAGGGCTGGCTTCTGTGGAGGCTCTAGTCCATTTTATCACCTCTCCCAGCTTCCAGAGGCGCCGCCATGCCTGGTATCGCAGCCCCTCCTCTTCAAGGCCAGCTGCGGCATCTAAGTCCTCACATTCACCTCTTCAGCCTCCTCTTCTGCCTCCTTCTCTGCTTAATCAACCTGTAATTGTGCCACTCCACCTGGGGAATCCAGGATAACATCTCTACCCTAAAGCCAGCTGACCAGCCGCTGAACCCATCTATGCCTTCCTGACCCCTGTCCAGGTGTGTGACCCTGACTGTAGATTCTGGGGGCCAGGATGCTGGCATCCTGGGGGTTTGTCCTGTCCCCCGATTGGCCTGCTCACTCTGCCCCATCCCCAGTCCCCACATCTCAGGACGTAAGGACATTGGAGTGTGGCTCCTGCAGGACAGGGGGCAACACCAGAGATGGCTAATGTGACACTTTGTGTCCATTTGGGGAAGAGATCCCAGTGTTTCTGGCCACAGGAGGGGCAGTGCACCACATCCGAGGGAAGCCTGGCGGTTCGCTGTCTTCACCTGGGGCTTTGGTCTGGCTGCGGGGCAGGAGGGAGCAGGCCGACCACCCACCCGCCATGCACTTGTCCCCTGCAATGCCGCAGAGCTGGCCCTGTGCTTCCAGAACTCCCTGCTGTGTGGGGCTGGCAGACCCAGGACCCGCACGGGATGTGGGGCAACAACGGGGTGAGGGCGTCTACCGCGGGCTGGTGTCATGGCCGCGGCGGCTGGCTCACTGTTGCCCCGGCACACCCTCCGCCGCTGCTGGCGTCCAAGCCAGTCTCCACCCCCTCCCCGTCATCTTCCCTCATTTCCTTGCTTCTCCTCAGCGACCTCGAGTTGGCAACTACCATTCCTCTTGTGAAACGTATGTACGTATGTGCCTGCGCCTGCAATATAGGTAAATGAGAACCCCACTGTAGACGACTCTCCCGTACCCCCTACTGCCTAAATGACCCCATGGCAGTTCTAAAAGCAGGTCAGACCCAGCACGGACAGGGCCAGGTTCCTGCTCTCCCCAGGTGTCCAAAGGCCAGCGGTCCCTCCACACAAGGTCAAGCCCAAGCGCTGCCTGTCCCCATGCCACCTGCGGTACCCTGTTACCACAGAGACTGTTTTCATCCCTACATCTACCACCTTCTTTTTATTCTCTCCTTTGCCGCTGCCACCAGCCTGGGCCGAGCTGCCTAAACCACAAAACTTGCTAGTGGGTTTCCACCAGCTGGGTGGAAAGGCTGACAGTGGCTCCTGTGGCCACTGCACATGGGCTCCCTGCCGGTCTTCCCACACGGGCTCCCCTGGGCTCCCCTGTGTCCTGCATCACCCAGACTGGTCTCTGATCTTCCTCAAATACCACATGAACTCTCCCACCTCAGCATCTTTCAGATTCCATGTCCACCATCCAAGAAAGAGGGGCAGATGTGTGTCCACTCTTCTGTTCTCTAGTTCACTCTCTTTGACCTTGAAGTCCCAGGTCAGGCTCTCCTGCCATGTCGCCTTGGAGTGGTGGTCCTTTCTGAAGAATACTGATCTCTTTGCAAACATCCCTTTGCAGTTATGGCTCACTGACTAGGGACCATCTCCTTCCTGGAAGGTAGCCTCTGTGGGATTGGCTCATAAACGGCAGCTCTGGCTCTCACGCTGGACCCGGCTCCCAGCAGGTAAATGTGCCCTAAGTGAGCAAACCCATGTGTCCCAAGGAATCTGCTTGACCACTTTCTTTGGTCTAGAAAAAAGTGGGGAGAGGACTTCGGGGAAGATGGCGGCATGAGCAGGGCGGCAGAAACCTCCTCCCAACACTATATATATCTATGAAAATACAGCAAATACAAACTATTCCTAAAAGAGAGACCAGAATACACAGGAAAGTGCACAGCATGCAGCTACACCCAAGACGACTCGGCACCCCAAGAGGTGGATAAGATACGGAGCCGCAACCCGGCAGAACCCGAGCCCTCACCCACCCCAGCGCACCAGCGGGAGGAGAGGATTCAGAGCCAGGAGGGAGTGGAAGTACCCCCCGTGAAATAATCAGCCCGTATGATCGGCGCAGTGAGTGGTGACACACATTGCACGGTGTAGCGGAGATTGGAGAGACAGAGGGGCAGGATCTGAGCGAAGAACATGCCAGGGTGCGTGCAGCCGGCTCCCAGGAAGGAAAAAAAAAAACAAAAACAAAAGCAGTGCACGCTTTCTTCAGCGGTCTTAAAGAGACAGGAGCCCAGTGGAGGAGCCCCGGCCCACTAAGCCCAGCAAGCTGGGAGTCCTGGGGAGTTTTGGACCCCTTAGCTGGGGACTGGGAAAAGGTGGCCGCACATCGATTTCCCACAGAGATCAACAGCCTCCCATTCGCTCCCACCCCGGCCACAGCTATAAAGGGCCCTGTGGAGCAGTTCGGCCACGGCTGTGGAATAGTGGGGCAACAGCACCACCTACAGCATCCCCACGGAATCTACTCCCAGTGGGCGTTTTTTGTTTTGTTTTTTTGTTTTTTGTTTCATTTTGTTTTGTTTTCTGTTTTTTCTTCTCCATCTTTTTTCTTTTCTTTCTTTTCTTTCTTTTTTTCTTTTCTTTCTCTTTTTAAAGTCTTAAAGAGCCCAGCTGACATACGTGGCAACTACCAGTGACCAATTCTATAGCCATGAAAAGACAGAGGAATATGGTCCAGACTAAGATCAGCCAGACAACCCCAGAGTGGGAGCCTGATGGGAAGGACATGCACAACCTTCCTGAAAAAGAATTCAGAATAAAGTCATAACCATGCTGATGGATCTACAGAGAAATGTGCAAGAGCTGAGGGAGGAAGTGAGGGAGGTGAGGAAAGACAATGCAGAAATCAGCCAAGCGATCGACAGGCTTAGCAGCAGAATGGATGAGATGCAACAGACTGTTAATGGAATAGAAATCAGAGAACAGGAATACAGAGAAACTGAGGCAGAGAGAGATAAAAGGATTTCTAGGAATGAAAGAATATTAAAGAAATGTGTGACCAATACAAACAGAACAATATTCGCATTATAGGAGTACTAGAGGAAGAAGAGAGAGAAAAAGGGATAGAAAGTGTCTTTGAAGAAATAATTGCTGAAAGCTTTCCCTCACTGGGGAAGGAAATAGTCTCGCAGTCCACCGAAGCCCACAGATCTCCCAACACAAGGGACCCAAGGAAGACAACACCAAGACACATAATAATTAAGATGGCAAAGATCAAAGATAAAGACAGAGTACTAAAGGGAGATAGAGAGAGAAAAAAGATCACCTACAAAGGAAAACCCATCAGACTATCATCAGATTTCTCAACAGAAACCTTACAGGCCAGAAGAGAATGGCATGATATATTTAACGTTATGAAACAGAAGGGCCTCGAACCAAGAATATTGTATCCAGCACGATTATCGTTTAAATATGATGGAGGGATTAAACAATTTCCAGATAAACGAAAGTTGAGAGAGTTTGCCTCTCATAAACCACCACTACAGGATATCTTAAATGGACTGCTCTAGATGGAAGCACACCTAAGGCTAAAAAGATGTCACCAGAGAAAAAAAAATCATAGCAAAGAAAGCAGACCACCCAAATACTAACTAAAGGCAAAGAATAAAACACCTATTATAGAAAGAATGGAGGAGGAGGAATAAGAAGGGAGAGAAATAAAGAAACATCAGACTGTGTTTACAATTACTTAACAAGAAAGTTAAGTTAGATTGTTAGATAGTAAAGAAGCAACCCTTGAACCTTTGGTAACCACGAATCTAAAGCCAGCAATGGCAATAAGTACATATCAATAAATAATCACTCTAAATGTAAATGGATTGAATGCACTAATCAAAAGACACAGAGTAACAGAATGGATAAAAAAGCAAGACCCATCTATACGCTGCTTACAAGAGATTCACCTCAAACCCAAAAATAAACACAGACTAAAAGTGAAGGGATGGAAAAAGATATTTCATGCAAACAACAAGGAGAAAAAAGCAGGTGTTGCAGTACTTGTATCAGACAAAATAGACTTCAAAATGAAGAAAGTAGCAAGAGATAAAGAAGGACACTACATAATGATAAAGGAGTCAGTCCAACAAGAAGATATAACCATTATAAATATATATGCACCCAACACAGGAGCACCAGCATATGTGAAACAAATACTAACAGAAGTAAAGGAGGAAATAGAGAGCAATGCATTCATTTTAGGAGACTTCAACACACCACTCACTCCAAAGGACAGATCAACCAGACAGAAAATAAGTAAAGACATAGAGGCACTGAACAACACACTAGAACAGATGGACCTAACAGACATCTACAGAACCCTACACCCAAAAGCAGCAGGATACACATTCTTCTCAAGTGCACATGGAACATTTTCCAGAATAGACCACATACTAGGCCACAAAAAGAACCTCAGTAAATTCAAAAATACTGAAATCCTACCAACCAACTTCTCAGATCACAAAGGTATAAAATTAGAAATAAATTTTAGAAAGAAATCAGAAAGCCTCACAAATACATGGAGACTTAACAACATTCTCCTAATTAATCAATGGGTTAATGAACAAATCAAAACAGAAATCAAAGAAAATATGGAGACTAATGACAACAACACAAAGCCACAACTTCTGTGGGACGCAGCAAAGGCAGTTCTAAGAGGAAAGTATATTGCAATCCAGGCCTGTTTAAAGAAGGAAGAACATTCCCAAATGAATAGTCTAAAGACACAATTACTGAAATTGGAAAAAGAAGAACAAACGAGGCCCAAAGTCACCAGAAGGAGGGACATATTAAAGATCAGAGAAGAAATAAATAAAATTGAGAAGAATAAAACAATAGAAAAAATCAATGAGATCAAGAGCTGGTTCTTTGAAAAAATAAACAAAATAGATAAACCCCTAGCCAGACTCATTAAGAAAAAAAGAGAATCTACACACATAAACACAATCAGAAATGAGAAAGGAAAAATCAAGACGGACCCCACAGAAATACAAAGAATTATCAGAGAATATTATGAGAATCTATATGCTAACAAGCTGGAAAACATAGAAGAAATGGACAACTTCTTAGAAAAATACAACCTCCCAAGACTGACCAAGCAAGGAAGAGAAAAACTAAACAGACGAATCACCAGCAACGAAATTGAATCGGTAATCAAAAAACTACCCAAGAACAAAATCCCCGGACTAGATGGATTCACCTCTGAATTGTACCAGACATACAGAGAAGAAATAACACCCATTCTCCTTAAAGTTTTCCAAAAAATAGAAGACGAGGGAATACTTCCAAACTCATTCTATGAAGCCAGCATCACTCTAATACCAAAACCAGGCAAAGACCTCACCAAAAAAGAAAATTACAGACCAATATCCATGATGAATGTAGATGCAAAAATACTCAACAAAATATTAGCAAACCGAATTCAAAAATACATCAAGAGGGATTCATCCCAGGGATTCAAGGATGGAACAACATTCGAAAATCCATCAACATCATCCACCACATCAACAAAAAGAAGAAAAAAAACCACATGATCATCTCCATAGATGCTGAAAAAGCATTTGACAAAATTCAGCATCCATTCATGATTAAAACTATCAACAAAATGGGTATAGACAGCAAGTACCTCAATATCATAAAGGCCATATATGACAAACCCACAGCTAACATCATACTTAGTGGCGAGAAGCTGAAAGCTTTTCATCTAAGATCAGGAACAAGACAGGGATGCCCACTCTCTCCACTGTTATTCCTAGGCATGGCAATCAGACAAAACAAAGACATACAAGGCATCCAGATTGGTAAACAAAAAGTCAAATTGTCACTATTTGCAGATGACATGATACTGTACATAAAAAACCCTAACAACTCCACTCCAAAACTACTAGAAGTAATATCTGAATTCAGCAAAGTTGCAGGATACAAAATTAATACACAGAAATCTGTTGCTTTCCTATACACTAATGATGAACTAACAGAAAGAGAAATCAGAAAAACAATTCCATTCACAATTGCATCAAAAAGAATAAAATACCTAGGAATAAACCTAACGAAGGAAGTGAAAGACCTGTACTCTGAAAACTACAAGACACTCCTAAGAGAAATTAAAGAGGACACTAACAAATGGAAATGCATCCCATGCTCTTGGCTAGGAAGAATAAATATTGTCAAAAT
This sequence comes from Smutsia gigantea, assembly GCA_032199065.1. NCBI lineage: Eukaryota > Metazoa > Chordata > Mammalia > Pholidota > Manidae > Smutsia > Smutsia gigantea. Next base: position 4,250 of record JAVSCE010003153.1, on the reverse strand, counting down.
GGCTATACTACCTAAAGCAATCTACAGATTCAACACAATCCCTATCAAACTACCAACAGCTTTCTTTAATGAACTGGAACAAATAATTCTAAAATTCATATGGAACCACAAAAGACCCCAAATAGCCAAAGCAATCCTGAAAAGGAGGAATCAAACAGGGGGAATTACACTCCCTGACTTCAAGCTCTACTACAAAGCCACAGTAATCAAGACAATTTGGTATTGGCACAAAAACAGACCCACAGACCAGTGGAACATAATAGAGAATCCAAACATTAACCCAAACATATACAGTCAAGTAATATTTGATAAAAGTGCCTTGGATATACAATGGGGAGATGACAGCCTCTTCAGCAGCTGGTGTTGGAAAAACTGGACAGCTACAAGTAAGAGAATGAAACTGGACTACAGTCTAGTCCCATAGACAAAGGTAAACTCAAGGTGGATCAGAGACCTGAATGTAAGTCATGAAACCATAAAACTCTTAGAAAAAAACATAGGCAAAAATCTCTTGGACATAAACATGAGCGACTTTCATGAACATATCTCCCCGGGCAAGGGAAACAAAAGCAAAAATGAACAAGTGGGACTATATCAAGCTGAAAAGCTTCTGTACAGCAAAGGACACCATCAGTAGAACAAAAAGACATCCTACAGTATGGGAGAATATATTCATAAATGACATATCTGATAAAGGGTTGACATCCAAAATATATAAAGAACTCATGCACCTTAACAAACAAAAAGCAAATAATCCAACTAAGAAATGGCAGAGGACTTGAATAGACACTTCTCTAAAGAAGAAATTCAGATGGCCAACAGGCACATGAAAAGATGCTCCACATGGCTAATCATCAGAGAAATGCAGATTAAAACCACAATGAGATATCACCTCACACCAGTGAGGATAGCCAACATCCAAAACACAAACAACAGCAAATGTTGGTGAGGATGTGGAGAAAAGGGAACCCTCCTACACTGCTGGTGGGACTGCAAATTAGTTCAACCATTGTGGAAAGCAGTATGAAGGTTCCTCAAAAAACTTAAAATAGAAATATCATTTGACCCAGGAATTCCACTCCTAGGAATTTACCCTAAGAATGCAGCAGCCCAGTTTGAAAAAGACAGATGCAACCCTATGTTTATTGCAGCACTATTTACAATAGCCAAGAAATGGAAGCAACCTAAGTGTCCTTCAGTAGATGAATGGATAAAGAGGAGGTGGTACATATACACAATGGAATATTATTCAGTCATAAGAAGAAAACAAATCCTACCATTTGCAACAACATGGATGCAGCTAGAGGGTATGCTCAGTGAAATAAGCCAAGCTGAAAAAGACAAGTATCAAATGATTTCACTCATATGTGGAGTATAAGAACAAAGAAAAAAAACTGAAGGAACAAAACAGCAGCAGACTCACAGAACCCAAGAACGGACTAACAGTTACCAAAGGGAAAGGGACTGGGGAGGATGGGCGGGAAGGGAGGGATAAGGGGGAAAAAGGGGCATTATGATTAGCAGATGTAATGTTGGGGGGGCATGGGGAGGGCTGTATAACCCAGAGAAGACAAGTAGTGATTCTATAGCATCTCACTATGCTGATGGACAGTGACTGTAATGGGGTTGGTGGGGGGGACCTGATGAAGGGGTAGTTTAATAACCATAATATTGCACATGTAATTGTAGATTAATGATACCAAAATAAATTATATAAAAAATAAAATAAAATAAAAAGAAAGAAGTGGGGGAAGCCACCTGCAACCCGGTGGAGGTGTGGGAGTACTGATGTGGCCCAAGCCAGGTCCTGCTCCTTGCAAAGATGACAAAGTGCTTCCATGGCCTCGTTTACTTAAGAAGAGGAGCTTGAGGGTTTTAGTGACCATAGGACAGTTGAGCCCAAAGTCCAAATGCTCTCTCAGGGGTAGGGACATTGATGTTACCATGGCCCATTTTCTTGTGGGACTGCAGGGCCCTGCCCCACCTCCTCTGGCCTCCCCCTGTTCTATGGTACAAGCCCACTGGGGAGAAGAACCCTCGGAGCCTCCTTCCACCACCGCAGTCTAATAGGTCAGATCCTAATCCACTCAGGGCAGGCAGAGGGCAGGCAGAGGATAAAGTTCTTCCATGGCTCTGGATATGGGGCCCCTGTCCGAGAACAGTGACAGCTGGCGACACGGCCGGCGCCCTCCTCCATGTGGCTTTCGGCTCAGCTCCCCGGTCGGTGCAGAGAGCCTCCTGCAGTCCCCCCGGGTGGCCAGATACCCCCAGGTCAGCCACAGACCCTTCCCCTCTCACCCTGAGGTCCGTGTGGACACAAAACCTAACGGGCTGGGGGCTTACACATGGGCTGCGTCGAAAGCGCACCCCAGTTGCTCCAGGTAAGAGCGTCAGGACCCTGTAGAGGCAGGCATAGCGCCGGCAGCAGGACCAGCCAGTCAGTGCAGCTGCGCTGTGGGGATAGCCGTGGGCCTGGGGGCCCCGCACATGCGTGGGTGTACACCGAAGAGCTGGGGCCCTGGGAGCCCAGCTCCGAGGCGATGCCGAGGTGTGACGGGACCGAAGCCCTAAGCTACAGGAAAGGGCTTCTGTCCCCTTCCCCTCCCACTGAGAAAACACTGCTGAACCCGAGGTCCGCACGAGGAGCTCGAACACCGGAACATTTATGAATGAGTTATAACAATGCTTTTTTGAGCGTTCACTACATCCCAGACCCGATGGAGCCTGCTTTCCACTCAGGATCTTGTCTAATGCTGAAAACAGTCCTATAATGCTTGGAAACTTGTTGGAATGAAGGAAGATGGTATTTGACGTGCATACTTCAAATACAAGTGGAAACATGATGCAATGAAAATGGAAGAAGGAATCCCATAGTCCCGCCGGCGCGTGTTAGAGCCTCAGAGCGGGAGCTGCTTGCGCTGGACCTGAGGGTGCCTGGACCCCAGACTGAGGGGGCGACAGCTTTGGGCTTTACCTGTGTCTCCTTTGAGCTCGCTGCTGTACACTCAGTATGATCTGTGGATAAATATTATCACCAAAACATGTAAAATGGTCCACCTAAACTGCAGAGGGGGAAATGTGGGGTTTCGAGAAAATCTTGAGTCGCCTGCATTTAAGCCGCATGGGCCCGGGTGTCTCTTCCGCTTTGCATGCCAGCAGGGGTCGCTGCGGCGCTGAGGAGGACTGTGGGGTCCAGGCCCAGGACATCTCAGCGCAGTAGGAAGTGGGACTGGCAGGCGGGGATTTTGTCAGATCTCTGGTGGCAACGGGAAAGTGTTTTATCCAGGCCAGTTAAACAATTTTTAAAGTAAGATTTCTGGACAATTTTTACTGGTAATGATTCACTTCTTTCTGTTTTTTCAAAATTATCTGAGTTATCTCTCCCATTCTCTGGTAATTACTTTTTATGGAAAAGCAGCTTGTCTTCTTTGGACCGGGACATATGTATTCAGCCGGCTTCCCCAGTGCACATTCTGAGGCGTTCTCAGAACCACCCCGTGTGAGCCGCTGCCTCTGCTCCTGGGGTGGCACCTTCCAGAAACCTGGCCAGGGACCAGAGGCACGGGAGGGGCGCTCCGGGGCAAAGCTGGAAGACGAAGCCACAGGAGCCATGCACAAACACGTTAAAATCTGGCCACCAATGTCACCCCCCGGGGAGAGCAGAAAAGTCTGGATCCAGGGCTGGGGAGGAGGAAGTCCCCAGATCCACAGCCTTCGCTGGCCTGCCTGTCTCCTGACAGCCAGGACATCACCCCTTACTCACCACCAAATCAACTGAAACTAGCCTGACGACAGGCCTGGGTCTCCTGAGCCCACCTCCATGCAGACATGAGGCACAGGACCCAGCAACGGGTGCTTCCCGTCCTTCACCTTGCATGTTACTCTGATACCCTGATGGTCCTGGTCCCTCTGCTTCACAGGGACAGCACACTCTGCCCTCGGGTGATTCTGTGTCACCCAGTCTGTGTCACCCAGTCTTGATCCTGCGAGGTACTGGTGGCCTAAGGACATGGGACAGGGCTCATCTGTCTGTGTGTGCAGTACTGAGGTTGGCATTTGGAGGTGTGGAGCCTTCAAGATAATACATGGATGTGTGCTTGGCCCAGTTGAGCTAAGACTTGCTAGACTTGGACCATCCCACCTGGGAGTGAGTTTGTGCACCCTGAGCAGCCAATGGGTATGCCAGCAGTACCATGTCTGGTAGAGGGAGACAGGCTAATTGGCTTTTCATCACTGAATCCTGGCCTTCC
>JAVSCE010003151.1:0-21778 GCA_032199065.1 Smutsia gigantea | reverse complement strand
GTTTTTCATGGTCTTAGTCCTGAAATGACATTATAGAGTTAGAGCTACAGATTGAGTAATTTTTGTTCCCACAGGGATAACATGTGATATTCCTTTTATCCATAGTCATATAATTTCCTTGTTACATTTCTTCTTTGAGATGTACTGGTTCTTTTTTTTTCTTTAGATTACTTATTGCATAAGTTGTTTGATCTATCTTGAATTTGGCAGATAACTTTTGATGAACCAAATAAAATTTTCACATGATAGCACACTGCAGAGGAAGCTGCTGATATTAAAGATACTTGGCTGAAATTGGCTTATTCTGTCACAGGCGGTATGGAAATTAAAGCAGGTAAACCATCTAATACTTCATTATTGCTTTTGTGGCGGAGGAAAAGTAAGAGTCTCTAGAGCTCCAGCCTCCTTCTCCTGGTAAAGAGGAGACATTTAAAATATGAGATTTCCTTTACAAATGTAAATTTCCTTGAGAGAAAAGATAAATTCTACTTTATTTTCAGAGATTCTCCTGTGTTAGTAGCCTCTCAAAACTAATTTAGCCCCAAATAGTCCTTATGTCAAATGGGCAAATTCTGGGGTGGCATATTCTCCTCCCCGTCATTTGGAGGAAAGCACTCCAAAAACATGCAAACTGGACAATTTTATAGTGAGATATGTAAAGATCTTACTTATAATATTTAAGGCTGGGAAAAATTATTAGTATCTCTGTTGACTGTATTTGTAATCATCCATAATCATGATGCCAATGTTTCTGATTGTATTTTGATAATCTAGCCATAATACTGTTTTTTTCTCTTGACTGAGAGCCAGAAATATGACTGACTCCCCTTTTCCAACACGAGTAATGGCAGTGCCATTGCTTCAAACTAATCTTCTTACGTGGCATAAGGTATATAAAAGCACATCAGAATCATTCTGAATCAGACAGAAATTAATAATAAATAAATGAATAAATAAATGTATGTCTAAAGGGCTAAACTTTACCATGATATTGTATAAAATGAGAAAACTAGGTACTGTTTTAGAGCAAGCTAAGAATTTCAAAATTACATCACATTTATTTTTGAATTAGCTTACTGATAATGGGACTACTAATAGGCTTAATTTTTATTCTTCCAAAATATGAAATAATATAATATGTTCCCTTTATGCCTGGTTGGTAAAATGGGAGAGGAGAGAATTCCTTCAAAAATCACCATTAAGCAGTGAGAATATTGCATCCTGAGTATGATGAGAATAAGAATCATTTAAGACCTAGCCAACCAATAATTTCTTTTCTTGGCTTCCTCACCTTCTTTAGAAAGTAGTCCCCCCGCACCCTCTACCCCACAGGGGATACAGTTCCAAAAACCCCCTGTGGACAACTGAAACTGACGATAGTACCAACTCTATATATACTGTTTTTCCCCATGCATATATACCTATGATAAAGTTTAATTTATAAATATGGTAAAGTAAGAGATTAATAACAATAGGTAATAATAAAATAGAGTAATTATAACTATGCTGTAATAAAAACCATGTGAATGTGGCCTCTTATACTCTCTCTATAAAATACATCTTGTACTGTACTCACCTAGGTAATGAGGTGAAGTGAGGTTAATGACAGGCACTGTGATGCAGTGTTAGGTGACTACTGGCCTTTCAAGATCTGTCAGAAGGAGGGTCACCTCCTGGACCACTGATGACTGTGGGTGACTGAAACCCTAGAAAGTAAAACCACAGCTAAGGGTAGGGGCCTACCATACAAGACTCTTCCTGGCTTCTGTCAGAGGAGTGATCCAAACCACTTCCTGTTTGCCACATTTGAATCAATAAAGGGGAGGATGAGTTCCAAGAATCCACATTTTTAACAATCTTTCCAGATGATGTTTATGTACACTCAAGCCTGTGGCTTGGTAGCTTCATGGAAATGAACCTGAAAACTAAGATTTAAATGTAACTCTTAATTTAAAAATATGGGAAAAACTGTGGCTAAGACATGTTATGTGATTTCAGTGCTAAACAATGGTAGATATAAGATTTGAAAAATTGAGCCTTCTACCTCTTACCCGTATTCTTGTAATCTTCCTACTACATCACACTTATTCTCAAAGTTTTTGACTAGGTTTTATTAGAATTCCCACTAGAAACCACATAGAAACTTGTCGAATTCAATGTGTTATATAAAAAATATAAATTTAAAATACCAAAAAAATACATATATAGTAAGTTTCATGTAGAAAGAAATAACCTGATTTAAAGTTAATTTTCTATGAACTATTCCTTGCTTAATCTGGCAATTTTAGAAACCACATTACAACCATGACTTTCAAAGAGTCTCCATCCAGTCCGTACATTTGTCTCTATAGAATAATTCCTGGCATTGCACGTAGGTCACAAAATTATGGATTGAAAGTGAGCAATTTGTTTTATAAAATGAGAACTACATTTTAACATATAGTTACTATGGGACTTTTTTTTTCCTGTTTTGCCTCTTCACCCTCAGATCCTTTTTTTGTTTCTCCTTCCTCTGTTCCACTATTTTTGAGGAAGGTGTCACTTAATAGCGTCATTCTACTGAACACAGGGTGGATTTGATGTTGTAGTACAAAAGCCTTCAAAAGTAGGTTCAGATGGGAATTCTGAAAATCATGAATATTATTCTAAGGACTTTGACTTTCCTCTGAAAGTGGTAGGCCATCTTTAAGCTGATATTATCTCTCCTACTCCCCAGCCATCTCTCAGAATTCATTCCACCATTCTGGTAGCAATATATAGTGAATTTGATAACATAGATTATGAAAATTTAAACAGATTAGCAGAGATTATGAATTATATATAATAAATGTTATTCTCACATTCCCATGGGAATCATGATGAAGATTCCTAAACAGAAATTTAAAACTCCTAGATGGTGAAGAATTTTCAGAAAGTGAGAAGAGCAAACCCATGCTTATAAATCACAGGAACTCAGCAAAATAATCATTCTTTCACGTGTTATCCATGCCAGGCTATACTCTTCAATACTGCTTATAACAAATGTGTGGTCATCGTGTTTGATCAGACCGTGCACACTTAAATAAACACTCAAAGTAGAAATGAACTCACTATGATGATCTTTATATTCCATAGTTAGCATTTAATTTATAAATCAGATTTCTAGTAAAATGTGTTTAAAATCTATTTTTAAAAACAGCCTTGTTTTCCTGTACCATATTTGTTTTTCCATAACTATATTTCCTCCAACCTAAAACTCACCTTATGTTCATATCTTTTGGCTGTCTTTGGTTTATATTGTAACATTGTTACTCTATATTATATGTAAGTTAAATTATAAAATGTATGAATAAGTCTGAAAAACATAAAAATACTAATAGTGAAAATAATATCCCAAATCAACTATTGTGGAACATTTAAAAATATCTGGCCATGTGCTAGCCAATTTACCTACATTGTTCTATCCAGCATATTAGCATAGTAGAACAGATATTTTAATTTTAAAAATTAAGTATGAAAATTGGTGCCGTTTCTTGGAATGAGCTTTATAACACTTGGGACCATTGACTAAAATGTTTAGCATTTACTGTAATGGTATTTTCCAAACTCTTCAGTATTTCTTAGTAAGAGTCTATTTTTTATCAAATTAAACATTTTCAAAACCTGCACCATTTAGATACTTTGTGATCTATGTCACCACAATTACATATTAGTCTCATATTATATTTATATAATGAGTTAAAAGCTATTTTATTTAGTATCTAAGAAAGAAGCACTCATGAGTAAAAGATAAGTTTTAATACACATTTATTTAAAAACTAATAAGTGACATCCTAAATATTGTCTTACATGCTATGCCTCTCCAGAATGGAGAGTTAACTGGACTCCACTAACATTTTCTTGAAAGAAAGAGCTATCTTAGAGCCCTGGTGTCCCAAATATTTCCCTCCTGTGCTCTAACTGTTCACTATACTTTTATCCCAGAAGAATGAGAAGTGACTATCAGAAAATTTAATTAACAAGCACAAAGACAAAATAATGTGTAAAGGTGCCAGAACTTGAATATTGGACTGCATATGGGGAGAAAGCAAGGATAATAAATGGCTGTTAATGAATGTTTTGTATCCAGAGCCAACTGTTAATTACTTCTGCTAATGAATGAGAGCAGAGTAATAAAGAGCATATCAGAAATAACTCACATTTGGCTTTGGAATACCTTTTCTTATACCAAGTTAGCATTCCTAATTATGTTACTTGAAGTATGACTTAAGAATTAATTTGCAATCTGTGAACACTCATCCTATAGGGGCAGGAAAAGGAGACTGAGAAATATCCTGAAGGACGAGGAGTCAACAACCTAAACTCCAAGTTTTGTCGTGAAAAATCCATATAAGAAAAAATTGTCTGAATGTTATCTCTAGGCAACACAAATACCCATTATTATCAATTATATGGTATGTAAGCATATGGAGTCTTATTTTATTCACAAAAAATCTTCTGCACAATTTTTGTTAAATTTAGAGCAGATGCTGCTATTTTAAATATGTACCTTTTCATTACACACTTTTGACTTTGTAACTTCTATGCATAAAAGTTCTTAATTATTACATATTAATTTTGTCCTCAACCTGATTATTGCATAACTTTTATTACTGCCAAGTTTTCCAATGATTTTCTGTTTTCTAAACATAAAATCACATTAATTACAAATAATTATTCTTGTTGTCTTGTCCCTTCTAATATTTTATGATATTGATTCCTTTGTCTAATTGCATGGCTACTACTTCCATAAAATTATAATATATGGATGAGAGCAGCCTTTTTAAAAGTGTTTCAACATCAGTGGGAATATTTCACTATGTAGCATTAATTCAAGTGAACTTTTTATTAAATTACAACCTACATGCAGAAAAGTGCAAGGGTGCACAGTCTGATGAATTTTCATGAAGTGAACTTCTTCACACTCAGTTCATAGAATGAGCGGTCTAGAGCCCATTCTGTGCCCCATTCCAGACAGTGCTTATGGCAAGGATAATCACTATCTCATTGTCCAAGAATATATTATTTATTGTTTTTCCCTTTTATGTAAATGAGACAGCATGTTGCTTATAATGTATCGCTTTACACACAAACTTTATCTGTGTAAATTTTTTTTAATGTTTTTGTGAATAATTATAGTTTAGAAAATTCTCATTGCTGCATAGTATTCCATTATGTGGATACAGATACTTGGTTTGTGAGCTAGTATGAATAAAGCAGTTACAGCATTCTTATGCAGTTTTTAGTGCATATATATGCATGTATGTGATCATGTGTGTGAATAGTGACAGTATTACTCCATCTTTTTCTTTTTTCATCTTTTCAAAAAAAATTTTTAACCTTTTTTTCCTTACCTTATTGTGCTGATTAGCATTTTCATTGTAATGTTGCATTATGTGACAGTGGGTACTATTGAATCATTCATATTAAAAATGAATGGAAACTTTCAGCAATTCTCCATTATGCATAATATTTGATGAAGAACTTTTGTAGATGCTCTTTGTTAAAGAAGTTGCCTTATATCCTTAACTTGCTAGCAAGATTTTTGCAGATTTGTTTATGAGAAAGATTAGTGCCGTATTTATTTCTTGTAATATCCTTATCAGATTTTGGTAATAACTTTATGCTGACCTCATAAAATGTGAAATAGAATTTTCTATTATCCTAGTTTCTGCAAGAATTGTGTTAGAGTGGTTTTATATCTCTCTTAAATATATGAAAAAAATCATGAGTCCATCTAGACTTCCAATTTTCATTGATGGAATATTTTTAAAATAAATTCAGTTATTTTAATAAGTAAAGAGTTCTTTATATATCCTAGATATTTTTCTGACAAAAGTAAGTTTTATAAGTAAATTTGTCTGTTCATATTAATTTTCACATTTATTACTGCATGATAATTCATAATTTTTGTAATCTCTGAGTTGAATTCAGGATCTTTTTAATTTCTGATATTGGTAGCTTGGTTTTTATATCCTTATTTTCTTGAACAATATTGCAGAGAGGCTAATCATTTTTTGTTATGTTGCTTTCAAAAACAATTTTTAGCTGTACTGTTTTATTCTATTGTATATTTCTATTTCAGTAATTATTATTATTTACTGTCTTCCATATCTTGAGTTCAATTACTCTACTTTTTCTAGATTTTTAAGATTAAATATTAGAACACTGATTCTTTGACTTTCTTATCTACAATAACTATTTAATGCTATACATTTCCCTCTAAGCACTGCTTTAGCTGCTTCCCATACAATCTTATTTACAAATCACACAAAAATATTTCTTATATTCTGTTATAGTCTTTTTTGATTATTAGAAGTATATTGCTTAATTTCTAATCTTATGAAATTGATTTGCTCATATTTGAAAGTCAGTTGTGATAAATGTTCCATTGCATATAAAGTGCATTTTGTCATTGTTATTGATAGGTGCAATATCCTTTCCATATAAATCATTTGAATCAAGTATATATTTGTGTTTTTCAATTATTTTATATATTTTTTCTCTTTTTGGCTTGTTTTATCAATTCTCAAGAAAGCAGTGAAAAGCTCTTTTATGACTTTGAATTTATTTAATTCTTCACTTTAATCTTATTTTTGCCTTATATATTTGAAGGCATATCATATATCCATAACGTTAGCCCTGTGATAGCTTCCTATTGGACTGACTTCTTATAATGAAATTTATCTCTAATAAGTTGCTTTTGTTACTTTGTCTATTAGCATAACTTCCCACTTTTTTTGGTTAATGTTTCCATTGTGTAATCATTTTCATCATTTTACTTTCAAGCTTTCGATATCTTCTTATTTAAGGTTTATATATTGCAAGCAGGATAGATTTTTAAAGATTCATATATAAATCCATATCTTTTAATAAATTTATATCACTCATTTACATTTAATGTAGTGAATGACATATTTGGTATTATATCTGCCATTTAATTTTTTTCATCCATGTTTTTAATCTTTTTTTCCTTCTTTTTCTTTTAAATCAACTGCCTACCTATTTGTTTTTCCAGTCTTCCTTATATTAACTAATTAGTAAATCATTTTCCTTATTATTTTTGTGGTTAGTCCTGAGATTGTGATAGTCATTTTTAGCTTAATATTTTCAAATATAAATATTTACTTTCACCATTTCAGTAATTTTTCTACAAATTCTGCATTAAGATTTCCTATATTTTAAACAACATATATATATAAACCTATAAAATGTCAATTTAATTGCATAGTATAGTCAATGTTCATTCATATTACCCACATATTTACCCTTTCATTGCTGTTCTTTCCTTCCTTCATTTTCATGTTTCTTCCTTGGGTCATCTTCCTCTCATTGAGGTACTTAGCTTACTTTTGTTTTAGAACAGAATTTGTGGTTAAATATTTCTCAATTTTTATTTCTCATCTTTATTTCTTTGCATTTTTTGAAATATACGTGCATTTTTCTACATACTGATTATATTTTGGTGATTAAATTTATTTCACAGATAGAAGACACCATTTTATTTTCTTCTGGCTTCTATTCCTTCTAAAGGAAACTTAACTGTTACTCTTGCTCTATATCAAACCAGCCCTTAAATGTATGAATCAATTCTACTGTTTTTTTAATCATTTCTCTTTGTATCTTAACTATGACATTCTACTTTCCCTACTTTTATTTTGATAACTTAATAATTAATTTTTAGCTCATTGATTGACTTTTTATTATAACAATTTGTTCTTTAAAATATTGACATTTATTTAAGTTTTATTCTGCCCACAAATTTACTTCTGTGTACCAGAGTAGAAGATAGGAATTAAGATAATATGGAAATGATAGAAATGACTTATAAAGTATCCCTAAAGATATGTATTGTTTTTTATCTTTGGAAATAAAACTTCAAAGTTTCTCTTTAAGTAATAAAGAAATCCCCCCAAAATGAAAATCTACCACTATACTTACTTTATGCCTTAAGTATTTTAACGTTATTATATTTATTAGTAATTTTATGGCATTTTCTGACTTAGACTGTCACTTTATTATTATAAAATGCTTCTCTTAGGGTTTTCACATTCTCTCATTATTTTAAATGTGCTTTTGAGTAAAACAAAGGCAAAGGATCCTATTTATTTTATTAATATGACTGATATGGAGTTTTTCTATAATTTCATTTCATTTTCACTATAATTCATTCTTAATGCTTCCATTTTCTTTCTTGTCACACCAAAAATCACTTTATTTTATTTTGCTCTGTGTGTGTATGAGACTTTTCCTCCTAGTGATTAGAAAGTTCATGATCAAATAGTTGTTATTTTGTTGTATTTATGTGTATATGGCATAATTAAGTTTATTTATCAACTTTAAACAGTCTATGAATAGCAAACATTCATCATATGATACAGTATTTTCTATATGCTTTGTATAGATTAGTTCCTTTTATTTTTTACTACAACAGTGTGAGGTTGGTATAATTCTAATTTTATAAATGAAAAAAATGAGGCATGTAGTTTATGTAACTTTGCCAAACTTACACTCCCAGTAAGTAGTAGAGCTTGGATTTGAATAAAGGCAGCTGATTCCAAAGATCTGTGTATTATACTACTGTTTTTTTTTTTTTTGCCTTCAGTGTTTTATTGCTAAAGGTGAAATAATTACAACTTAGTATTACCTTCTACCCATATTATATTTCCTAAAGTTTCCATTATTTTCAATTTTTCTTACATACATCATCATATTTAGATATGTTGGGAATTACTGTCATAACTTTTAATAATTGAGCTTTCAAATCCAGATTGATAATTTGTAGCCTTTTCTATTAATGCTCTTTAAAAGATAAAGAAATTAAGTCATTTACATTTCCTACCATGTTCCTCTACCCACATCATAATATTTGTTTAATGTATATTCTTGTGGTTATCCTACTACAGTGTTTCTTAGTCAAAGTTTCCAAAGGAGACTCCTTTGTCCTTGTCTGAATGAGCTCCTCAGCATTCAACCACCTGATCATTTTTAATTGTTTGAGGTACTCAGTTCTCTTGGTTTTTGAACTGATCTTTCCTCAAGGTTTTCTTGTTAATCTAACTGGTTGTTTTTTACCTTTCACTCTTGCTATTTCCTCCTTTTAAATCAAGCCTTCTTCCATTTCTTTCTTGACATTCCTTCTTTTGTTATTCTTAAACTAAAGCTTGGATGCCAAAGGTTCACCAAATTTTATCTTTTTCACAAAACTCTCATCCAAACAGAGACTATTATATTCAGCTGCCTGTGTGGTATCTTTTGATTATCTATAGTGAACTACCTATTTTAAATCTCCCCTTTAGTGATCCAAAATAAACTCTTGAATCTCCTCACCTCAAAACTGCCCACTAGAATATCCTTTATCTGAATAAAATGGGATTTCCTCAGTGCAAATGCCAGATGCTCAGGCTAGAAACCTAAATGTCTTACTCATGTTCCTTTTTCTTCATCTCACTTCAAGTCCTTCAACTTACTTGGCTACTTTTGTATCTACAATAAAAATATTAATTTCTTTTAATAAATTCTAACATCAAAGTGAAGCATGATTATCCTATGAACTATACAAATATTACATAACTATTCTCTACTTTAGACACTTCTAATTCAATAAATGCACAATACAAAATATGATCTTCAAAAACACAAGGAACCATGTCACTTAAAACATTTGATGATTTTCAATTTCAAATAGAAAAGAATTCTCTTTATAGAGACCTAATGGTTTAACTACTTAATCATTCCAATCTTTTTTCACCAAACTTTCTCTTATTCCACACTGATCAGTATAACTTAAAAAAAACCCAACTCTTTGCTCTTTCAATGTGTGAGAGGGCGCAGCAAAGAGCTGGCTGTCTCTGACTCAGGAAACGGGTCCTCACCAGGTGTTGAAACTGATGGGACCTTCATCTTGGACTCTTCAGCTTCCAGAATTATTTGACATGTGCTCATTGATTCCCTCAGTGTTTGGCAGGCCACTGTTAATGTACATCATCTTTCCCTTTTTCTGAGGTGACTCAAGATTCAGTAGGCCTTTCCTCTGATTATCACTTTTGGATGGGGAAGCTTTCTGTGTGGGACCAACCCTTCACTTTGAAAACCAGCAAGACATGTGCCTTTGTTTGCCCCATGCCCAACAGTTCCTGAGGCTATTGCATGAAACTTTGTGAATCCTAATGCAATCAATGAAAGATTCCCTATAAATTCAAAAGAACTGTTAACCAAAACTTGCTGGAATCCCTTTATCTTAGCATATAATGAAAACCAATAAATAAAAATATGGTGGTTTTATTTTGTTATTGACAAAGAACCACAGAATTCTGGAGAATTGAAACTTAAATCCTTGTCATGGGCTTGTTACCGAATATACTTTTGGCATTGAGAGTTGATATAAAAGACCTTGGACTTTTTACTCAAGGATTTGGGTAGGCACCTGCCGATTACTGCTTTGCTTAAAAATATGATTTTGATCATTAGTGTTTGAACTCAGAAAGATCATCTTGATGGATTTAACATTAAAGGTAGAAAATGCAAATTATATCATCAGTGAGACACTCAGTTGATGATGAGGAAAAGAGAATGCCACAGTGTTGCTAATGGGAACGTAAATAAAACGGCACAATCACTTTGTAGAACAATTTGGTAGCACCCTGCTGCTATTTCTTCTTACAGGTTAATGAGACCTACAGAACTATTTGTAAAGGATATACTCAATCTTGTGTATATTTACACATAAATAAATAAATTAAGTAATGTGGTTTATTACAGGTTGGAGTGCTTAAATATAAAAAGCCAAATCCTTTCCTTCTAAAGGAACTTTGTACTTTCTTTTTCTTTCCTACAAACATTTCTCTTCCCATCATTGAATTATCCCTATATTTTTAATAATCTTACTTTCAACTCTTTCTAAAGCCCACTGTAATCACTTAATTTTTTGTCCCAGCAGGTTAGGTGTTTTACTTATATTTACCAAAATTTATAGTTATTTTAGTTATGTCTTTGGTTGGTTTTCAGTAGTGTGCCATACTGAGACACAGTTCCATTAGACCAGACCCCATCTATATCTCCTGTATTTTATTCAGGTGACATGGAGAAGGAACTCCATATTCAGTAACTGAATGAATACATTGATAAATAATGACTAACATTAATTGTGCCTGGAATACAATTTAACTATTCATCAGTATTCATTTTTGGAACTGATTTCATCAAGGGTAGTTTGAATGTATTTTCTATAGAGAAGGCAGAAATAAGAAAACTAATTGTGATATTTTGAGTTTAATTCTCAAAGAAATTATATAGACCCAGAGAGGAGCTGGGAAACATCCTGCTCAGACCCTTAGAATATCCATGGGGCTCAAGTCCTGCTAACCAGAGAGATGGAGATTCCTGCACTGCATCCTGCCCCAGACCCTTGGGAACATCTTGGCTGAAGACTAATTACTATAAAACCCAAAACGTTTTCCTTTCAGCACTATAGTCTCTCCAACTCAGCCCTTCACTACCTCTGTAATGAGGTTTTATATTAAATCTTGCTGTCACTGATATGGACTCTTGCATTTCCTTGACTTTCTCGACCTAACATTTTCTTTATATACTTTATATGCATCAGTCCTCCTGAAATGAGTTCTATTTTCAGTAGCTATTATCATCTACTTCTTTAATCCACTTGTTTTTTTCTTCTGCAGTCATTTGAAACATTTTTAATTTTTGTCCTCGTTTAAAAATTTTGGCAGTAGCTTTATGTATTCTGTTCTTTGTTTTTCATAGCTATGATATATTTATCTTCAATCTGTTTCACTCCCTCTTAAACCTACCATTTTATCTCATTGTTTTGTTTTGTTACATAAATTTTGAATCCATTATATTGAATTTATATAAAAGTCTAAATTTTCTTATAGCTTACCACATTTGTCACTTTTTTCTCTCTCTCACTTCTAAATAGGTTTCAAATTCTTTGTCTTTTCTTTTTTTGAGGGGGGGCATGTTCTTCTCCTTTGACTTGTTAGGTAAAATCTTTGTGAGGGTGTCTTGTGATTTCTTTAATTTATTTGCATCTCAGTTACTAGATGACCCATAGTTAATTTTCCTTATAACACAGATGGATGACACTACTTATTATGTTCCTTTTGACAGCCTGGGAAACTTGTTTTCATTGTGTTTCTTTTAGTTTTGGACTACATATTTTATGTTCTATTTGTTTTTCTCTGTCTGAAGGAGGTATGGTTGGATAGGAGGACATCTGAAGGGCTCTGTCAGATTACATTCTGCTTCGTTCCAGCTGTCAACAGGATTCTTTTCTTATGCTCTCTTGTTAAGTCCTTTAGAGTGATTCAGGATATCTTAGGGTTTTGGAATATATTTGACCAATGATGGGTATCCTTTGATACCAACAAGCCCCAAACACTCAAATGATCACTTTAATTCTCAGAGCTTTGTCCATTGTTATTCCAGCTTGCAGAGGAAGAACAATGAGAGATGTGTAAGTAATTTCTCAATTGCTATTAATCATTATCTAGGAGCACAATTCCTTCTTGGGTCTTCTCTGTGTATTTCTCCTTCCAGTAACTATTCCAGGGAATTTATTACTTCTACTTCTGTCTTTTCTCCTACTAAAAACTGGCTAAGTGTATAGTTGGTTCTGAGTAATATTTATTATTCTACCCTTATTTTACATACTTGCTTTCACTTAAAATATAAAATCTCTGAGACTTGACTGAGACAAGGGAAACCAGGGGTAGACTAATGCAGACATGTAAAACAAACATGTCACACCCAGCCTGTCTGACTTCACATTCCAATTGTACCAATTGTATTCAAATAAATACTACTTTCTCCATGTTAATGAGGCATAGTTAGAAGACCTACCTTACAAATATTTTTGAGTATTTTGTGAGTTAGTATATGTAAAGTGAGCATTGAATTTATAACAGTGCCATGCTCCTAAAAGGTATATTGGATAATCATTTAATTATAGCAAGTGCTATCTACAGTAAGAATAGAAAAGGAGAAATTAGAAGCATTCTAAGGAAGCCAATTATATAACTCAGAAGAGTGGAGGAGGTGGTTCTGAAGAAGAGAAGGTGGTGCTCTTTTCTAGATTTTACTTCCTCATAGCTAGGAACTATTGCAATGATGTGCAAAGAATACAGAGCTAGGTGAACCCAAGATTTTGAATGCCAAAAACTTAAAATGCCTAACAAACAAAGGAAATAATCAAATTAGTGAATGGTTTCTGGAGGTGATAAGAATGCACGATGCTTAGCTTGCTTTCCATCATACTCCAAAACACATAACTAGAAATTTTAGTTGGTTCTTTTCCAAAAAAAAAAAAAGAAACAAAACAAAACCCACAAATAAACACAAGTGGATACTAGGTGGAAAGAAGCAAAACAAATAAATAAGTTAATTAATTAATTAAAATGATAATAAGGAAGAGGTGACCAGATAACAAAAGTTGATGGCTAGACAACTGACTAGAATTGACAAAATTCTGGAAAGAAATAAAAAGGAGGCTTTCAGGAAAAATAAAGGCTAAATTAGCTGTAGTACAGTGGAGAATAAATAGTGTGGAAAGCATAGTACAGTACACAGAGGAGAGGTATGTGACAGCTATCACTCAAACAAACTAAAAGAAACTTTAAAAAAGAAATAAAGGTATTAGGGAGAAAGTGATAGGCAGACGTTACAAAGAAAATCCATCAAATAATTATTTGAAGTTTCCAAAGAAGAAAAACTAAAAGAATGTATTTTAAATTTTAAACTAAATAAAACTAAATATATATTTTATGATATAATTCAAGCAAAACCTTTCTGAAAAAAACCATTTTAAACTACATATTTAAGTGGCATATACATGCCAGGGAAAACTAAACTACAATAGTCTGAGACAGAAATTTCACATCAGCAAGTACAACTGCAGTAAAGACACTTAAAAAGACATGAAAAAAATGTAAGGATGAGAGTCACAAAAAAAGAATGTAGATGGAAGGCAGACAAAAGAAATGGAAAGTAGAATAAGCAACCAGTTGTGTTACATGAACTTAAATTTAAAAGATTCTGCTAAGGTATGCTGTCTAAAAGTAGTATGGATTTAAAAAGTTGGATAATCAGGAGAAGGAACAGGGAAGGAAGATTATTCAAGTTCTTTATATCATTGTTCATAGTATGTGTCTGATGAATACTATCTAAAAAAAAACCTCAGGACTTACAGAGTAACAAATATAAAGGCATATTTTAGAATAAAAACACAACTCTGCTCTAATAATAGAAAAGGTGCTTTAAATGCAGAGAAAATAAATCAAATAGTAAAAGACCATCAAAGCCAGAAAATAGTCCTTAACTTGAACACTAAGAAAATATCCTACAAATATGACAAATGTTTTTTGACCAAAATAGTCTTTTTTGTGCTGAAGTTAGGTTCTGATTAATATCTGAATACACATTTGATAATTAATCATACTATTTCATATTCAGTTTATGAAGCACTATGATTAACTGACCATCTGTCTATTTTTCACCAGAAAAATATATTCAACTATTTTATTGGCCTTTAATTTAAATAGCAGATGGCCAATTGGCATTGACTTGTTTTCTCAATGATTTGTTCATTGTCTTTCAGATCTTTAAAAAATACTTGAGAAAAAAGAATACATAATTTGGAACCATAAAATTAATGGTCCATAATTATAAATATTATTTGCTTAATATGAATTATGAATAATATTAAATTACTTATTTTAAAAAATAAAACGGAATTGCATTATATATTGAAACGACATGCTATTTTGAGCTCTTGTATATATAATAGACATAGACAAATGGACATATTAAGAGGATTTCTTGATTTTTAAATAAAGTAAATTTAAATAATCTACATATTCTCAATCTCATGACGTACTTAGGGAACAAGGACCATCTGCTTGACCAATGTAAATCTCAGGTATCTCATCTGGAAAATGGTAATAATAGTGCCTAGCTAGTTGATTAAGTAGTAGACAAAAAATTTGGTAATTGTTATATTACTAATTAGTCCCTGGATGAAATAACTAACTTCTATTCCTTGGTAGAGCTTACAGGTTTATATATGCATGTGTCATGTGAATTCAGTTGTCCATAAAATCTGTGAGAAACTGAAATTTTAACATGACAAGTTAATGTTTAGATATTTGTTTAGAATTCATTCCACATTGTATTTTCACTTTCACTTGTTAGCACACTTTTACAACTCCATGAGTGATAGTACGGAGATTAATAATAATATTAATAGCTCACTGAGTGCTCACCAGGTGCTTTCAGAATTTTTTCCATGTAATAATTCATTTTATTCTAATAGTAATATTCTATTATTACCCTGGTCACTACTGATAAGGAAATGGAGGAGAAAGGATGCCGAGGAATTTTCCCAAAGTTACGCACCAAATAAATGATAAACTAGCTTGTGCCAACATTAATAGATTTACAGCAAAGCCCTCAACAAAATATTGAATTTGTGGATCTAATAAGTTTAAGCAACAGATATATTTTTAGGAAGTGGAAGCTGATCGCTTCAAGTACCTAAGGGAAGTTACATCAAAATTACGCAGATTTTGCCAAAATCTGATCAGGGAATCAATATCCTTAAGAACTCTTTATTTATCCTTTCCCCCCCCCCAGCATTAGACTATCTTAGACTCACATAAAATGGCATAGGAGAAAGAGAACTTAACTAAAAATAGTTGGTTAAATACTAGTCTAGACACTCTTAGTCCAGGTTAATTTACGAGGTGTGGGTCATTTTTTGACATTTTATGTGACTTCACTAAGCTTGTTTTCCCATTTCTGAAATGGAAAAGAGCTAGTCTCTAACAAAAAGTCTTTAAATCTTGTAACTTAAGCATACGATTTATAAAAACTTTGGGTAATAAAATAAGTTTTGCTATCCTAAGAGCATCCACATAAAATATACTTCCCAACAAATGTGTAAATTTAAGAATGCAAAAGTTAATATTAAAGGAAAACAGATTATTTGTTACTCGGTCATATTCTCACAGCTTCGTTGTAGCTTCTCCTCTAAAACTCATTCCCTAAATATTGGAATTTCTCTGGGCTCCATAGATCTAGATCTTCCCATCAGCGCACTCTCCTTCAATGGTTTGCTTAATTTCTGTAATTAGTTACATCACAAAAACTTCAAAATATAAGTCTCTCTAGTAAAATGAAGACTTGACCATGCAGGAAATTCTTCATTGCTCTGTAAACACCTGTAATGCAATTGAAATTTCTCAGAAAAGATACCACATTAGATACTGAATGCAGAAGTCAGCCCAGTTATTTTCACAGAGATAATTTAATATAGGAAATTTTGATACTGGAAGATTGAGAAGGCAAAAATTGAATACTGAGGTAACATAGAGGTAATAAATGCAGGAAGTAGCTATCACCCTGAGGGGAAGATAGGACAATAGTTTATGTACAGATTAGAATGATGATCAGGGTAATATAAATAAGTTAAAAGATGTTTAGGAGGTAGAATTAAAAGAGCTTGGTATTTGATTGGATGTGGGAAGAGAGAAAGACAAGGTAAAGAAAAAGATTAGGTTTTGGCTTAAGAAATAACTGTATGGATTACCAAAAAAGGATTTGTGTCTGCTTCCCTGTGTAAGGGGTTGCAGATTTTTAGCTTTGTCTGAATCTACCTGGATATCCCTGCTCCAAATCCCACTCCTGCCATCCTAAATCTCACATGGACCCAAGGCAGTGAATTCAACATATCTAATTCTACCAGCACAATTAAATTTTGGGTCTGATTTTCAATGAAGTTACTCCTTGTTTACAAGATAAGAAGGATTATTTTATGGCCACTAAATAAGCTCTTTGGTTCTTTGATGTTAACTTAAGCAGAGAGTTGAAAGCTCTGAGCTATTTATTTTATTTTTATTACTTCTATGAATTTAGAAACAATCTTACCTCCAGGCTTCTGGATTCTAAAAGGCATAAAAAAAAACTCCTTTTCTTCTATAATAATGTTTTTTAAGTCAGAGGAGAGTGGAGTCCATGAGAAAGGGGCTACATTTAAGGGTTGTAATCATCAATAAGAAATTATTTTATCTGTACTATCTAATTTGTAATAGATATTCACATATTATTAATGCAATTGAATTGATATTAGTATTTTAAAGATACTTACCAAAGTACATGAAAATTTGAAAGACTTCATTAACATACCTTATGTTATTTTTTGAAAACACAGCGCCACAGAAGTTGTCAGCCTACTCAAATAGGTGTGAGAGGATGGGATGGTTTAATTAAGAAATGTGCTATGTTTTTACATTACTGAAAGGATTTTAGGGCTATGATATGGCCATTCCTATTTTCAAAATTATAGGCATTTCTCATTTATTTTTCTTTGATTTTTTTACATTTGTCTTTAACCATACTTACATTTTATATCTAATTATCTTCCAAATCAGAGTAAAAAATTTATCTATGGATCTACATATATATCTGCATCTTTTTCTCATTCTTTTTCATTATGTACACTTTATCTAGCTGAGAGCACACACATCAGTTCCTTTTTAAAAGAATGAATATAGTAAGTTAAGATTAGAGATATTGATAGATATTAGAGAATTGATTAGAAATCTATTATGATGGTAAAAGTGGAATTTTAGCAGCAAATGTAATCTTCATCTACAAAGAAAGACTGAGAGTGAATAGAAAGGATTACTAAGTAAGAGAAATGAAATAGAGGATTCTTTTAGAAGAGAGATGGTACATCTGAAATATTACCTTAATTTTATAGCACATTTTCCCAGTAAATCTCAGCTGTTAGACTCCTATTTCTGCTTTTTACCCATTTTACCTAATTAAACATAATGACATGATTTTCTGTAGGTTTCAGGTACTGTTACCCAATTGTGTAGAAGAGGAAATTGAAGGATAGAGGGTTATATAACTTAACCAAGCTCAAGTCCTTTCATCTTGAGCTTGATGTGAAACTTTAGGTTTATTACTCCTGGTTCCTTTTACAAATCCAGAAGACAAATAGGCACTTTTTACTTGGATGACATGAACTTTATGAAGCTTAAAACAAAATAACAGAGTGTAACTTTCTAATTATAATAAGTGACAAACATGGCAATATTTTTGAAATACAGAAAGACAAGAAAAATTTTAAATCAGCCACTAATTAAAAGTCATTTGCGTCACCATTTTCCTTATATTAGAGGTGAACAAAGAATAAATCAAAAAACATTTTAAATAAACCTCCTATCATATCTTAACCTATATAAAATGAATTCCATGGCTCATATCAGCCAAGAGTTGTCTTCCATAGCTTTATACTGAGAGTCTATCTTTGTTCAGATTCAAGATGGCCCAAACAAAACGTGCCACACAATGTAGTTCTCTGCACCAAGGAAGTAGTTCTCACACTCCAGTGTTCGTCAGAATGACTTAAAGTTTTTAAGTCACAGACTGGTAGGCCCCACTTCCAAGGTTTCTGACTCTGTAGGTCTGGACCAGGATTGGAAAATTTGCATTGTTAACAAGTTCCTGGGCAATGCTAATGACATGGGTCATAATTTGAATAATACTACATTAAGTGATAACAAAGTTCAACCCAACCCTCAACCCGTGGTCAAGCCCAGTGACCCACTCAGCCTGATTAAAAGCCAAAGGCTAACCTAAGGCACAACAGGGTACCTTTCATCATATAATGGGAGATACTTTCTTCATTGTGGGCAAGGGCAATTCTAGAGGTTAAATTGTGTATTTTGGAAATGTTTCTCTTTCTTAATATGGATTTAGAATATGCTATACTGTCATAGAATATCTTTTATTCTTTGAGGTGTATGTGGATACATATGTATGCTAAGAGACAAAGAGTCAAAACCACTGTCAAGATGACCAAGAATTTAGCAAAGGCACATTCAATTCTTAAGAGGCAGAAAGGGAATGAGTATTCATGTGCCTGAATTTTCGGCAGAATTCATCCATATCTGCCTTTGAATGTTACCCAGTTTGGGCACGTCAATAAAGTCCTAATTATGAAAATAACTAGGAGCTAATACTCAGCCCACGATCTGGTCTCCAAGCCACACACCATGGCTCAGCTGCCTCCAGTCAAGGAAGGGTGGACATTTCACTAGTTTATATAACCAGGAACCTCATATTACAGATGTAGTACTGAATCCTTCACCCCCTTCTCACACCTGTAACCTTGTGCTCTTTCTGTAGACATTACCTCAGTGGAGTGGGAAAAAAACACTAAGGGAAGGCAAAAGTCTGTCCAAAGGGAAAATTTTCCTAAGATGAATAAGAAAGGAAAGACTCTAGGTCTAGATCTCCAGCACTCCCAATAGAGGAGAAATGCCAACAATTTGTGTATGCCTAGAAGATGAACCCATGTGAAGGTTATCACTTTCATCAATATTCTTTCTGTTGCTAGATGAGGCCATACATTGATAGAGTGAATTTAAATCATGCTGATTTCACAGAACACAGGAGAGCAGTGGAGGGTGGTGAGTCTCCCTATTTCATACAGAAAGGAAACCACAATTTCAGGCTTTCAGTGTGAGTTAGACCTGCATGCTCTGAGCATACTAATGACCTGTGAGTGTTTCTAATGTTTTAACATTATTTTTTCATACACACTGGTCCCATATGTTGCTTATTTGAAACCAGTATAATACTGTATATCAGCTATACTTCAATACAAAATATATATATACCAAAAAATTGTAAACCAGCTATTTATCTTGTGCTCTCACAAAGTAATAGATATTTGTTCCAACACTTAGGGAAAACTAATGAGGTTGGCTTTAAGAAAAGAAAGTAAACTTGTTTGTCTTGTGAAAGTGTTGTTCAAGGGAAATGTTGATCTTATTCTTGCATTTTATGCTAGCTTCAAACTAAATTCTTCTTTATGATGAAATTCTACTCTATTTAGGGTACTACTTACGTCAGTTGCAATTTTGCCTTGGGTACTTGGAACTCTTCAATAAACGTTATAGGAAGCCTCAGTGTAGTTTTCTGTTTGTTTGTTTTAACATGTGGTAAGCAACTTCCAGGCAGAATAGAAATGACAAGTTAAGAAAAACTCCTTGATTTCCAAATACAATTTTTTAGAAAATAAAGCTTAAAGCAGGGCATACAAATGACCTACTTAAAATCCTAATATTCACTTTGGGACAAAGGGTTGTACATAGGTACATAGGTACATAGATGACAAAAGGAGAGATAGAAAACATGGATTTAGAAATCAGATTGATTCAGAGATAATCTGTAATTTTTTAGTCCTGTGAAATTGTCCAGCTTTTCAATGAATGATTTTATTATTCCTGCCCAAATATATTCTTTCACTGAAAGTTGTGATCATTTTCCTAATTAGATAATTAGGTTATTATCAGGCATTTTCTTTTTCTTCTAAAAAGAAGTCTTAGATTTTATCCTATAATATGTCCAAAGTATTTTGAATTTATAATACTGCCCTTATAAGTAATATTAAAAATGTTGAATACGTTTAAACGTATTTTGTAGGTTTTTAAAAAAATATCTACAGTCAGCATAAAGTGTACATTTGGGTTGTTTCCAATTTTCCATAAGAATATGCAGAATTCTGCATATATTATTTCTTACTTTTGAAGGGTAACCTTCAGAGCTGAGTCCAAAAAGTTTAACTGTTAGGTAAAAGGTAAAATATTATTATTTTATTAATTACTATATTACTGATAGGTAAAATATTATTATATTATATATAAAGTTTCCCTTTATTTTGACTCTAGTGTTGATTTTAGGAAAATGAACCATTTCCTTGTGGAAGTGAAATCTTGTGGACATTTTATGCATTCCTTCAATATCAGGACTGCCCTCCCAAAGCCTTATAATCCTCTCTTTGAATAGTCCTTGCATTATTTTTTGCTGTGATGTGTTCTCTGTGTTGTAGGTTACTTATTTTCTTATTTCCATGTATTAAAATGCATAGTATATGCTCTTTCTTAGATGTGCTATTGGTGTGGACACATGGGGGTGATTTTACTTGTTTTCAATATTGATCTCTATGTTTTTTTGGAGTGATTTCAATTGTAGATGTCATTAAACTGGATGCTGTCTTCATTTTAAATATGTGATTAAGCGCAATTATAAACTCGAGGTCTGCCCTTGGTATATTGTCCATAACTTGTATGTCAATATATCTGTGTTCAGTGACTCCACCCACTCTGCTTTTCTTTTGTCACTAATCCTTCACATATTTTTTGTTTCTTGATCTAGTGTTGGGGTATTTATTTGAAAAATTCAAAATAATAAAATTAGTTAAATTTCCCTTCAAATAATCTTACAACTGACACAATTTGCTAGCCTTGATCTAGGTAAGAATTTTGTTATAAAATGGTAGATACAGATAGGTAGGTAGGGGCTACTGGCCTGTAAATTCATAAATATTAGTTTACTACACCAGTGACTGTATTTTTCCTGCAGTATCCTCTTAGGTGATACTCCAAGGTCAGTCATGCATAATGTTGCCTGTTGAAGTGAATAATAGATAAGATACTTAGGATTTAGGAATGGTAAACCCACTTATTCTATTAGAAGTTAATTGGAAAACATAAGAAAGATTGTAGGATACATCAGATTTATTTTTCTATCCACTAATACTACCTAGAATAACATATTGAACATCTGGAGAGAGAAAAAAAGCAAAAACTATTAAATAATATAGAAAATTATGACAAAATTACTTGAAAGAATACAGAAGTTTTATAATTCATAATAATTTATAGCAATA
>JAVSCE010003150.1:0-167593 GCA_032199065.1 Smutsia gigantea | reverse complement strand
CATAAAACTCTTAGAAAAAACATAGGCAAAAATCTCTTGGACATAAACATGAGTGACTTCTTTATGAACATATCTCCCGAGCAAGGGAAACAAAAGCAAAAATGAACAAGTGGGACTATATCAAGCTGAAAAGCTTCTGTACAGCAAAGGACACCATCAGTAGAACAAAAAGACCTCCTACAGTATGGGAGAATATATTCATAAAAAACGTATCTGATAAAGGGTTGACATCCAAAATATAAAAGAACTCATGCACCTTAACAAACAGAAAGCAAATAATCCAATTAAGAAATGGGCAGAGGACATGAATAGACACTTCTCTAAAGAAGAAATTCAGATGGCCAACAGGCACATGAAAAGATGCTCATCTTTAATCATCAGAGAAATGCAGATTAAAACCACAATGAGATATCACCTCACACCAGTGAGGATGGCCAACATCCAAAACACAAACAACAACAAATGTGGCGGATGTGGAGAAAAGGGAACCCTCCTACACTGCTGGTGGGACTGCAAATTAGTTCAACTTCGTATGGAAAGCAATAGGTTCCTCAAAAGCTTCAAATAGAAATACCATTTGACAGGAATTCCCTCCTAGGAATTTACCTAAGAATACAGCAGCCCAATTTGAAAGGACAGATGCACTATGGTGTGACTTTTATTTACAATAATGAAATGGAAGCAACCTAAATGTGTCCATCAGTAGATGAATGGATAAAGAAGAGGTGGTATATACACAATGGAATATTATTTCAACCATAAGAAGAAAACAAATCCTACCATTTGCAACAACATGGACACAGGAGTATCATGCTCAGTGAAATAAACAAACTAGAAAAGACAAGTATCAAATGATTTCACTCATATGTGGAGTATAAGAACAAAGAAAAAATCTGAAGGAACAAAACAGCAGCAGACTCACAGAACCCAAGAACGGACTAATAGTTACCAAAGGGGAAGGGACTGGGGAAAATGGGCGGGAAGGGAGGGATAAGAGGGAAAAAGGGGCATTACGATTAGCAGATGTAATGTTGGGGGAGCACGAGGAGGGCAGTACAACTCAGAGAAGACAAGTAGTGATTCTATAGCATCTCACTACGCTGATGGACAGTGACTGTAATGGGGTTGGTGGGGGGGACCTGATGAAGGGGTAGTTTAATAATCGTAATATTGCACATGTAATTGTAAATTAATGATAATAAAATAAATTATATTTAAAAAAAAGATTTAAAAAAAAGAAGGTGCATATATCATCCATTGTTGACAGCTCATATTACTGTTCAATGCAATGTATGTGAATAAAATTAAAGTAGTATGTTTCTAACTAATAAACTAATGAGAGGCAAAAAAAAAAAAAAAAAGAAGAGGAGTCATAAGGGCTAGAATTAGAACCAATATGTGTAAGTTGGAGACATTCACTGAGAAGCAGGCAGGAACTTTAAAAGATAAGGCAGAGAAATCCAGAAGAGAGGGCCAGAACTGTGGGACTCCTCTGGCATTAGGACAGGCCTCCAGGAAAGAAACCAAGAATCCAGATTAGAATGCTCAAAGGTACATGGCTAGCACAGGCTCACTTTTGGATGGCACCGGTGCCCAAGGGTTCCATGTGCAGTGGTAGATGTGGGCATCATAGTTCCAGGAGGAGGACATTTGGGTTGAATCCCATCTATCCAATGTCTGGGGATAGATGAAGAGGAAAAGACTGAAAGGTTGTCAAGGTTCCAGTGAGGGGGAGATTCAGAGTGGGATATCAATCCCAGAGAGATCCTAGAGCAACCACCCAAAACCATAAAAGCAAAGGCACCAGAGCAGGAGCTTGAATGGTTAAACTTGGAATGGGGGCTTGCCTTAGACTTATCAGTCATGGTCTTGATTCCATCCTCTGATGGGGCTGCAAATCCTAAAGTACCATCAGGCTAGTTTAAGATTAGCTCAGAAACCGGCCAACTGAAAAACTGGCTTAAGAATTGGGATGTGCAAGTAGGCAGAGGGCAGCTCGTTGGTATCCTCAGCTGTATGGGGTTCAGACAAGAGGCTTCTGAGAGGAGCCAGAGAAAACAGTTTTCAGTTTAACACAGGAAAGAACTTTCCCAGTCAGGGGGGTGTATTCCCATGATTGCAAAAGCCTGCATTTCACCTGCCAGGAGAGCTACAAAGATGCGATCATCTGATAAGAAACACATGAACTAACTCTTCAACCTAACATTTCCTGACATTGAACAGAAACAATGTGAGGGCAGAGTGCTTGCACAGAGCACACAGATGCTCATCACACAAACGGATGGACAGATACGTGGGGGGAAAATTTTCAAATGTCAGTTGGACATTTTCAAATATTCAGCACCACCTGTCCACAAACACATTAGCTGTATTAAATAAACTGGACAGCAGAGAAAACAAATTAAAATGTATTTGTGCCTCATAGTTTGCCAAATGCTTATCTTTGGGTATACAAAGATATGCTGCATTTTTATGCTTATGGAGGCAATTTCCTAAGAAAATTAGAATTTCTTATGAAATCCCTTCATTTACTCTGCCCGGCTGAGTTTGAGCAGGCATCAGCATGCCCCTGTCTCACATGGAAAGCAGTAAAGTCAGGCACAGCTCTCCTCTGACAGGAACCCCAAGATCCAGAGCAAAAGGATCTTGAGCAACAGAGAAGCAATGACCAGCCAGTGTCCAAAGGTCTATGATCTTTCCTCCCAAATGGTATCGCAGCTCCCAGTGACCTTTACATGCTTCGCCATCTACTTTTTAACTGTTGCTCTTGTCGCACACTTCCCAATATGGGACGTTTCTGCAGGCCTCTGACACAAAGCATATGCTTTCCCCTCAATAACACAGCAAAGGGTTTATTTAAATAAATTTTCTAGAGACTTCTGGGAAGATGGCGGTGTGAGCAGGGCAGTGGAAATCTCCTCCCAAAATGATATACATTTATGAAAATACAACAAATACAACTATTCCTAAAAGAGAGACCAGAAGATACAGTACAACAGCCAGGCTAGAGCTGCACCTGCAGGGACTCAGCGCCTCAAGAAGTGGGTAGGATATGGGGCCGTGACCTGGTGGGACCCGAGCACTCCCCCACCCCAGCGCACCAGCGGGGGGAAAGGATTCGGAGCGGGGAGGGAGTGGAGGCATGTGCCAGTCAAATAACCTGCCCTGGTGATCTGTGCCGGGAACGCTGACACACATCACATGGTGTATTGGAGATTGGAGAGACAGAGGGGCAGGATTTGAGAGGGACGGCGCAGCCGGGTCCTTTCAGCCACTCCCCAGGACAAAAGAAAAGCACGCGCTTTTTTAAAAGTCGTAAAGAGACAAGGGCCCAACAGCGGAGCAAAATCATCTCAGCGCATTCAGCCCAGCAGGCTGGGAGTCCTAGGGAATTTCAGACCACTTGGCCGGCGGCCGAGCAAAGGAGCCGCTCCGAGGCTTCCCACACAGATCAGCAGCCTCCCATTCGTTCCCGCCGTGGCCAGCACCACAAAGGGTCTGGCGGAATGGAACAATAGAGCAGCAGCGCCACCTACAGCATCCTCACAGAATCTACTCCCGGCGGGCATTTTTTTCTTCTTAAAAGTCTTAAAGAGCCCAGCTGACACACGTGACGCCTAACAGCGACAGCTTCTATAGCCATGAAAAGACAGAGGAATATGGTACAAACAAAGCTTATCCAGACAACCCCAGAGAGGGAGCCTGATGGGATGGACATGCACAATCTTATTGAAAAAGAATTCAAAATAAAAGTCATAACCATGCTGATGGATCTACAGAGAAATATGCAAGAGCTAAGGGAGGAAGTGAGGGAATTGAGGAAAGACAATGCAGAAATGAGACAAGCAATCGACGGGCTTAGCAGCAGACTGGACAAGATGCAAGAGATGGGGCTAATGGAATAGAAATCAGAGAACAGGAATACAGAGAAGCTGAGTTAGAGAGAGATAAAAGGATCTCTAGGAATGAAAGAATATTAAGAGAACTGTGTGACCAATCCAAATGGAACAATATCCACATTATAGGAGTACCAGAAGAAGAAGAGAGAGAAAAAGGGATACAAAGTGTCTTTGAAGAAATAATTGCTGAAAACTTCCCCAAGCTGGGGAAGGAAATAGTCTCTCAGACCATGGAAGCTCACAGACATCCCAACACAAGGGACCCAAGGAAGACAACACCAAGACACATAATAATTAAGACGGCAAAGATCAAAGATAAGGACAGAATATGAAAGGCAGCCAGAGAGAGAAAAAAGATCACTTACAAAGGAAAACCCATCAGACTATCATCAGACTTCTCAACAGAAACATTACAGCCAGAAGAGAATGGCATGATATATTTAACGCAATGAAACAGAAGGGCCTCAAACCAAGAATATTGTATCCAGCACGATTATCATTTATATATGATGGGGGGATTAAACAATTCTCAAACAAGCTAAAGCTGAGGGAATTTGCCACCCATAAATCACCTCTACAGGATGTCTTAAAAGAACTGCTCTAGATGGAAGCACTCCTAAGGCTAAAAAGATGTCACCAGAGAAAATAAAATCATAGCAAAAAAAGCAGACAATCCAAATACTAACTAAAGGCAAAGAATAAAACACCTAGTATATAAAGAATGGAGGAGGAAGAATAAGAAGGGAGAGAAATAAAGAAACATCAGACTGTGTTTACAATAACTTAACAAGAAAGTTAACTTAGACTGTTAGATAGTAAAGAAGCTACCCTTGAACCTTTGGTAACCATGAATCTAAAGCCAGCAATGGCAATAAGTACATATCTACCGATAATCACCCTAAATGTACATCGACTGAATGCACCAGTCAAAAGATACAGAGTAACAGAATGGATAAAAAAGCAAGACCTATCTATATGCTTCTTACAAGAGACTCACCTCAAACCCAAAGATATACACACACTAAAGGTGAAGGGATGGAAAAAGATATTTCATGCAAACAACAAGGAAAAAAAAGCAGATGTTGCAGTACTTGTATAAGACAAAATAGACTTCAAAACGAAGAAAGTAGCAAGAGATAAAGAAGGACATTACATAATGATAAAGGGGTCAGTCCAACAAAAGGATATAACCATTTTAAACATATATGCACCCAACACAGGAGCGCCGACATATGTGAAACATATACTAACAGAATTAAAGGAGGAAATAGAAAGCAATGCATTCATTTTAGGAGACTTTAACACACCACTCACTCCAAAGGACAGATCAACCAGACAGAAAATAAGTAAAGACACAGAGGCACTGAACAACACACTAGAACAGATGGACCTAACAGACATCTACAGAACTCTACACCCAAAAGCAACAGGATACACATTCTTCTCAAGTGCACATGGAACATTTTCCAGAATAGACCACATACTAGGCCACAAAAAGAACCTCAGTAAATTCAAAAATATTGAAATTCTACAAACCAACTTCTCAGATCACAAAGATATAAAACTAGAAATAAATTATAGAAAGAAATCAAAAAGGCTCACAAATACATGGAGACTTAACAACACTCTCCTAATTAATCAATGGGTCAATGACCAAATTAAAACAGAGATCAAAGAATATATGGAGACTAATGACAACAATAACACAAAGCCACAACTTCCGTGGGACGCAACAAAGGCAGTTCTAAGAGGAAAGTATATTGCAATCCAGGTCTATTTAAAGAAGGAAGAACAATCCCAAATGAATAGTCTAAAGACACAATTACTGAAATTGGAAAAAGCAGAACAAATGAGGCCCAAAGTCACCAGAAGGAGGCACATAATAAAGATCAGAGAAGAAATAAATAAAATTGAGAAGAATAAAACAATAGAAAAAATCAATGAAACCAAGAGCTGGTTCTTTGAAAAAATAAACAAAATAAATAAACCCCTAGCCAGACTCACTACGAGGAAAAGAGAATCTACATACATAAATAGAATCAGAAATGAGAAAGGAAAAATCAAGACAGACCCCACAGAAATACAAAGAATTACAAGAGAATACTATGAGAATCTATATGATAACAAGTTGGAAAACCTAGAAGAAATGGACAACTTCTTAGAAAAATACTACCTTCCAAGACTGACCAAGCAAGAAACAGAAAAACTAAACAGACCAATCCCCAGCAACGAAATTGAATTGGTATTCAAAAAACTACCCAAGAACAAAACCCCCGGGCCTGATGGATTCACCCCTGAATTCTACCAGACATATAGAGAAGATATAACACTCATTCTCCTTAAAGTTTTCCAAAAAATAGAAGAGGAGGGAATACTTCCAAACTCATTCTATGAAGCCAGCATCACTTTAATACCAAAACAGGGCAAAGACCTCACCAAAAAAGAAAATTAAAGACCAATATCCCTGATGAAGGTAGATGCAAAAATTCTCAACAAAATATTAGCAAACCAAATTCAAAAATACATCAAGAGGATCATACACCATGATCAAGTGGGATTCATCCCAGGGATGCAAGGATGGTACAACATTCGAAAATCCATCAATATCATCCACCACATCAACAAAAAGAAGGACAAAAACCACATGATCATCTCCATAGATGATGAAAAAGCTTTCGACAAAATTCAACATCCATTCATGATAAAAACTCTCAACAAAATTGGTACAGAGGGCAAGTACCTCAACATCATAAAGGCCATATATGACAAACCCACAGCCAACATCATACTTAACAGCAAAGCTGAAAGCATTTCATCTAAGATCGGGCACAAGACAGGGATGCCCACTCTCTCCACTGTTATTCAACATAGTACTGGAGGTCCTAGCCACGGCAATCAGACAAAACAAAGACATACAAGGCATCCAGATTGGTAAAGAAGCAGTCAAATTGTCACTATTTGCAGATGACATGGTATTGTACATAACAGACCCTAAAGACTCCACTCCAAAACTATGAGAGCTAATATCTAAATTCAGCAAAGTGGCAGGATACAGAATGAATACACAGAAATCTGTTGCTTTCCTATACACTAACGATGAGCTAACAGAAAGAGAAATCAGGAAAACAATTCCATTCACAATTGCATCAAAAAGAATAAAATACCCAGGGATAAACCTAATGAAGGAAGTGAAAGACGTATACTCTGAAAACTACAAGACACTCCTAAGAGAAATTAAAGAGGACACTAACAAATGGAAATTCATCCCATGCTCTTGGCTAGGAAGAATAAATATTGTCAAAATGGCTATACTACCTTAAAGCAATCTACAGATTCAATGCAATCCCTATCAAAATACCAACAGCTTTCTTCAATGAACTCGAACAAATAATTCTAAAATTCATATGGAACCACAAAAGACACCTAATAGCCAAAGCAATCCTGAGAAGGAGGAATAAAACAGGGGAAATTACGCTCCCTGACTTCAAGCTCTACTACAAAGCCACAGTAATCAAGACAATTTGGTACTGGTACAAAAACAGACCCACAGACCAGTGGAACAGAATAGAAAATTCAAACATTAACCCAAACATACACAGTCAATTAGTATACAATAAAGGAGCCTTGGAAATACAATCGGGAGATGACAACCTCTTCAGCAGCTGTTGTTGGCAAAACTGGACAGCTACATGTAAGAGAATGAAACTGGACTACTGTCTAACCCCATATACAAAACTAAACTCAAAATGGATCAAAGACCTGAATGTAAATCATGAAACCATAAAACTCTTAGAAAAAAACATAGGCAAAAATCTCTTGGACATAAACATGAGCGACTTCTTCATGAACATATCTCCCCAGGTAAGGGAAACAAAAGCAAAAATGAACAAGTGGGACTATATGAAGCTGAAAAGCTTCTGTACAGCAAAGGACACCATCAGTAGAACAAAAAGACATCCTACAGTATGGGAGAATATATTCATAAATGACAAATCCGATAATGGGTTGACATCCAAAATATATAAAGAGGTCACGCACTTCAAGAAACAGAAAGCAAATAAGCCAAATAAAAAACGGGCAGAGAATCTGAACAGACACTTCTCCAAAGAAGAAATTCAGATGGCCAACAGGCACATGAAAAGATGCTCTACATCCCTAATCATCAGAGAAATGCAAATTAAAACCACAATGAGATATCACCTCACACCAGTAAGGATGGCCAACATCCAAAACACAAACAACAACAAATGTTGGCGAGGATGTGGAGAAAAGGGAACCCTCCTACACTGCTGGTGGGACTGCAAATTAGTTCAACCATTGTGGAAAGCAGTATGGAGGTTCCTCAAAAAACTCAAAATAGAAATACCATTTGACCCAGGAATTCCACTCCTAGGAATTTACCCTAAGAATGCAGCAGCCCAGTTTGAAAAAGACAGATGCATCCCTATGTTTATCGCAGCACTATTTACAATAGCCAAGAAATGGAAGCAACCTAAGTGTCCATCAGTAGATGAATAGATAAAGAAGAGGTGGTACATATACACAATGGAATATTATTCAGCCATAAGAAGAAAACAAATCCTACCATTTGCAACAACATGGATGGAGCTAGAGGATATTATGCTCAGTGAAATAAGCCAAGCAGAAAAAGACAAATACCAAATTATTTCACTCATATGTGGACCATAAGAGCAAAGAAAAAAACATCAGCAGACTCACAGAAGCCAAGAATGGACTAACAGTTACCAAAGGGAAAGTGACTCAGGAGGATGGGTTTGAAGGGAGGGACAAGGGGGAAAAAGGGGTATTACGATTAGCAGACATAATGTTGGGGGGGCGCAGGGAGGGCTGTACAACTGAGAGAAGACAAGTAGTGACTCTATAGCATCTCACTATGCTGATGGACAGTGACTGTAATGGGGTTGGTGGGGGGGACCTGACGAAGGGGGTTGTTTAATAACCGTAATATTGCACATGTAATTGTAGATTAATGATACCAAAATAAATTTTAAAATAATAATAATAACAAATAAAAATAAATAAATAAATTCTCTAACACTTTCATGCACAAAGAACATCTTCTCTCAAAGGCAGAGGATGAATCTTTGAATTCTAGGGAGTGGTTTATAAAATTGTTTTATCCCTGACCCAGAATCAGAAAAAAATCTTATTTACATCACAACTTTGTACACAGAATACATGTAAAACAATATTTACCAGCTCTGTACCATGTATCCTGATATTTTCTATTCTATTTCAATTTTTAAAGCACCAGTCAGAGCAAACTAATTTGATTTTATGACACACTAATGCATGGAGACCAGTGGTGTGAAAAGCACTGTTTAAAGGATAATTATCAGTTAGTATATACAGGCAGCAAGGCAGTGGAAAGAGTGCCCAAAACTATGTAGCTAATATTAGAAGAAAAGCCAAGATCCCCCAAAACCTATAATGTAACCATTTTCTAAGAATGAAATTAGTAACAGTTAATGCATAATGGATGAGATTAGTTAAACGTAGAAATTAATTCAAGGAAATGTCAAGCTGCAGGGATTCCAAAATACTGAAGTCCATTCAAGATATCCAGGATACACAGTATGACAGAAATCTTGCTGCATTATAACACTATATGAAAATTTGAGACCTGACAGTTTTATTCTTCTCTGAAGAAATCCTATTGATACCAGGAACTGGCTGTATTGCAGTCTTGTAGGTAGGAAGTCAAAACACTAGGACTTTTTAGTGGGTCCCTCCACCCAGGGACCCTGAACACAAATATTCAGTCTCCTTGGCAGCTCAGGGAAAAGAAAGAAATAGAGCATCAGAATCATGGTCAATTATTATAATCAATGACAGTGGTCCCCCCTTCTCTTCATTTGGATCCATTATACAATTTGTGGTTTAGACATTAGTTTCCCACACATTTTCCTAAAGCAATAAGAACACACTACCCAGCTCATATGAATTTCTCATCAACTTGCCAGTTATATTTTTCATTGTAAAGTAATAGATCAAGATCTTGATTAATATCTATCAATCTTGTGGGTTTGGTTATATGATCCTTTCTGTGCTGAATGAAATATCGAGGTTGTGCAAGGCTCAGAACAGACCTAGAATAGGGCAGCCCCGCTGAGACAAAGACACTCTCTGGAGAGCCTGCCTGGGCAGCCAGCCAGCCTATTTCAAAGAAATCCCTCCTCTCATAACAAGTTATTCAGGGATTGATAAATGACAAACCAAATAACATTGTATTGGTTTTGTAGAGAAAAGTGTTGACTTGGCATTCCTTTAGCCAGCTAGAGTGCAACAATACTGAGGTCCCATCAAATTTTCCTTCCCATACCAGGGCTCTATGTGGCCCAACCTCCCACAGACTCAAGTTAATATTTTTAAGAGAAGACAAAACAATTTGTGTCACAGGGTCTGATGGCCACATCACACCTTAGTATTTTAAATCAACAGCTGGGTCTGGCTTACATGTTCCTCTGGGTCATTCACTCATTCTACACACATTTTGTGAGCACCCAGGTTCAGGGACACAAAAGAGGTAAGGGCCTTACCCTCAAGGAGACCCAAGACTGGAACAAAAGGACAAATACATACGTCAGTGCGAGAAATAGTATTCTAGCCAATACATAGCTGTGGTATCAGGTGGGATCAACTCAACTTGGGAGAGAAAAGGGAAAGATTTCACAAGGGAGACTTGAGAGGAGATGGGGGAGGGATTAGAGAGCCAGAAGCAGACCAGTGCAGAACGCAAGGAAGAGAGGACACAGGAAGTGGGACTGGCTTGATTACAGTGGCTCCCCGGAGTTCAAAGGGAACATTTTTATTGTTGCAGACTCACTTTACTTTGGAAGGAGAAAACTATCACGATATGAACTTGAATTTTTAAATGACGTTCTGGCAGAATGGAGCATGGCCTGGAGGAGATAGCAATGCTCAGAGACAAGGTCTCCAGTGCTAGATTTGCTGGGGGTTGTTTAGAAATGCAACGCAAACAAAGACCACTGTATTAGTCTTTGTTTTCTTACAAAAATGGAATTAAAGCTAAGGTGAATGTGTGCCACAAGAAATACAAATAGTTTTCATGATGATCTGTTTGCTTTTATTTTTCCAAAGCCATCCAGCATGAGAGGAGAATGTTCTTAGTAGAAAAGCCCTACACATTTAGCTAATTTTTCAAATACATGCTTTGATTCTTTTTATATAATCTTAAAATGAATCTCTGTGTGAAAGGGAACTCATTGTTAAGCAGAACGCCTGGCAACTTTCCGCTCTGTTTCCTACATTATCACGCATAAGAGGACCCGTCTCTGTGGATGTCCAACTCCCACTATGGATAAGTGAAGGCCCCAGCACCAGGGGCCAGCCAGCAGGGTCAGTGGGTGTCAGACGCCCAGATCCAGCATCAGGTACTAGTGACAAGCAACAGGGGTGTCAGGAAGGGGTGTCTGTGTGTAGAACTGGGATGGCTGTCAAGCCCAAAACACACAGCAGAGAGGAAAGGTCCAGGTGTACAGGTCACAGATGCGAGGCAAGGGAGATGGTTCAAAGCCAACACTGTGAACAAAGATGGGGAAAGAGTCCAGCACCAAACAATGGACAGGAGCAGAGAGTTTTTTCCAATTTTATTGAGATATGACTGCATACATTAAGGTATATGCATAATGATTTGATTTATGTATATATTATGAAATGATTGTCACAATAAGCTTAGTTAGCATCCATCATGTTATAAAACAAAAAAAGAAAGCAAAACCAGGAAAAATATTTTTTGTTTAAGGGATGATTTCATTAAAATATTACAGTGATTATTTTTATGTGTATGACTTATACATGATTCTAAGACTTCTCCGATTCCAAGACTTTTAAAGCCACTTGAGATCACCGTAGACAGATTAGTGAGGTCATGGCCAGTTAGTGCCTAATTATCACAAGATTGTAGGGCAAAGCCACCTTCTTTAATAAATAAATAACTTAAAATAAAAAACATTATCTAGCACAAAAATTCTAGCAAATGTAGTTGCCTATAAGAAACATTAGCAGTCTTAAAGTTTCAAGTCAACAGTCTTTGGATTTATTAAAGAAAATCTCTCAAGACTACAGGAAACTTTTTGCCATTCTTAGCAAACATTTTAAGTCAAAGCTCAAGTTTATCATGACAAGATTAAAAAATCACAAATTTAACTTAAATATTATGATAAATGATATGTAAATATTTTCTACCCTTTTCTTACCCTTTCTCAAGAAAGAGCAATGACTTAAATCAGTGCTTTGCATTTTCTGAAGTCCTTGTGTTAATGGTTTCTTTACTTACAGGGTTCATAAAGCAACATTGAAATTATTTGAACTCTGACTTTAAACTAAGCAGAATGAAAGAAACTAGGACTTATAATAATTTATTTCTGCATTAGCAAAGATTTTTTTCTTTAGTCATAAAAATTCAACTGAAAAGGGCACAGCAAAAGAGCCATTCTTAACTATGTTTTGATGAGTGGCTAAATTTGTGTAACCTTTTGAAAAGGTAATTGGATTATATCAAAAGCCTTATCTTAATTATCTATTGCCACATTAAATATTACCCCCAACATGTACAGACATTTTTATCTCACAGTTTCTGTGGGTTAGAAATTCAGGAGCAGCTTACCTGGGCATCTCTCATGAGATTATAGTCAACAAGTTGGCCAGGGCTGCATTCTTCTAAAAGCTTGCCTGGGGCTACAGGAGTTGCTTCCAAAATGATTCACTCATCTAGCTGTTGGATGGAGGCCCTGGAGGAGGCTGTTAGCAGAGGTCACCACATGGACCTCTCCATAAGGCTGCTTGACCATCCTCATACCATGTGAGCTTGCTTCTCCAGAGCAAGTGTCCCAAGAGAAAGCAAAGAAGTCACAGCTTTTCAGAGCCTAGTCTCCAAAGTCACACCTATCACTTCTGCTACAGTCTGGTCACCAGAAGTGAGTCACTAATTCATTTCATACTCAAGAGGAAGGGAGCCCTCTCTTGCAGGAAGAGCCACCTCTTGCAGGAAGGAGCAATCAAGGCAATTTCAGACCACAACAAGTCCTGAAGTATTTTGGAAAGTTGTCCAAAAAACACACATACACACATGAATGCATGCACACACACCTTTTATGATTATGTTCATTGCAATA
This sequence comes from Smutsia gigantea, assembly GCA_032199065.1. Classification (NCBI taxonomy): domain Eukaryota; kingdom Metazoa; phylum Chordata; class Mammalia; order Pholidota; family Manidae; genus Smutsia; species Smutsia gigantea. Next base: position 154,536 of record JAVSCE010003150.1, on the reverse strand, counting down.
TAATTTAGAAAACAAAATCATAAAAACCTTCAGTGTCCAACCATCAGGAAAATGTTGAGCAAAGTAAGATATGTGCATGTTAAATAGCAATTTCAAATAATGTTTTCCAAGAATATTTCATGGCATATACAAGGGCTTGTATTATAACATTAGATGGGAAAAGCATTATATGAAAAAGTGTAAATGGAAAAATATTTAAAAGGAATAAACCAAAATATGGGAATGTAAATTGGTATAATCTCTGTAGGAAGCAGTATGGAGGTTCCTCAAAAAACTAGAAACAGGAATACCATTCATCCTAGTAATTCCACTTCTAGGAATTCACCCAAAGAAAAAAATCCCTGGTTCAAAAACACATATGCACCCTTATGTTTATCACTTCAGTATTTACAATAGCCAAGATATGGAAGCAATCAAAGTGTCCATCCATACATGAATGGATAAGGAAGATGTGGTACATATCCAATGGGATATTATTCAGCCATAAAAAAGGAAAGAATGCTTCCATTTGTGACAACATGGACGGACCTAGAGGGTATTATGCTCAGCAAAATAATCCAGGCAGAGAAAGACAAATACCATATGATTTCACTTACTTGTGGAATATAAAAACAAAGCAAAACAGAATGAACAAAACAGCAGTAGACTCACAGACACTGAGAAGTGACTGGTGGTTACCACAGGGGAGGGGTTGGGGTGGGTGGTTGGGTGAGGTAAGGGGGATAAAAGGGCATGAACATTCTCAATCATAATATAGTCAGTTATGGGGACAGCATGGAGAATATATTCAATGATTCTGTAACATCTTCATATGCTGACAGATAGTAACCCCAATAGAGGGGGTGAGGATTTAATAATATTGGTAACTGTTGAACCACTGTGTTGTATATTTGAAAACAATGTAAGATTGTATATCAACAATACTTAAATAAATTTTTTTAAAGAAATCAACCAAAATGTTAAAATCATGTGAATCTAAAAGAGCTCTAAGAAAGTGAAGTCTTAAATTAGAAAAATCATTTTGACCCCAGCTATCATGGAGAACTCATCAAGGAATCAGAAGGTAGTGATACTCGGCCTGGCATAGCTGAAAATTGGCAAAGTAGAAGTTCATTTAGGTAAGACTCTTTTTCAATGTAATGCTCCTATTTTAAAAGATGTTTAAACAAGGAGTTTATCACTTAGTGAATGCTATCAGGATAATGGAAGTTTAAAACAGGGAGATACATATATCATAAGCACAGAACAATCATAGCTCAATAAAAACTATTTTGAAATGCTATCATAGGTTGCCTCTGGTCTGCCAACAGCTAGAAGATAAATATTCTCCTTTCTCTACTTTTCAATATTTCCATCATCCCGTTTCCTCTGCTCCAAGCTTTTGGAGTACTTACATGTACTCTGCATGCAATGCTCTTTTAAAACTTACAAGTATCAGTGTTTATTAAAGTTACCTAATCTTTAACAGAAGAATTTCTTCATTCCATTTTAAAATTACCAAATTAGTGATTTTTAAGTTACAGAACTTCAATCTGAAAGACACAGCAGACATTCCTACTTATTCCTGGTACTGGAGAGAAAGCCCACACCCCACTCCACAAAGGACCTTATTACATTCAGGAGAGCCCCAGAACAGTGCTGGGATGCAATAAGACCCCTGGGGTGAATGGCACTTGCAGATCAGGTCTCTGAGTACAAGCACGGTGGGCAGCTGGTCCCCAAGACTGATCCCTGGACCCAGAGGCTGGAAGCAGACCTCTGTGCCAACAGCTCACGTGCACTCACACTGTAACTCTCAGCATCGCCTTCTCATAGCCCCTTACCCGAGGACTTCCCCGAAAACAGACCAGCAAAGGACTCAGGGGTCTCAGCAATCAAACCCACCCTTCCTTCTTCTCCCTGTTTCCTTACAGACCATTGTTCCGTCTACATTCCCACTGTGCATTAATTTTTCATAATGACTCACCCTCCTCAAACACAGACTGAAGGACTCCTTGCAAAAGCACATACAAGAACCATAATAAGCCTCCTCTCTTTTATTCAGTTCTCATGCCCCATGTGGTCCTGAATAATGGTCAGAGCAGACAGGGGAAGTCAACTTTGACTTTTGAAAAGCAAAGTCCTCCTCACTTACCCCTACAGCCTTCTGTGACATCTATGAAAGTACACTGCTCGAATCTTTCAAGAGTGGACTTGCTGCAAGGACTGTAGTTAGCTGGCCACCTTTGAAATCTGTCCTACCGTTCACACTGAGACCACTCTCTTTCCAGGTTGCTTCCAGTCAATGACTGAGCTCAGCAGAGCTACTAGAACTCCTCTAATTGACGATCTTTGCTCCGAAGCTCTCTGTCAAGCTACTAGATGTTCTCAGAGCTGCATTGCAGTCTGAGATTCTGCTATGGGCCTCCTTCCTCTGCCCTGTCCTTTCATAGGTGTCAGACCTGCAGAATGGTCTGAGCATTATCTCTGTCTCTGTGACCTCTGCCCTTTATCTTTCACAGGTATTTCCTACACTAAATCTCTTACACTTCTAATTCTGTCCTGGTGTCTACTTCCCACAGGACCCAAACTGACACAAATTCCTCTTCCTTGGATATATAACACATGTCCCAAGATGGAGATCTTGTTATCTCACCAGCTTGATGATCTCACTTAGAAAGCACTTTCAACTAAAGGATTGGCATCTGCAGAAATACTAAATCAAATTTTTGTACTTCCAGGAAGCAGATGATTAATAAATTGCTGTCATTATTAATAGCTATGGTAGTTCTATAAAACAATGGTTATAAACTCCAAAGGACTGGCATCATCTCATATTTGTCTATTCCCTATTGAATAAGCCAATCTAATAGATGGTTATTCTTGCAGGGCACTCTTTTCCAACAAAGAAATCACAGTGCACAGTTGCCAAATCAACAGACTAGCATAATATCATGATACAGATAGAGCAAAGGATGCCAGTAGGGTTCTCAGTTACAAGCTAAAGCTACCTTAAACAATAGGGAATTTGAAGACATGATACAGCATGGGGGGAAGGAAGAGACCTGGGCACCAGGCTTGGAAATGGATGAAAAGAACCAAAGGAGTTCCAAGAGCCAGGATGCCAGAGCAGGACTCAGCACTCACTTCACGGTGGAAGTTTCTGGACAGGTCGATGCAATCATTTTAGCCATTGCTGCAACAAATCACCTGCGACCATGTCTGGCAACGGTGTGTCCCCCCTGGCTGGGCTGAGGTCACACAGCTGCCATCTGGCTACACCAGGAAAAGGGAGAGAAGAGCTGCAGGAAGGTCCCTTGATGGTGGGGGCATAGGTACCATGAAGGCTGTGAACAAAGAGGAGAAGAAATTCCTTCAACGGATATGAAGGAGGTGTTATAAGGTGCTAAGCAGTGGGAAGATAAAAATAAAACAGACAATTCCACCACACACTTTTAGATCTCAGCCCAGCCCTCATCCATCAAGTGAAGGCACAGGACGTTTGTTCAAAGGAAATGCTGGAGCAGTGGTTCTCAACTGGCTGACAGAAGAATCATCTGGGGAGCTATTATAAATCCTAGTGCTCAAAACCCAAGCCAACTAATTAAGAATTTGGGGGGTGGAGCCTAGACATCAACACCTTCTAAAGTTCCCCCAGATGATTCCAACATGCAGCCAAGGTTGAGAACTGCACTAGCGGGAAGCCAATACACAAAATGGCCAAAACAGACCTGCTCTGGTTGGGTGGGGACCTTGGTGCAGCTCCCATGCCCTGGCCCCTGAGGAGCCTCTAAGGAAACCCTTCATACTAACACATAAGATGGGTCGTGATTATTTGTTGCGTCTTCTGTTTTCCCACACTCCAAATCCAGTCTGTCAATTTGGCTCAACCTTCAAAAGATAGTCAGACTCTGACCAGCTCTCACCACCTGCCCTGCTGCCTCTCTGGTCCAAGCCACCATCATCTCCGGCTTGGCTTGCTGTGATAACTTCCTAATGCTTCTCCCTGCTTCTGCCCTTGCCCCCTGCAATCTGCTCTCAGCACAGCAGCAGGAGTAGTCATTCTATCGTGAGATAAATCAGAGCACAGCCCTCCTCTGCTCAAAGCTCCGACATGGCTCACCTTTCATTGCAAGGAAAGGCTCTACACAGAGGGTCAGCAAACTTTTTTAGCAGATATTTCAGGTTGTGCAGGCCATATGGTCTTTGTCACAGCTTCTCAACTGCCATGGTAGCCAGAAAGCAGCCATAGATGACGTGTAAATGAACGAGCACGGCTGTGTGCCAATAAGACTTGATGTACTAAAACAGATTTGGTCTGCAAATGGTGTTCGCCAATCCCTGCTTGCAGATCAAACGCATTACAGTTCTGGCCTGGTAGCCCCCTGTCCTCCTTGCTCTCTCCTTTCCAGTCACATCGGCCTCCTTGAAGTTGCTGGGATGTCTTACAGAGTGTGTTCCATTTCCTCTGCCCTCGAAGCTTTTCCTTCAGCTAGACCCTCACCTCCTTCAGGCCTGTGTTCAAATCTTCTCTTCCCAGCGAGGCACCCACCTCCCCATCTCCACCCTGATGGCACCCCAGATCTCCTTACTCCCTCCCTAATTCCCTCCTCTAATTTTCTTGCACTGTTACACATACTTTACAATTTACTTATTTATTAAGCTGTTTACTGTCCGTCTCAAATGTAAATTGCACACTCACAGCGTATCTGTCAGGGATCCATCAGAGCAGCAGAGCCACCAGGAGAGACAGAGAATAGGGGTTGACCGCAGGGATCCATCCTTAGGCCTAGCAGGGAGCAGGGGTCGTGGCCGGGGTCACCATGGGGCAGCCATCCAGGCAGGAGCCCCAGACGTGCACGAGGGAAGGGACGAAGTGGAGGTCGCGCAGACAACGGCAGACAAAATGGAACCTCCACCTGGTGCTCACTGACTCCAGCCCCAACGCTGTGGAGAATCTTCCAAGGAGCAAGCGGAGATCCAGCGGGGCCTGCCGGTCACCAGTACGCAGGGGGGCAATCCTGCCGTCGAGCCGCACCGCGCGACCATGCGCTGCCCCAGTGTCTGGCGGCCGCGCAGACCTTCCGCGCTGACGGCTAAGCCCCTGCCTTTCTGATCTTATGCCAATAGTCCCTGTGGCCTCCCTGACCTTGAGAAAGAAATGCTGGGCATGCAGTTCCGGCTGGGATAGGGTGAGACATTATAAAGCCACCTCAGGCAGGAATAATATTGTCTGTTTTACTGATGAATCAGAATCTCGAGAACCTAAAATAGTGCCTGGCAAACTGTAGGCACCTAAAAAATAAAAAAAATAGTTGATGGATGGATGATGAATGAATGAATGATACTTTGGTAGCTACTGACTCATGCCAGCCACACTAGCTAGCAGTGATGAGCCCTGACAGCAGAGAGCGTGCGTGACGGCCATCACCGCATGGGCCCATGCAGTGTCTGTGTAGGCTCCCATCCTCGGAAACTGCCCAGCAGCAGAAACAGGGAAATTCTAACCCTGATGGTATCTCCTCCAGAATACCAACGGGGATCCAGCACAGACGGACAGCAACACTTCCTCAAATCCTTTCTCCAAACTCACCGTGGCTCCTCGACCTGGGAAGCCACCCCAAGCCTTTCTGGTCTCTCCCTCAGCTCCCACACCCCCAGAATGATTCCCTTGCCCACTTTTCCCCGTGTGCACTCACTTCCCTGCATTGAATCTGCTCTCCCTAACCTTTTGAATATGAGTTCCCCCTTCCCCTGCTCCCTGCCCCTACCAAGCACCCTAATGTACCTCCCAAGTGAGCCGGCAGGTTTAATCTCCCTTAGAAGATTGTACATGTGTGTGTATGTATGTGATGTATGTGTACGTCTGTATACATACATATGTACATAATTTTAACATACTTGATATATACAATTTTAATATATATTAAATAGATATTCTTTTTTCCCTCCCTCGTACTAAATGAATGAACAAATAAAAGGAATGAATGAATGAATTTGAAAGCCACTGGCCTAAACTACTGTTCTTCCTTTTAGCAGCCCTGCAATTGTATGAACTCTTTACTGACAATAGGACAGGGATACATGATAAATCAAGCCCTTTGGATATTAATGTGACAGAACCAGTCCGAGGACTCATAGAACCTGAGAGTGACTCCTGGTTACCATGGGGGAGGGAGTGGGGTGGGTGGGTGAATAGGTGAAGGCAAGAGAGAGGCACAAAATTTCATTCATAATATAAATTAGTCACGGAAATGGAAGTACAGCATAGAGAATACAGTCAGTAGTTCTGTAACATCTTTCTATTTTGACAGTAACCACTCTAGTAGTAGAGGATTTAATAATGTAGACAACTGTTCACTATGTTGTATATTTGAAACCAATGTAATACTGTATATCAACTATCCTTCAATAAAAAAATATATCAACCAAAAAAAGAGAATCAAACCAAGTGATATTTCAAAGACATATACTTTTTATATGTAAAAATATATACTGATGAGAGTACTCTGCCAGCTCTTGGGTCATAGTAACATTAAAAATATAATAAATCAGGATTATTGAGAAAAATCACACAGATTTTAGCAATATAAATCTGGTTTAAAATCTTTTTAAAGGATGATTCTGTTTCATGCCTTTGTGCTGATTTTATCAATTAGGCAATAGTAATAAGGTCAAAATTATTCACTTAACAAAGGCACTGACAATAAAGAATGGATAATATAAAAATATTTTTATCTGGCTTTGAATCACTATATATAGTTATAACCTATGTGTGTACACATATATATATAATATTGCAGCCAATTCATAGTTCTACTGATGTTATATTAATATTGAAATGAGTATGCATTTCCTAACAGATGTTTATATTCAAGAAAAGTAGTCTAAAATCTACCCCTGATAATTCACAAAGTAGATAATCAACAGGCAAAAATAATCCACCCTTAGCCTTTTTCATAGAATAAAATGTTCTCTGGTTATAAGAGACAACAGAGGACAAAGAACTTGGGCTGTACACCTCAGACACATTCAGAACAGGGCAAAGAAACTCCCAGGAAGTCCCCAACTCATTGCCGTATTTACTCTGAGCCAAGGTCAAATTCAAGATGGATGTGAATTGTGCACCCTTAATACTTCCTGAAGTTTATTTCCTAGAACAAAGATAAAGACTTTAGACTTCACTCCCAAATCCAGAACAATTTCATATTATCTAAAAGATGATCCAATATGTGTGAATAACAATAAAGCCAAAGGTAGAAATCCTCTAACCACTAGGGCTTATGATCCATTGATTCTGGAATCAGTTATCTCCAGAATAAAATTTCCTGTCTAGAATGTCCTGGGTCATTCTTAGTATTAATCCCTAGTACAGAACCGATGTCATTCATTTAAGAGCCTCTGGCACAAGCTATGCAAATCATCCTCACTAGCTTCCCCTTGCTCTACAGTGGCTACAGTCAGACAACTGTGATTCTGTTTACAACAGAAAACCTCTCTCTCTTGTCCAACTAAGTCCCCACAATCTAAAAATGGCCTGCTTCTATTTGGGGAAACAGCCCTCTGAGCGCTTCAGATGCCAATACCTGTAAACGCCAACTCTGACTCACTGTGACGCAGTCATCTTGAAAGAATCATGGTGATGAATCAGTTTGCAATCAATTCTCTATAAATTAAAACCTGACTAACTTAATTCAATGAATCATGTCATTCCAGGAGAAAAAAAGTGAAAAATTAAGAGAGAGTGAATCACACAAATATGGACGTGCGGGGAGAATGTGGCATTTCTGAGTCAGATTTCATAGCTGACAGAAAACAGGAAAGACACATTTCCCTTTAGGCTCATCACCTGGGAGTACCCTGTGTTACGTGGCAAAAGGTACCTGTCTGCTCTCAGAGAGCCCAACCTACTTCCTAATTGCATCACCCAAGTTATTTGCTCAGAGAATCTGACAACGCCTTTGAGCTTATAATCATCATCATCACATGGAAATAATGAACTTGACTTCCACTTTGAAATAACAAAAAATCTGTTCCTTAGGCATGAAGGGAACAGAAAGTTCCACTACTTAGCGTCCTGAATTTTCTGCTTTACCCAGGGGAAGGAGGAAATGACTCAGCTTCCCTAAGTACTGACCATCCCCATACCTCCAACTTATTTGTACATGCACGGTAAGGGTCCTATAAGCATCCAGCAAATATTTATAAAGTATGTTCTATGTGTCAAGGACTTTGGACAAACATATATAACCTACCCTGACAAATTTACTATTAGGTATGTTTCTTTGAAATATTTTTATTGATGATATCCTTCAGCTTAGAACCATATTTGTAATGCTTCTTTAAATTTAACTTATGTATATCTTGCGCTTAGTGCAAACCCTTTAATACAATGATTTTCCCACTGAGTTCTGTATCTCTAGGTCAGCTAGAGTTCACCTTTGAGTCACTGTTTTCAGGTAACTTCCTTTGGTAGCTATTTGGTTTATCTTTTCAGTAATGGACATATATATATATATATATATATATATATATATACACACACATTTTATATATGTGTGTGCATTATATATTTATATGTACATATACTATATACATAATGTATACACACACACATATGTATATATCCACTGGAATAAAATTCTTGTACCAAATCTTTGTACCATCTGTCCCTATAATCCATGCTTTTCTAAATTTTAATATTATAGAGGGGATATCAGAGGGGAATATGATCCTCCCCCACCTCTGCAGGCCACCTGATTTTCTCCCTAAATCCTTTGGAAGTATTTGAAATTTAAAATACTACCAGGATATGTCTGGATATGTTTTCATTAGTATAAGCAGATACTGCATTAGCCATTTCTGTGTACATACTCAGGACTCCCACCACTCAGGCAAGTTTTCTTCTATTATATTTGAGTGTCATGCTTGTCCTTTTGCTCTGGGCTCCTTCTTAGAAACCTCCATTATTTCTGTTGAATACACTACCTTCTTCTCCTAAGCTATCCATTTGGCTTGATTTTTAACTCTTCGTCCTTTTTCTCTACATCCTGAAAGGTGTGTTCTCCAGTTTTCCCTAGCTCTTCTAGTGTTTTCCTGCTTATTCATCCCAGAAGAAGGTAAGACTTACTCCGGCTTAGTGATTACCCCACAAGACCGAGTTCACCTATTTCTCTTGAAGGTCCTTGGAATCCTCCCAGCAGGTTATAATGTGGAGGGCTGGGTGATGTCAATGTCTGTCTCCTATTCAGGCCTAAAGTGAATGGTATGCCGTGGAAGTCAAGGGCATTTCCAGCAGAGAAATGTCTTTTCACAGCTTCTTCCCAGCATCAGCAAGGCTGCAAAGCCTCCAGCTTTCTGCTTCTGCCTTGTTGTTTGCCAGGCCTCTGTGCCAGGGAACAGCCGAGCCTCTGACCACTCCCTCCTCCATTCTGCAGATCGCGCAGCCGCCTTACCACACTGCTGGTTGCCTTCCCTGTAGCTGCTCGTGTGAGACCAGCTGCCTCCCTTTGCTGCTAATTCTAGCTCCCTGGGCTGCCAGGGTGGAATAGAAAGCACGTAGTGTGTTGTATCTGACCTCATGACCCTCCCTGAGCCTCTCCAGCCTGCACTCAACTGAATGGGGGTGCTAAATTCTACCAAGGTCTCCTCCTTGATGGCAGTGGAGTGCAGCCTGAAGCTCCCTGCCAGGCTGTCCTGCTCAGGATACAACAGTTACAAATCCTGGGGACTCCCTTTGCCATTAACTGATGGAGATCCACAGCTACAAAAGAAAAACCATATGTATTTTCAACATAGTGTCCAATCTGTAACATACCACATATTATCACCTAGAAAACATAACATTAGAGCATTAGTTTGCAATGGGTGTGGTTCTTCTGATATACTTCAATATTCTCCCTTCAGAACACATGACAAAGGGGAAGGTTATCTCCTCTCTTTCTTTGCCAAAACAATCTTATCTCCCTCCTGGTCCTCAATGCAACTGAGGTGTCCTAGGTCAGAAACCCATAGCCCAGGCTACTGTGAGGGAAAGACAGATGCACAGATTCAATTTTACCCCACATGCACCACAGAGACAAACCTTCGTAATAAAAATTCTCACTTTGAAGTTTGCAAAGTGCCTGCACCTAAGCTATTTCACTGACTCTTCATGAGATCCATGTAAGAGAGACGTCGTCATGACCTGCTTCACAGAGGGTAGGAATGTGCTTGGCAACCTTTGCAGCTCTGCCCACCAGCATCCTTTACCCTGCACATCCTCTAATAATTGCTCCTTACTTCAGCCTCTGGCAGCCTTTCCAGTCTGCCTCCCAAACTCACTTGTTCAGTCTTGGAGGTTCTCTGTCACTGATCATTCACTTGGGATCCCCCACTGGGAGTGGGTATTTCAGACATCCCCTTGCTTCCTGCCCTGCCCTCCTATGGCCTGCAGCCCTGGGGCCAGGCACACTTGCTCCAAGCCTTCTGCTGGCAGCCAGCCCCCCTCACTCACATGCCAAATCTCAAAACTCAGCCTGGGCCAAGCCCAGGACTCCCCAGTTACCTAGGAGAGGAAGGCAAACACAGACATGGAAATTAGGCCCCAGAGGAGGCAGAATTTACATTGTATCAGAATGTACAGATCCTCCAGCCAGGCAGTTCACAGTGGAATTGCAACCCAGTCATCTACTAAGAGTATGACCCTGGGCAAATGTCTTAACCTTTTTAAAGTCTCTATTTCTCAACTATGAAAAGGAAATGATAGTATATCTCGCTCCCAAAGGCTTTTTGCAAATATTAAATGAGAATAGTATAAGTTAAGTGCTAAGCATAATGCTTGGGACCTGGCAAGCTGCCATAAATGTTAACTGTCATTTTTACTATTATTATTAATAAGGTCAAAGAATGAGTAAGTGGCAGAGCTGGGAATTGAATCCTTCTCTAGCTCTTCATTTTATTTTTAATAGCACATAATTAAAGAAAATTAGTATATGATGGTAGACAGAAATGGTCACTAAATTGCTTTTGATGAAACGTGGAGAGGTTTGATTACTTTAACAGCTTACTAGAGGTCAGAAAAATATTACTTGCCCTAGATAAATATTACTTAGCAATTTTCTATTATTTTATTAGGCTACTCTGACAGGGAGCTCTAAAGGAAATATCACTATTGATATGTGAGTCGAAATACATTTTCTTGGTCTTTGTTATGGTAAGCAAATACACATTATTAAATCCAATGGCTTTCCCTGTGAACTCATGATAGCACTGTGCTGCTGCTGAAAGCATTCCAGGTGGGACTCGTCTCTCTCACAGGAAACCTCTGCAACCATTGCTCATAGTCGTCTCTGTAATGAACATATACAATTTTCCAGTCTCTTCCTTGGAAGCTGAACTTGGCCTAAAGAGGCAGTAGTATCTTTGATGGCCCTTGACAAAAGGGCTACTTCAGAATCTTTCCTGAAGTAATAATATCCGTTAGAGTGAATGGTCTTCAAATATAGACCCCCACGCCTGTGTCAAGGCCTGTCAGACAATTAATTATGTGTATTCCAGTGGAACCATATTAGCACTTCCAGTTTTTCTCAATAGCATGTCTGCAGTTGGTTTTAATTTTATTGGATGGACAAATTGGCCAAAGTGTTTATTGTGGGCCACAATCTTTATGGATATTGACAGATTATCTTTTGATAGTTTGCAGCAGACACTGCTACAGGGGAGGCAATGAGCTCTTGCTCAGATGATACACTTATCGGTATCTTGCTCAGATAGTACAGTCTGCAAGCTTTTAAGGCATGCTTCCACATTTCCTGGCAAGGAGAGAAACTCTGGAGTAGTTAGAGCTCTAAATGAATCCAGATCATCTCTCTGTATAAAATGCTTAGTTATGGTTCCTCGAGGTTCACCAGTGGTAGTTTGTATGCCATTGTCCCAAGGTTCAGCTGGGTATGATTTTATTCTATGCATTCTGACAATGATCCTGAAATGATGTAAAACCCAAGGCAAACTGAACATTAGGCAAGCAACCCTAATCTAGACAGAGAATAACTACTCTGGGCCAGGGACTGTGACAAACATTTCACATGCATGAGCTCATTTGATTTTTATTATAATTCTGTCATGTGGGTACTTTTATTAAGCTTATTTTAGGATGAGGAACCTATGACCCAAAGGGTTAAGTAACTTGTCCAAGGCCAAACTGCAAGCAAAACAAGGAGGACGAATTAACCAGATTTCCTGATTCTAGAACCTCAACTGTCAGCTCACCAGGGCCCCAGCCATAGGTGCCCTCCTTTCTCCTGATTCAGGAATACACCAAAATAAGTCCCACGTTAGGATCTTTGCCAACCTAGTGCCTCAGCTGGGAAAGCTGTTCTCATGGATGGCTTCTTGCTGTCATTCACAGCTCAGTGTACTCGGAGAAGCCTTCTGTGTCAGAGAGGATGCTCAGAGATGTCTCAAGCAGGGGGCAAGAAAGCTGAGGTGGTAACCCATCACCTCCCGTCCATCACCGACTGAGGGCTGCTCTGTGCATAAACAGAAGCTATGGCTTGCACGGGAATGCTGAGCACTGGAAAGCAGGCTTTCAAGATGGGTTGGCTCAGGGGTTCACTGATGTCCTCAAGCACTGGATAATTTCCTTCTCTACACTCGCTCTCCAGGGAGTCAGATTTCCTCAGGAGTATCTTCTTCATGGCCATAGGTCAGCTGCCAAGAACTGCATCTGTTTGCCTCCTTGTTCACATCTGATAAGAGAAACAGACCATCTCTTCCTTTTAAGAGCAGAAAACTTGTAGACATTTCCAGAAGATCCCCTGCACATCTCACTGGCTCAGACTGGATCCTGTGCCCATTCCTGAACCAATCATTCCCTAGTGACAGGAAAATAACTATGTGCTGATTGGCTTAGGCTCAGCTCCTTACACCAATCACTGGCTAGGGGATGGCATTGCTGTGACTGGGTGATATTAAACAGGGTCAGGCACTGAAGCAGGATCACTCAGCCTTCCCTGAGACACATGGGACACTTGATAAGTGGATTGTTTAGGACAAAGGGGAAGTGAATGCCAGTTTGCTGTCAAGACTCCATTGCACTTAATAACCTTGAGTTCTTTGAAGACTTTTTCAGGTCTTTGGCATTCTTATTTGTGTAGGCAAACAACTAAACCTTCTCAGTGCCCCCCACCCCACCCTAGTCAATATCACATGCCCTGGTTTTATTTATACCATAGCACTTATCACTAATACATACTTGTTTGATTGTTTATTCACTTAGTCTGTTTTCTCCACCACGAAATAAGTGCACAATCTTGTCTGTCTCATATATTGCTACAGCCTTCACCCATAAACTGAGGCTTAGAACACAGTAGATAATAATAAATAATAAATGTTCACTGAATGAATGCATGAACTAATAAATAAAGGACTCAATGAAGAATGGCTCTTACTACACAAAGCCAGGCAGTGAGAAGCGTGTTGAGGCTACTGGTAGGGAGCCCCTTGAACCCTGGCAGTGCTAGGTGAGTGAGAGACTGGGAGAGAGCTAGGGGAAAGAAGTCCTGCTGCTCAGGTCTCCTGGGTCGAAGCCGGGATTTGAGAACGGTACAACCAAATCCATCTCATTCCTGTTAGACATCCCTGGTGGGGATCAGTGAGACCTAGGATGAGACAGGGCAAGGGTGGTTCCCTTCTTGGGAAGAGGAAGCTATTTGCTTCATATGGATCATGGAGGGCCACTGACATGGACTCCAGGAGAATCTATTAGTCTTTCCAAGCTGAGCTCTTTGGTGCAAGTAAATGCATTCTTTTTTTTTTTTGGTATCATTAATATACAACCACATGAGCAACATTGTGGTTACTAGATTCCCCCCATTATCAAGTCCCCACCACATACATACCCCATTACAGTCACTGTCCATCAGTGTAGTAAGATGCTATAAGGTACATGCATTCTAACATGTTTACATTGTATAATTTTCAGGTGTACCTTCTCCTTATCAAATCTTCAAAGAAATGGCTCCTTGCCCTTTTCCTTTTAATATGCTCCTTGTTGGGTTTTCTTTCTCCTGGACCTTTCTTGTCATTGTTGTTAATTGAAGTATAACTTAAATATGTATAAGTGTACCCAGCTTAACAGTGGGCTCAAAGCATTTTCACATATGTGTAACTTAACTATCACTTAGATAAAGAACACTTGTAACACTGGAGAAGCCTCCTCTGTGTCCCCTTCCCTGTTAATGTCCCCTCCCTCAAAGGTCACCATTTCTTTAGCTTCTAGCATTTTAGATGAATTTAGTCCAAATGCACTTCATACAGTTTTTTTAGGGACAGAGTGACCCAGGCTTCCAGGTAAAAAGAGAGGGCCCAGTGGTGACAACAGAGGGGTGGGACAGAGAAGCTGCAGGCTCTTGCTACTCTAGTCTACATGTAGGTTGGAGTTCTCAGTCCAAGCCTTTTGTCCCTTAGGGATTTGGTAATGCTTGGAGACATATTTGGTGGTCAGTACTAGAGGTGAGGGTGGAAAGTGCTACTGGCATCTAATGGGTAGGGACCAGAATGCTGCTAACCATGCCCCAAAGCACAGAACAGCCCCCACCACAAGATTTACCCAGTCCCCAAGTCACCAGTGCTAAGGTTGAGAAATCCTGATTTACAGGATGGTTGCCTTTAAATAGGAGTTGACTTAACATCTCTTCCTATCATCCTTAAGACTCTTTATATAATTCTGATGTACAGAGGGGGCAGGTGGTGAACAGTCTAAGGACAGAATTCTCAGTTCATCTCCATCAACGATAGTAGTAGAAATTTGATGCAAAATTTAACTTGCTGCTTTTCTCTGTGCTTCTTTTCAGGGGACTGTACCGGAAGCTGGGAGGAAGAGTATCAAACACAGCTAGCCTGCTACCACAATTATCCAGAAGTCCCTATGCATAACTTTTATATTCAAAATGCAATGAACATCAACATTATTATTTTTAATGAAATGCTTTTGCAACTATGAAATAGGGAACAATTTTACCTGATGGGAATTCCAACAGAGGAGATGAAATTGAACAAATTGTTTTCTTGGCTGTCAACCTTAGCTTTTTCTAAGAAAAGGCTGCTAGCCAGGTTCTCTTTTAACAGTGTGTTATTGATCAGGTTCCCAGGGAAATTTGCTAGCTCTGCAATGTAGGTCAGAATCACAATTTATAAGTGACCACAGATGCTTTTTGCCTCTGCAATAACAAATGCTGCAATCAAGGGCAAAGCATTCTCATTTCCTCTCCTGGATTTTAAGAGCATCTCTTGAACCTCATTTTCATTAAGATATCAATTGTGCAAGTGTGTGAGAAACACAATTAGAGAGAAAAGGTCAAATGACAGTATTGCTTTATTTCCCTTTAGTTTAATCAGATGACAAAAATTTTATAGGACAATATCATACTCTACCCACCGCACCCCTACCTTCAACAGCAAATTCTTCATAAAATACATCATTTGTCAGACATTATTGAGAAACTAGATATTTCAACTAAGCAAACTTTGAGCAAAGTAAAATGTAACCTCCCATCTCTGCCAATAAAAATTCTACTCATGCTTTTAAGTCTCTTCTCTTCCTTCATGAGAAATTTCCCTTATTGATCTAATAAAAAAGAATCTATTCTACTTGGAATTCCTGATGTCTTTTAATTGTGTTTCCATATGTTATGCCTAGATGGAGGACAACTCCGAGAAATGTGTAAATAAAATAAATGAGTTTGCTCCCTCAGATACATAAGCTATCAAACCAATAGACGATAAACAAAATGGAGATAAAGACACTTTAAAGAGGATTAAATGAGTCAATGTATTTAAAGCACTTGGAATTGTGCCTAGCACATCATAAACTCTAAATAAACATCACTATTGTAATTATTGATTTTACTATTAGAATTAAACAACATGCATTACTCCTAGAGATTAATACTTGATTAGAGTGGAATATAATGTTCCCATCAGATGCAGGATTGTCCATCCTTGACAGCCCAGAAAAGAGATAATTCTAGAGAAAAATATTGGCTTTCCCATCTCAGCAGTGCTGAGATGAAAGGATGTCTTTGCCTAGGAGTCATCTGTGTGACCAGGGCCAGGTATATCCTATATTATGGAGGTGATGATTTCTATAACTAACTCTACTATTTTTCCTCTTTCTCATTCCATTCTCAATGATCAAGAATATAAACTGGTTTTTCCAGCTGAGAGGCTTCACAGAGATTACACTCCAAATGGACTGCCATGTGAATATATTTTCAAATAAACTGGGCTAGCTGCTGCTCAAATGATAATTTGGCTTTCTGTGTTGGTTATCCATAGACAGAAGGTAACAGTGGAGGGCATGTGTGGACCCTTTGGCTCTTCTAATCTCCCTGTGCATTAATAAATTGGTTTTGTACTTCAGGCTACATGAGTTTGGTTATTGTGAATCTATTCCTGAAAATGTATCTACTCAGTAGGCCAACAAATTGAGTTTCTGAGCCTGCCCTTTTTGGCTTGGAAGAATTCATTAAGGTATCCTAGAGATAGGGCAACACGTTTTCCCACTGCCAAACTATTACTTTTACAAGTTCAGCTACCTTTATGGCATTATTTTTATTGCCTCATATTACAACTACTTATATACTTGATCATATTCAATGTAAATTCAATGAGAGTAGTCCAATGGTGTTTAACATATGAAGTATTCTTAAGAGGGATAGAGATGAATTTTTGTATACATTATTAGTGGCCACGCCAAATAGAAAAAAATATATTGGTAGAGAAGAATGAGACAGTTGTAATCAAAATTTCGTATGTGCTTACCCTTGACTAATCCCACCTCTCAAAATCTATGTTAGAGAAAAAACCTGTTAAGTGTGCACGAGGAGATGTATACGCTGCTGCTTAGCACTGTTTATAATCAGAAAAAAATTGAAGCAATCTGCATGTCCATTAGTAGAGTGGATAAATAATCTATAGCCTAACCATTCTATTGAGCATTAATTAGCAGTTTAAAAGAATGAGGGAATTCTAATGTTCTAGCATGGAAAGAGCTCTAAGCCATATTGTTGGGAAGGGAAAATAAAATAAAAAGGGAAACACACATACACAGAAATATGGATTAAATGATACAATCCATGTAGACAAAAAATATGACATGAGACCATAACATATCTTCCCTGAGTACATTTACATTTATGCAGATGCATAAGAAAGTTTGAAGGGGTACACCTCAGATTCATAATTGTGGATAGCCTATCGAGGGAAAGACTACTTGTAATGTTTTAATTTTTTAACAAGACTATATTCATATTTTAACTATGTGATTATGACTGAGTTTTAAAAAGGAAAAGTTAAAGGGCGCAAGAGAAGACCAATAAATGGAGAGACAGCATAGACATACGTGTGTGGGAAAAAAAAGATATGAAACTCCCAAATTAATGTATAAAGTTAAAGTAATCAAAATAAAAATCCTAGTTATTTGGGGGGGAATTTAAAAAATAATTACATGAAGAAACAATCAAAAATCGTTTTCAAATAAAAGAATCACTAGACTAATATTATTGCCAGAAATCAAAAGGTATTATAAAACTGGCAGAATTTTAAAGATGTGAGAAAGGCACAAAAGTGCAAAGGCAACCTTGAAGAATATCACAAAAATAAAGGGCAAAAACTACTGTACAGGGTCAGAAATTCATAGCCTTTATCAAGGAATTCTAGTGTGAAAGAGGATTTTAATAAAATTTACGTGAATGATTCTGCCTAAGGTCAAATCACTATTACAATTCAAATCAAAAGGAGATACAATTAATGTTCTCTAAGTCGAATACCTACGTCTTTTCCTTTATTCTGACATCTGACATGTATATAATATGCAAAGGTGCGTAGGTTACAAGCATATGGCTCAGGGAAATACCACCAAGCAAAGAGATCCAGGTCAAGAAGCAAAACATTACCAGCTCCCAGAAACTCCCCTTCCGCCCCTTTCCCATCCCGAACCCCTTTTACTCCCCAAAAATAACCACTATGCTGATTTCTAACACCAGAGCTTAATTTTATCTTTATTTGACTTTATAAAAATAGACAACTCAGTATGTTTTACTTTGTCTCTTGCCTTGTTCATTTAATGTTAAGTCTTTGAGACTCAAGCATGCTGTTACCTGAACCCTATAGTGTATTTTCCATACAATACAGAATTCACTGTGCACATACACCACTGTCAAGTCACCCATTTCACTGCTGATGGACCTGGATGTCTTCTGTTCTACCTGTTAAAATGAAACAGAGCAACAGACACTCTCAAACACTGGTGGTAGGAATATTAAGAGGTTTAATCAGTTTGGGAGATGGTTCGGCCTTATCTGTCAAAGTTAAACATGGCCTTCCTCATTATCCAGCAATTTTGCTCCAAGTATATACCCAAAAGAAATGCATGCTCTAGCTTACCAAAATAAAAGCACAAGAGTGTTCCTAGCAGCATCATTCCCATTTTATTTTTATCATAACAAACATGGCAATTACTACACTTGTCATGTGAATTTGAGATAAATGGGGTAAACATAATGGATCTATTTATATTTAGAGACACTGCTTGAGGTGCTTTAGTGAAACAGTGTTTTACATCCTATGTGACTTAGCTAAATAAAATCATGTCTAACAGTGAACCCTAATATTAAACCTCAGCCTGCTAGAATTAATACTGGACAGGACTGTCATCTGTCAACCTTGCTATTGGGCTGCTTTGTTAAAAGAGCTACACACCACCTGGCTCACAGTCTGCCCAGCACTTGGACCTAAGGCTTTATTTCATGATGAGCATAAGTATTACAGTAAGTTTTCCTTGAATAATTAGCTTCACTAATGATTTAATTGTCATCTTAAATTACCGTTAACTGAACCTGAAATCCACTTCATTAACTTTAAAAATATAAGGCCAGTGCTAAATTGAATTTTAAATGTCAGCAACTAAAATAACAAAGAAGAAAGATAGTCATTCCGTGATTTTCAAACCTCCTGTTCCACAGAAGATTATTTTAAAGATAATAATAACTCCATATGCTATATGCGCTATGAAACAATAATTTGGAGAACATCTTCATTTTAAAGACATTTTAATCAAATCACAAATTAAACACCAAGAAAAAATTCAAGCATAGGAAAGTTATTTCTCAGTATTTGAAATACTGAAAAATACAAAGACATTCCTTACTAAATAATTTAAATTTTAAGTATATAATGAAAGCTAGCTTTACAAATTTATGTTTAATAGCAAACTAATCAAAATTATTTGGGAATGGCAATTATCAAACTAAGGTCATCATATAGGTTATTCTGGTTTTATATTAAGGCTTTGAAAACTAATGTTGAACATAGACTTATAAAAGACCCAGCACCTCCACTTCTTCCAAAACGTCCAACCATGAGAAATGGAAACATGTCCACACAAAGACTTTATGGGAATGTCTAAAACAGCTTTATTAATAATAGCCAAAAGTGGAAATAACCCACACGACCATCAACAGATGAATACTAACAAAATGTAGTGTGTCCACATAATAGACTTTCAATCAGCAACAAAAAGCAGCAAGGTACTGGTACATACTAAAACGTGGATGAACCTCGTAAACGCTGCTAAGTGAAAGAAACCAGACATGAAAGATCACATACTGTATGATTCCACATGAAATGCCCAGATAAGGAGAAACTGAAGACAGAAAGTAGATACATGGTTGCCCAGGGCTAAAGGCAGGAATGAGAAATGACTGCTAATGGGCACAAAGTTTCTTATCAGAGTAATGGAAATGTTCTAAAATGAGAATGTAGTGATGGTTGCCCAACCCTGCAGATATACAAAATACAGATGACTATATAAAATCTAAATATATAATAAATAAAATCTTAATTTCTAAATATATATATCATCATTGGATTATCCCCTTAAACTGGGTGGAGTGGATGGTACATAAATTCATGTCCCAACAGAGCTGTTGAAAAAATAAGATTGAAGCTTGGGAATGAGCCAGGGTATTGTGGATGGTTGCAATTTGACATGAGGGCATATCGTGACTTTCTGTCCTCTCAAAATTCTAACGTCGTGTCATCTGCATTTTCATGAATTGAAGCTCACTATGCAAAAAATAATAAAATATAACAAAAACATAAAGATATCCCATTAGCTAATATAACAAGGAATCAGATTCTAGGAGATATTTATTAAAATATATATCCAAGGGAAATAAAACTCAGGTTTATGAGGATTGTTTTTTGTTATTATTTACTTCCTTCTTCACCTCATAAAGTTCCTTCTCCAACTAGGATCCAGAGCAAATTTTTAAAACCTAAACTAGATCACATCATTGCATTGTTCAAGTCACCAACAGTAAGAATGATCTTTAACCTCTGCGTTTTCTCCTTCAGTTCATACTGTGTTCTCATCCCTAAATAAACTCCAGCTCCACTGGACTTCCTTCTGTCCTTCTAAAACCTCCAAGTTTGTTCCAGCCTCAGAGTCTTTGCACTGGCCATGCCCTGAGAGGCTGCAAAGCCTACTGGTTAAGTGTGCAGATTCCGGCCCCAACGCCTGGCTTTCTGGCTGTGTTTAGATACCAGCTGTGTGACTTTGGGTGAGGTATTTAATTTCCCTGTGTCTCATTACCTCATCAGTATAATGGAAATAAAAAAGGTAATACAGTGTGGTTGTTAGAAGATTAAATGAAAGGATGCTTGAAAAGTGCTTAGAAGAGCTTTTATTTTAAAAAAGAAGTACCTACTACATAAAATTATCTTTCCTCGGATCTTCTCACTGAAGATTTTTTAATCAGAATTTGGTTCAAATGTCATTACACGTTTCCCAGCCCTGTTTATTCAATATATATTTATTAAATGCCTGCTTTGTGCCAGGAACCATTTTGGGTGCTGGAAATATACCACAAAGAAGACAAAAATCCCACCCCTTGTGAACTTTACTATTTCTGAGACAGATGATAAATAACAGTTACAGCCAAGGCAGCATGTCAGAAGCTAAGAGTGGAAAAAACAGCAGGAAAGGGGCCGTGGGCTGCAGTGGCGGGGCAAGGAGAGGTGACGGGGCTGTGTGGTCAGAGGTATGGAGGGCAGAGGATTATGTGGGAACTCCAGGGCCATGTAAGGGCTTCGCCTTCCTGTCCCAGTGGCATGGGGGGTGTGGCAGATAGACTCTAAGAGGCCCCGGTCATCCCTGACTCCTGATTCACTGACACAGTGAGATACAAGCGTCATCGCAAGCCTCCAGTTTGTAGTAATTTGTTACCCAGCAACAGATAATGAAGCGTGAGCCACCCAAGGATTCTGAGCAGAGGAGCTGGGTGATCCGACCTGTATTTTAGAAGAATTGCTCTGGCTGTGGTGTGGAGAACAGACTACAGGAGAGCAAGCATAGACTCCTGGGGCCCAATTAGAAAACCATTGCAGTAACTCAGGCATGAGATGCTGGTGGCCTGGATCAGGGTATGAGGTCATGAGAAGCAGCCATATTTTCTCCTCCTCACAGAGCTTCTATCTAAAATTTTCATAATTTTTTATTTATTTGCAATGACCTTGTCCCTTCCCCAACCCATTCCTAAAAGAATGAAAGTCCTATAACAAGTATCTTATCCATCTTGTGCATCAGTTTAACCACCACGTCTAAAGCCCATAGCGGGTCCTAAATGAACATTTGTAGACTGAGGGAAAGGGAGAATGAATGCATGAATAAATGAATGACTGAGTTCAAATCCACTTTCTATCCTTTGTGCAGGGTACATGGGATTTTAAAATATGATAGATGAGACATTTCAGATTAATGAAAGGGCCTTTAAAAGCTGTTGCTGGGATAGCTAACAACCTAGAATAAAAATTAACTAGATACTTTGCTTACACTATACTCAAATAGGTGGCAAATGATTTGAAGAGTTCAATATTTCAAAAAAAATTAATCCTAAAAGAACAAAAAGAAGATATAACTTAATTATTTCAATGTGGAAAAGGACTCTCTAAATGCAGAAACTAGTAGAAAAAAGATTGACAGGTTTCAAAATACAAAAACGTTTAACTCTGCACAGCAAAATCATTATAACAAAATAGAAATACAACAAAATGCAAAAAACATACAAAGAAAGGTACTACCAATGGGATAGTGGGATAATATCCTCCACGTAAAAATGACACGAATACATAAAGGAAAAAATCTGCATAGAAAAATTTGGCTTAAGTTTAGAAATAAGTAATTTACAAGACATACAAATGCTCAAAAAACATAAAAAACTTTCAGCCTTCCTAGAAATCACATAAATGCAAATTAAGGCACAGTAAAATAATAGTTTTCACATACAAATAGACACTGACTTCTGTTAATGCTAATACCTATGTTGGCCTAAGTCACTGGTTAATGGGTATCATTTTTTTTTTGCTCCCATGAATGTAAACTGAAACAATATTTCATCAGGTGATTTAGTAGTATGCAACAAATATCCTTAAAATGTCCACAGCCATTGGCCACATAATTCTACTCACTATAAAGAAATTATCCAAGATGCACACAAATATGTATGTCCATACAAGGAAATATGAGTCAGACAAAAAAAATCTTATTATAGAAGAGATATCAGTTGTATTGAAAAATGTTTTCAATGTAGTATATCATTAAGTGGAGAAAAAGGTTATAAAGCAGAATATACAGAATGATCCCAATTTTTAAAAGTACATATACAATTTTTATCATGGTGGTTATATGAATATATGCATGTAATAAAAATGACATAACTATACACTCACATTGTACCAATATCAATTCCCTGAGTTTTGATATTGTGTAATAGTTATGTAAGATGTAACCATTGGGTATAATTGGGCACAAGTACACAGGACAGCTCTGTACAATCTTTGTAACTTCTTGTGATTATATTTATCTCAAAACAGAAATGTTTCTTCTGTACTTATACATTGTAGAATATAGGGAAATACAACAATCCGCTAACAGTTGTTTCCACTGGTTTATAAGATTTGGGTGATTTTTTTTTATTTTCATCACACTTTTCAACTTCCCTTCAATGAGCAAAGATTGTTTTTATAATAAGAAAGTGTTATATTGTTTTAAATAATGTAAAAACCTAAAGATGCCCCAAGAACTAAAATCTTTTTTTTTGAGTGTGTATGTATGTGTGTGAGTCATATGTAATATGTATATACATGGATGAATGGATGATAGATAAAAAGATATAGCCATTTATTAAATTTATCAGATACTGGAATGAATTATCACAAAAATGCTTCTGATAATGTAAAGTGCATGGATATATGAGCCACACACAGAGCTTTCCCATAGTTAATGGTTACTGACCATTTGGTTAATAAATTCAGTTAATATTCAATTCTGTACATTTATATAATTTAGTATTGTGCGTTAAATTGTGATCAACTATAAAGATAGATGTCAACATCTACAAATGTCATATATAGGCTCATTTTTTCTTCATCCCTTCCCCCCTTCCCCCCCACAATGCTATGTCCTTCACCTGTTTCCTTTCCCTGCCCTCAAGTATTATGGTAAAAACAGTTTGAAGTGGAAGAAACCACAGTTTGCATCTGGTTTCTTCTTTTTAGCATCTGTGGTCTTGGCCAAACCTGCTATCCTCTCTGAGTTTCAGTGAACTCCTCTGTGAGATGGAAATGCTAACACCCACTTACAGAGAGGCTAGGAGAATTAATTGAGACAATATGTGCCAAGTGGAACTAGTGGGTTCTCAATAGATCTGAGGACCCTCCTTTTTCTTCCTTCATTTCCTGCCTATTTCCTGGCTTCTTATTGCCAACTCTTTGAAGTCCTTATTTTCTGAGAAAACAGTGGATTTTTTTTAAATTGCACAGACTAGGACACTAATTTTCTCAGTAAGCTCCCATTTTAAGAATTAAGTATCACTGGAGGCTCTTTTCTTTTTGAAGGTTGGGAGGCCAGGGAAGAAAGTGGAGGAGAATGGAGACTAATTGTTTTTGTCACCACTAAGAGTCCCGTGCACCAGGAAGCTCGAAGACAGATTCCCCCAGTTAGAAAAGTTGGAGATCCAGTTTTATTGAACCAACCAAGAGTACATTTCTCTGGAGGAACGCCTCTAAAGAAAGCTAAGAGAAATTCTATTCTCGAAACACTATTTCTTCTCCATGTCATTTTTAATGCTGCCGAATGCCATTATGCAATGATTTTAGTAGAAGACGGCTTTTCAAAATGGCATATTTTCTCACCTAGCCCCAAGAATTCCTGTTATATTTCAAATGGCCTAGTTTCAAGCAGTTATATCAGTCAAACTAACACATGGTCTCAGACTTAGCAATTTAAGGGAGGGGTGTGGGAGGATGAAAAGGGTGACTTGCCCCTGGGATGGTGCACAGCCTTAAATCATAAGATTCTTGATGTCCTGGGGTTTCTTCCTCTGCTTTTCCACATTGCCACAGACTCTGAATATTTCACATTCAGTTCATCCAGCCCTTCTTTCCAGCTGACTTTCAGAGGCCTCCTCAGGGTACCCAACTGTGGCCATTCCCATTGCTCAAATAACAATAACATGCGTGCCCCATAAATAGCAGTAAGTGAGAAACGAAGATCTGCCTGTCTTCCATGTGACTCACAGTGCAGCAAGCTGAGGGATCTTTCATCTGCTGGTCTCATTATATAATAACCCCCCTTGTTCAGAGATGCAGGAGGCCTTCCCATTTATATCAGTGTCTGATTTGTTCATCTTTTACCATTTTAGCATCCTACCCATATCTATTTTCTCTTAGTTCTAATCTAAGTGAATGGAATAGATTCTGCAGAGTCAAGCAAGTAGGACTACTTTTTAAATGTCCACATATTAAGGGAGAAATTTCTAGTGTTTCATGTAGTGGACATTTGTTTTCCATGTTCTGTGCCTGATAGGCCCATCTTTCCCTCCATCCTGGGAGCAGTCAATGTCACCCATAAACTCTTTTTCTGTGAAATTTAGCCAGAGCAAGTTTCTGTTGTTCACAACCAAGAACCAATATAACCTTCAAATCAGCATGATATAGGCTCATAATCTAAGAGAGAATAGCAGTAAAAATATCTTAAGAACTTTAGACAATGTACTAAAAAAGTGTATATTTGAAACAATAATGATAATGAAGTGCTATTGGAGGGAAAAAGTAATTTACAAAACATTAATCAATTTACAAATAATGATAATGAAATGCTATTGGTGGGAAAAAGTAATTTACAAAACAAAAAAAGTAAATTACAACAAGTAATTTACAAAACAGCTGTAATTTACAGCACAGTCCCATTTTTGCAAAAGTATATGTATATATTTTCATGTCCAAAAGAAGGCTATATACCAAAATGTTAATAGGGTGATCTTCATGAGAAGAATGTGCCTGTGATACTTATTTAATTCTTTAAGCATCTTCATATTTATTATATTTCCTACAATGAATATGCATTCCTTTTGCAATATAAAAATGATGAATGTTTTAAGAAATGCATGCTCAAGGATGAAGTTACAGAATAATTAGGGCTTAGTTACTGATTGAAAACTAAGTGGCATTGATGAAATGCTCTTGCAAAGACCTGCCTTTGTAATGGCTTTTGAATCTGAATGATGCCACTGGAGTATATTGTTACCCAGCCCTCAAAAACCAAGCATGTACAAATAGGTCATGTTATTAATCATGACTCACAAAGATGAATCATGGCATATAACACATGCTACTAAAAGGCCGAGGTTAAACATACTATCAATCTGCATATAAAATTATCCCCACTATTTTGAGAATCCAAGTATCTTTTTAAAATAATTTCTTTTTTAAATGGCTTTGTATTTGAGCAGCTTTTTCTTCCTTGTACAACTTAAAACAATGCATTATAACTCCCAGCACGTATAATAAAGAAAAATATTAATACAGGAAGTTAACAAAGTTTTTACTTTCAAAATAAAAACAGGAATTTCTTAGATACTTTTAAAGCTCACAAGTTAAATTCCAACTTTTTCCATATTTTAAAAGACTGTGCCTTTACAGAGGCATAAAAATTTATTCACCTCACATCAATTCCTCTCCTGCTAGAATTCTTTAGAAACATTTGTTTGTTTTTTCCTTTTCATTAATTATTCTGCATTGTGTCTGGCTTCTCTTAAAAGGTTTGAGGCAAAACTTTTAAGTGCTTTTAAAATTTATTTACTCTCCTTCAAAAGTGTTTAGAATCAAGTATCCATAACAATATAATCCATTTAATGTCATTTATCATTAGAGATTCTCCATCTCTTGGCTGAACCATTTTCTAGAGCTCTGTCCAGACTCCTTCTACATCACTGGTTCTCAAACTTTTTTGTCAGGACCTCCTTATACTTTAAAAATTATCAAGGACTCCAAAAGCTTTTTGTTCCTGTGAATGATGCTGTTCAATATTTACCATATTTAAAACTGAATCAGAAAAATTTGAAACATTGATTATTCATTTATGAAGAACAATAACAGACTCATTATGTCACATAAATAGCATATTTTATGAAAGGCAAGTACATTTTTCTAAAAAGAAAAACAAAAAATCAATTAGAGAACAGCACTGTTTTACATTTTCGCAAATCATTTTAATGTTTGGCTTAATAGATGACAACTGGATTATCCTACATGCTTCTGTAGTTGGATTCTGCAGTGAATCCAACAGAGGATTCACTCTGCTGCAATACTGCACATCATTTAGCCTCTAGAAAAACTCAACTGTGTACTCATGAGAAAATGAGAGTGAAAAAGACAAATAACACCTTATAATAATTATGAAAATAGTTTTGACTTCATGGACCCTCTGACAGAATCTCAAGGAGCCTACTCCCCTGGGCTCCCCAAGCCACCAGAATAAGTGAGTTGATATCTCATAGCTGTGCAGGAGGTAAATCAGATACCGAATTTATGGCACTATTTTCTAGGTCAAGAGATACTTTCCTGGTGGCAGCTGTTTGCCCTTTAAGCCACAGCGATGGACAAAGATCTGCTTGGACCCTTCACTGCAATGCAGAAAGAATTGCCCCACCTCCCCAATATTTAGCCAGGACAAGAATCAGGGCTACAAGCACAGCGGACCCTCTTTTTGAAGAATACCCACCTCTGTCCCTCTATCTCAGAAAGCGATGCAAATAATGTTTGTCCCCAAATCACTACAGAATCCTAAATACTCCTAAGGAACCTTCCCATCCCTATCATAGACTATCCTAAAGACAGCTCCTGAGGCTATCTTAACCTTTTCATTAGTCTTCAAACAGAATGTGCTTTCAGATTCATCTAATAATAGTCAGATAACTATCACATGCCATACACCAAGCTAACCACTTCATATGCATTTTCTTAGTTAATGCAAGGAGGATTCCTACCTTCTTCTTGAAACACTACTCTGATGGAAACACTAGTGTCCATTTCTTAACACAGTAATTGTTGCAATGATCCATTATGATCAGACTGTCATCAAAGCTGAAGATTGACATGAAAAAAAATGCGTATAGAAAGTTAGTTTGTAAGAAGCCCTTATAACTATCTTGCACTCACCCAATCACAGATTAACTGATGGTCTTCCAGACCCTACAGAAAATATACTGACTGAGGCCAACCTAATGTTGACCCTCATGACCAGAATACACACACATACACACACACACATTTAACTTAATGACAGGATTAGGTTATATTTTAACAAGAGTCAGTTAAGTTTGTCTGCAAACTATTAATGCCAGTGGGAATTGTTATTATAATTATGTAATTTGAATTTTCTATAAACTACTAAGTATGAGGGTAAAAAGAGTTGTTTATATGAAATCTCAGCTGAATGCTTTTGGAAAGTTTCAATAAAGACAAGTGCCTTTAAAAATACTAGAGTCAAATCAAGTCTAGGTGTAACAACTTTGAAAAAGGTGGAATGTTAGAAGGATTCTATCTCAAATTTCTCAATAGAAGTTATTACCTTGTTCAAAAATTTGAAAATTGTGGATGATTCAAAATGGATGAATTTCATACAAGGAAGACAAAATGATATGAATCAACAACTCACACTCCAAGAAAAGAACTTTGCCTCGCAATAAAAGACTGGCAAAGGAATATCCGTCTACATTCTGAATAAAAGGAAAATGTTTCAGGTATGTGCCTAACTCAAAAAATGGCTCTCTTAGCCAACTTTTTGAGTACTTCTTATACAATCATGACTTTTGAATTCATGAAGATATATAAAGAGTGTGTAACTTTTATTTGGAAGACATCCTGTTCCCAAAACAACAGGAAGATAAACAAGTTGGCCCCAATTAAGTGGCTAGTGTTGACTGTAGTTGTAAATTATAGTGTTTATTATAAATGCTATAAAAACTCAGAAAGCAAACACCATACTGTGCTGAAGTCATCAGGAAGACTCCATTAAGGAAATGGGACACAGCTGGGTCCTACAGGCTTGGTGAGGAGTTGCTCTTTCTGTAATGTGTGACTTCCAAGTGATGAGACAAGCTGAATCCAATGAATCACTCAGAAAATCAGTGGCATTACTTTATAGTCTCATTTCACCTTCCAGTTGTTCCCCCCTTATTGTTTTTTCGGTGAAAATTCCCCTTCCTCATATATTTAATAACTTTGACTTTGCCAGTTCCAGAAACCTTGACCTTTGGTCATTCTATACCTTAGACATCTTTTTTCCTAACCTTTATTGCCTTTTCTTTCTCCCAGTTATAAAAAGAGGTGAAGTAGCATAATGGTTGTTCTACTCATTTTGTGATGCAAGTATAAGGAAAATAAAAATCACAACACACTCTAGTATATTCCATTTTTACAAAAGTATTCCCTGAATCTACATCCTTGAGCCTGTTAGGTTCAAAAAAATTTCATGTGTTGTCTATTCATGTTCTTCTCATCTCTATGTCTCTCAAGTTCTTCTCCTGGCTGTTCGAAGTGCTGGATCCTTCCCTCCCTTCAAATTCCAAATTAAATATTCCCTCCTTTGTGCAGTTTACCAGCCTAAGCTACCCCCAGCTCTACCCTATTATTCCGTGCCACAGCATCCTGATATCACGCTTATTTCCTTCAGAGCACTTATCAACAAGTCTAACTGATTTTATTCACCTATTTGCTTGTTAAGTGTCTGTTTTTCCTCTAGAATTAAATGCCATGAGAGCAGGAAGCATATCTGTTTGTTCACAAATATCCATCCAGAACCCTGCAAAGTGCCTGACATATAACAGGTGTTCAATGAACATTTATTGAATGAATAAATAAATGAATAAATTCATTATTCTGCTGTTCAGAAGTAATCTCTTGTAATTCTTTGGTGAATATACTCACAATACACATCTGCTCATATGTATTTCTCCTTTACAAAACAGGTTCATACTTTCTGTACTGTTTTGTTATCTATTCTGGTCACCTAAAATGTCTCATAAACATATTTCTATGTCAGACTGTACTGATCTTCATCTTCATTTGAATGATGCAGACATTTCCATACATGGAAGCTAACCAATTTCTTATTTTTGAGTATTTGGGATGATTTTTAACTAATTCAGATATATTGATTCTCTTGTTTTCTGGATGTGACACATTTATTCTGTATGGCTATTCTGTATGAAATTGTTTCATTTTCTCTCATCTTCATATTTTAACATTGAGATTTTTTATTTTCACAAGTATTCTTCTCTCTTGCCTGGCTTCTCACAAGTATACTAAGGTGCAAATACCTTCTGCGCAATTTTGCTGTGAACCCAGAACTACTCTAAAAAAATAAAGTCTATTTTTTTTAAAAAGCCCACTAACTAAATTCAGGAATTCAAAACAATGCACATAAAATTTAGATGCATTGTAGTAAACCTAATAAATTGCTTAGAAATTTCATTTGAGAGACCTGTAAAGATTTTGTAACATTAATAATTTCTACAACAATGCTAAACTCATTTTGAAAATGAGTTAGAGGTAAATTTTTAAAGCTATATATTAAGTGTACTTAAATTCTCTAGAGTTAATGTTTAGTATTCATCTTGTGCAGTAAAAATTGTTCACATTTAGCAAGAGCTTTGGAAAATCTAGGGCTATTCAACCTGCATGTTCTTTATTTTAGCACTGGTATTGCTGTATTGAAATATATGCGTGTGGAGTTTGTATTTTTATAGGTAATTACTCTGTATATATGGATTTCTTTCCTCTTAAGGTTATTGTGGGTTGCCACTAATGTTTGCTAAGAATTAAAGCATAAATATTAAGGTACTGTATGGTCTTAAAAGTGGGAGCCCATTATACATTTATGCATTAACAGTCATACTATATATTACTATAGATTAATGTGAAATTGCTGGCTCAGTTACTATTAGTACAAATATTAGGGAAAAAGTTGAAATGCTTTGTAAAGTAGTTTATAATGAAGTTGAGTTTAATTTACTAGTAATTTTTCAAAACTCAAATAGAAATAATTCTGTCTTTCTTTTCATACCGTATCTTTTCATAACAAAAATTTAATTCCACAATAGTAATGACAATTTATTTTTAGTATAAAAATTGACAAGTGTGAAGAAACCTTAAGACAATAAAGGACTTAAGTGAATATATAATGACCATAATTTGGATTGGAAGAATCGAAATTAAAAATACATCACTTCTCCACAAAATAATATCTGAGTATAGCACATAAATAAAATCCTAAGACACTTTTGGAGCAGAGGGGCCTTGGGGAAAAAAATTCTTTATTTGCTTAGAAGAATAAGTGTGAAA
Source organism: Smutsia gigantea (assembly GCA_032199065.1). Taxonomy (NCBI): domain Eukaryota; kingdom Metazoa; phylum Chordata; class Mammalia; order Pholidota; family Manidae; genus Smutsia; species Smutsia gigantea. Next base: position 123,831 of record JAVSCE010003150.1, on the reverse strand, counting down.
ACTGAATATCTAAAAATTTTCTGAAAAAGAAGAGTAACAAGGTAAAACTTTATCTACCATATTTTAAAATATATTTAAAGTTACAAAAATGAAAAGGGCTTGAGAAAGGAGCTAGAATGGACATATAAATCAATGAAACAATAAATAAGAGACAGGTGATAAAGGGAGACCTTTGATCAGTGGAAAAAAAAGGTAAATATTCAGTAAGTGAGCTGGGGAAAACAGGAGAAAAATCTGTGGTTAAAGAAGAAGAGAAAATTTTATCCCTAATTCATACCTTCATTCAGAATAAAATCCAGATGAATTCAAGATAAATATTAAAAATGTGATTGTAAACATAAGAGAACATTTGGGTGAATATTTGCACAGTCAGGGTACGGAAGAACTTTCCAAACATTATATAACAAGGAAAAGGTCAATAAATCTAACTGCATAAAGCTATTTAATACTGAACTGCAAAAAACTCTGAAAGCAAAGTTAAATGACACATTTGGGCAGGAATTGTAATAGATGAGGCAAACTAATACCATAAAATAAGATGTTATTTTTTACATCTGTTAGGGTCTGGCAGAAGGCAGGGCATCATCAAGCAGGTGATTGGGGAGAGTTTTGTGTATAAATGTGAAATACCGTGAATAAATGGGTTTTTTTACAAAGCGTGGGCAGCACTAAGGGAAGCCACCCAGGGAGGATGCAGCAGCCAGAGCTAGAGACAGCCTGGGAGAGAGCCATTTCCCATCCAAGGTCAGAACGAGCAGGGAAGGTCAGTTCTTGGGACACAGAATGAATAGACCCCATCTGGCCAAAGCTGTGACCTTTGGTGGAAGGATGCAACCCATCCACCCTCAACCTAGCAGAGAGGGGGCAAAAAAATAAGTGACTTGACCACACTTTGCTCTTGTCTGTCCATTTCCTACCATTGGCTCCACTGAGTGACCTGTAAGGAAGCCAGAAGGCATCAAGCCCACCATGAAGAGCAGGGTGGAGAAGGATGGAGAGAGAACCTGGAGGTTTACTATGTTTTCCAGATCACATTTAGGTGGTTGCATGATTCCTTGACTGGGGCATGCAGGAAGGCCTTATTTCACGGAAACTACATGGAATCCAAAGGCAGTTTGCTTCCCAGGCTGAGATGAGGCAGTTTTGCTCCTGCAGTTTCCCTTGATGCTGGAGCAAAGACCTATTGGCAGCACACTTATCTCTGGGAGTTAGAGTACATACAGAAAGGACAGCTTTGTACTGCAATGTTTACTATGTTTTCCAGATCACATTTAGGTGGTTGCATGATTCCTTGAATGGGGCATGCAGGAAGGCCTTATTTCACGGAAACTAAACGGAATCCAAAGGCAGTTTGCTTCCTGAAAGGCAGTTTGCTTCCCAGGCTGAGATGAGGCCGTTTTGCTCCTGCAGTTTCCCTTAATGCTGGAGCAAAGACCATTGGAAATGGAAAACTTGTCACTGGTATATATTAAAAGAATGACCGATACTGGTGCCATAGAGGGCGTAGAGAACAGGGATCCAAAATATGGTGGTTGTGTAAATACTGCCACCCTTCTGGGGGTCAAGCTGAGAATATGAAAGTGTACATCCTGTATTCCAGAATTCTACTTCAAAAGATCTACCCCTCATTATAATCAAAGAACCACCGTGTGTGTATGTGTGTGTATGAATATTCATCACAGCATGTTTATTATAATGAAGATTTTATAGCAACCGAAATATCTAGCAATAGGGAATTGGTTAAATACAATATTGCATTCATAAAATGGAATGGTATGCATATATTAAAATTATTTAGGCTTACATTTCTTTTTAAATTTTTTCTTATTTCAGCTTAATTGAGGGCTAATTGACTAATAAGTACCTTATATTTCTTAATAAGGAAAGGTGGTCATAATAAACCATTAAGTGACAAAATTACTACAGAAAATAATGAGCACGTATGTACAGAAAAACAAACCAAAAGCGATATACACCAAGAGGAAAGTGGTGAAATTATGGGTGCTTTTTGTGTATTATTTTGATCTCTGATTATGTGTGTTTTCCAATTTTTCAAACAATGACATGAATTATTGTTTAGTAGGTGGAGGTTTTCTTTTTTAAGAAAAAGAGAAATTTCAGTATAAAACTAACTTTAACATTAAATATTTTTGGCTGTTTTTCAATTTGGTATCTTACTGGTTTCAAAAGAAAAATGTATGTCCTTTATTAACCGAAAAAACTAGAGAGAGCTCTACATCAGGGTAAATGAAGGCCTCTGTAATAAAAAGCCTGGGGAATGGAGAGCTATAAATATTTATGGAAGAATTGTATTTGGTGAGGGCAGGAGATGTTTTTAATGATAGAAAAAGGTACATTATAGAGTTGTTTCAGCCACAAAAGTGACAGGAGCACTAGCCATCAAACTCATCTTTTTCTCTAGCTTCCGAAATACATTAAGACCAAAATAAAACTAACAAAATGTAAGTGTCAAGCAGCCTACTGTACATAGTATTATTTACATCTCATAGATAAACTGAAGGGCTTCTTTAAATCCCTCAGTATCAATTAGGTTAACTAGTTGTTTTTAGCTATTAGGGAAGGCAATTTATTCATAGACATAATCAGGAAATTAGTCCATGAAATAAAATTATGTCTTATTCTGAAAGCTGCATTAAAAAACACACTTTCTGGCTTCAAGTTAAAAATGACAGATGGACCAAATACATTTCTGTCTTCCTCCTCCTAAGAACTCACTAATGATGGTGAAGGAATAACACATATATCATCCTACTGTAAGAAAGAGAACAGGAGGGAGTCCATTGGCAGACTGATTTCAAGAAAATTCTGAAAGGTAAGAAGCAGGAGTGCTAGGGAGGAAGGCAGAGCACGATGTGTACAGAGACAGATAGACACAAGGCAACAAGGGCACGAGGTTTCAGGTTCCTGACAGAACCCCAGAGGGGCTGAGCATTGGAAACGAAGTTACATCAGAAAACCCAGAGTATGGATGAAGCTGAAACGAGCAGGATGAACTGCAGATAGGGTGGTAGCCATCTTCTGAGATGACCTCCTATGATCCTTCCGTCCCAGCATTCATGTGTTTATACCTTCCCATATTAAATGATAGATGGCCCTGTATGGCGAATAGAATATATAACAGAAATGCTCAGGAGTGATTTCGGAGGCTCGGTCTTAAAAGGCTCTGCGGCTTCTACTTTGTCCTCTTGAATTCCTCACTCTGGAGTAACTCGTCCCAGGTCACAGAGCTAAAAGGTGTTGAAGATACGAATAAAGCGATGCTATTTCAGACTCAACAGTTGGTGCACTCCATCAAAACTTCAAAACCTTTTAATCTGTCAAGAATAGCCTCCCTGGTCTGCCCAGCAGCCCTACCTTCATATTCCAGGCAAGCACAAAGGACCCCAGGTCCGCACCCCTGACCTGCACTCGCCCTTTCTTTCCAGAGGGAGGAAACATTCTGTCAGAATCTTCATGCCCTATAAATCCTGGACTACACTTTTGTTTCATAGAGGTCACATCCAAGCACAAGTCTTAGAAACACTTTTCACATGTGTCCTGCAAATATGGCCTGTAGCTTCAAAGGAAAGAGCAAAATGCCATAAATTTGAAACAAATTCAAAGGGCAAATCTGTCTGGAATGGAGAGAAGTAATATAATGATGGTGCCCTATTTTCAAGGAAATGAGGCTTTGCTATGTCATGTTCATATACTAACTGGAGCTGGACATACAGTCACATGTGGATTGATTTTATCAGTCACTATTCCTCACTTAACAATATCCTTTTCTTTTCTTGATAGAGCATAGAGAAACCTTAAAGTGCTTTCTGAATTATCACCAATTTTAAACTGGTAATACCAGGATTGATGAAACTTTCATACAATACCTGAATTATCTGTGGCTTTTAAAAATAAAGTTAACATCTTGATTTGTAAGTGGCATTCTCCACCACCATGGGGCATTTATAATAACCACATATTTACTAAAAATTTAAAATGCCCCAAAATGTTACTGTTCATTTAATTAATCCCATTCATCTTAATTATGTGATTGTGTGGGGAATTTAAACCTATTTTGATAATGTTTTCTAAAGAAGCTGTTTTTTTTACTGTTTTCATTTTTCTGAAATGGTTATTCTCAGTGCTATATGAATTATAATATCTTATTGTTGATCATTTTATTTCATCAGGTCTCCTTTCTAAAAGTGCTCAGTGCCATAATTGCAGTCCTAGCCAAGAAAACCATACAATTTATAGCCCAAATGGGGACAGTTCTGAGAATAATAGGTACACTATTAATAAATACACCAGTCAGAAACTAGCTCTCTTCTAGGCAAACAGAGAAGTATGGTCAGCCCAGCCCAGAGATCCTCATCCTGAGAATGAATCCTGAGTAAGGGTTTTCAAAGGATGAAGCCGAATGCACAAAGATTCTCATTGCTACAGGGAACATATATTAGTATAAAGTGAGAAGCAACCTAATATGAGGAAAATTAAGCTAAGGTATGAAGATGTTACCTTAATTGTAGGTGTGATTAATCGACTATAATATAATCGTTAAAACTAATCATCATGATTATGCTCAGTGAAATAAGCCAGGCGGAGAAAGACAAGTATCAAATGATTTCACTCATATGTGGAGCGTAAGAACAAAGAAAAAACCAAAGGAATAAAACAGCAGCAGACTCACAGAACCCAAGAATGGACTAAGTTACCAAAGGGAAAGGAACTGGGGAAGATGGGTGGGAAGGGAGGGATAAGGGGGAAAAGGGGGTATTACAATTAGCACACATAATGTAGCTGGGGGGGGGCGGGGGTGGATACAGGGAAGGCAGTATAACACAGAGAAGACAAGTAGTGAATCTGTAGCATCTCACTACACTGATAGACAGTGACTGTAATGGGGTATGTGGTGGGGACTTGATAATAGGGGGAGTCAAGTAACCATAATATTGCTCATGTAATTGTACATTAATAATAGCAAAAACAAACTAATTATCATGAAGATGGTGAAAGCACAAAATGGTATGAAAAAATTTTGAGTGAAAAAGACCACAACTTACAATCAGCCCTGGACTCAGCGCTATGCCAAGTTATATGCAGATATGTACAGCTGCCCTTGAAAACTTTGTGCCAACCCCCTATACAGTAGAGAATCTACATATTACTTTTGCCCCCCCGAAAATGTAATAATTCATAGCCTGCTGTTGACTAGAAATCTTACTGATAACATAAACAGTTGATTAATAAATATTTTGTATATGTACTATATACTGTATTCTTACAATAAAGTAAGCTAGAGAGAAGAAAATGTTTTTCCAAATTGTCACAAATCTCCAAAAACTTTTCCAATATACTTTTTGAAAAAACATCCACTTATAAGTGGACCCATGCAGTTCAGACCCATGTTGGTCAAGGGTCAACCCTACATATATAGAGACACACATGTGGGTAAAATTGCAGTATTTCCAGAATCTCTCGCCTTGCCTTAGTGCATCTCATTATCAACAGATGTTTCCAAGGGGTGGAGAGAAGTAGTCCATCTCCATATCAATAGGCAATTACAAGGATGATTGAGGGCATATCTGGACCAGAGAGGTTGGGTGGGTTCCCTTCTTCTGCAGCCGGGTCATGAGAGACACAGGCGAGAAGTGGATGACTGCTTGTAAGCAATAAGCCGGTTTCTCCCACTTTCTTTCTCCTTTTAACTGATTTCAGTTCAAAGGTATTTTGCTCCAGGCTTGGAGAATATTTTCCCCCAGAGTTACACATGATCAGGATTTGTGGGGCCTTTCTGAGTGTGGGGCCCTGTGCCTCTGCAAAGGTCACACACCCAAAAAACCTTAGGACGGCTGACTGGAAAGGGAGAAAAGGAAACCTGCATTATTTTGTAAGTGTCATGGGATTTGTATCATTTTTAGTATTGCTATTATATGATTTTTTCATAAATGAAAAATGTTTTAATTGATAACACATCTTTAGGTTAACATATAGTGAAAGAAACTTTGTTTTGACAATGTATTTTCTGACACCCTGCAAGTGGGCACCTCCTACAGCTCTAATTCTCAGTCCTGCCTGAGCACCAGAATTTCCTTGCAGCCTTAAACATTCCAAATGTCCACTCTTCACTCTCAGAGGTTTGATGCAGTAGGTCTGAAACAGAGCATTTGACACCTTGCTGTATAGCATACCAAACTGTCTTTTCCAACAAAAGGATTTCAGGAGTTGGTTTTGACCTTGAGGATCTTATTCTCTTTCAAAAAAAAAAGTTTTTCATAACTTAATCATGACTACAAGTCATGTGGAGGAAGGGGTATCGGTTTGTGGTTTTGACTTTTCTGTTCTGTGTTTGGTTTGTTTTTCCATTTTTATTCACTAAGCCTGGAGATTCTCATCCTTATGTAAGCTTTCAAAATAATAAATATGCAGTCACAGAATTCTAAGGTAAAATATATGATATCTGTAAGAGGACCAAGAAGAAATGTTCGATACATAGAACGAGAACCTGCTTAGAGAATCATTGAGATTTTTCCCTCTCCATGTCTTCAGGGAAAGATCTGGCATGGCTTTATATGGGGTTACTGTGGCAAACCCCAAAACTTGTGAAGAAGAGCAACAGGTTCCAGATAACAGGTAATCAACAAGATACATAGAAGAAATCTTAGTCCAGGTAAATGATACATCCACTGTGCACTTCTTAGCATAGGCATCATCTCCTAACAACACCTGTCATGGGTCCTGGCAGGGCCAGAACTAGGAGGAGGCAACAGAGGTGCCTAGTGTACAAATGTTAAGGAGGGACTCCCTTTCAGGTGCCAGCTGTAGAGGCAGGTACCTATCTGGCACACCCTGGGTACATAAGTAGAGATTTATAGCATGCATGTTGTATATCCATCTTCTTGATGCTAGAACCAAATAACAATTTTTCCCTTAATAGATTTTTTTGAGAAAACACTCAATCATCAGTAAGTAATTATTTGAATTGGAGGTTACCTGCAGTAAATCTGGCTTTCAAAATGTTAACAGTATATCAAATTGTGCCTAACTGCACCCTTTGATGACATAAATAGTATCTCTGTACCATTAAGACCTAAAATGACCTTAAAACAAAATGTTGCCCATTGCTCCCCTGTTCTAGAGAAGGTAAGACCCAGCAGCCCTCATCACACATGCCAGCTCTGCTGAATGATTAAGTGTTCATCAGTCTGAGAGGTAAAAAGGAATGAGGAAAACATCCTTACAGAGCATAAAGAAAGATGGGATGGATGTGGCCCGCCCCTGGCTGCCCTGTGCTCATCTCAGCTCTGGGCACGAAGGTTTTCCAGCCCAGGCCCAGGCCCACCAAGTCAGACACCCCATCTGCTGCAGTTTTCAGTATTCGCGGAAGAAATGGCTACATCAAAGACAGCAGCACGGAGCTGTTGGAAATGCAGGCTCTCAGGTCCCGCCCACACCTGCTGCCTAGGAGCTCACCTTTCAACAACATCCCCAGGCGATTGGTAGACGCATTAGCATTTGAGAGGCAAGCTCGCTTCCGGCCCATCCCTGCCCTGATAGAGTTGGAAGTAGTACTTTGTCCTAAACAGGGGGGCTAGCACTTCAGCACCAGCCCAGGGCTTACCTGTCTCTGCGCAGCTGTAGCCTGTGACCCTTGATGTGTTTCCACATGTTTCTGCCATGGTTACTGATTAGCGGATGGACTCAAGCTCTGTCTCGATTCTGTGGGAATCCCACACTCGGCCCCAGAGGACCTGGAAAATCTATGGGGGCAATTTGACATTGTCACAGTGGTCGGGTAGGCTATGGATAGTGCACAGGGGTCAAGGATGGTAAATGTCCTGTAAGCCACAGGCAGCTCTGCATACAAAGAGTGCCCACACATTCCATGAACCTTCCAAGTCTCCCAAGCGCATTCCTGTGGGAAATTTATCTATGATTATCTGTTCACACATGAACACAAAATGTTTTTGCAGCAATACAACCACCTCTCAAATCAAGGGAAGAGTCGACTTTGTTTTGATCAGAATTTTAGCAAGACGTGTTCATGAATTTCCTAAAAAATCACATTAATGATGGCAACGCCACTCCCAGCAACTTAATTGCTAAGTCAGCATACTTGAGTCAGACTACATCCATAGCATTCTCCTTCTCAGTGCAATGCTCTGGTTTCTTCATGCCTGCTAGGGCCAAGCTACTCACAGCATATCCCATGGCTTGTTACCAGTACGGAACCTCAGAGCCCACCCAACAACTGCTGAGCAAGAACTGGGCTTTTAACAAGATCCCAAGGGATTTACATGCACAGTCGAGTTTGGGAAGCACTGTTTCAGGGCAGTTGTGCACAAGCATTACATATATGTCTTGCCAATGGGTTTCAGCCCTGGAAAAGTTCACTATGGATTCAATGAGACCAAAGAAATGACAGTGGAATGTTCTTGGGGTGAAAGGGTCATAGCCAACTTTATCCCCACGGTGGCAGGTCAATCACTAGAATCCCGTCCACACAGAGCGAGTCTGCATGCAGCAAGCCAGTCTCTGCCTCTGGGCCCCTCTGCCCGCACAGCTGTCATCTGGACCTCTCTGCCTGCACAGCCTTCCCACACAGCCATCCTCTGGGCCTCTGTCTTCTGGGCCTCTGTCCTCAGTGCTACCATCACTCCAGGCTCTGCTCTGCTCTGCTCTCCTGCAGCCTTGCAGCCATGCCACCATGTCACACAGAGCACTGGGTGGAGCTCTTTATATAGAGTCAATAGCAAAGTATTGCCCACACATGTGTAGTGAACTGGCCAACCAGGGCCAGGTGAGAATCCTGGCCATAGGAACTTGCATTTTATCCACAATATAAAATAAATATTATTAGTTACTTTTTTATTGCTTTTCTATTTTATAGTTAAGGCATACTGACTTTTTAAAAATGATGCTTGTATTTTATCAGTGAATGTTAAGCAAGTGGGTATAACAAAATATTTGTTTTAAATAGAGAAAATACAGTGTGTCAGGGTTGAGAACCATTTAGTTGGGACTTTACCATCTGCCCAGTCATTGGTTATCAATTCTCTTTAGCCCACAGCCACTAGCTGAAGACTTGGAACCACCCATCATATGGCGTCACCATTGACTGAAACACCTGTTGCTGCCTCCCACTTACCAGATGGATCCCCTTAGATTATCCCATCAATCCAAACCAGGGCCAGATACCATGGTTCTTTGTGATAGAAGCAGTCTTTCCCCTAACCTGCCATCCTCTTTCTCTTAGTGACCAAACCATGACCAAGTTAGCCCCACCCTGCTACAAAATTTTCTTGAATATCTATGAACATTTTTCAAATCCTCTTTGGATTTCTTTCAGTTACTGCAAATCAGTACTAATGTAGGTCTTTCATAAAAACAAAGTGGTATAACGAAAAGTTCAGAAAGTGGGGGGGGGATACAAGCATAGTTATATTTGATATTGTGTATATAAAGTATATACTAGGATTATCACTTGGGCAAAACTTTTTGAGACTTATATATTGTTGTATTTGTAATACTCACAGCATTGTACGTTTTGATGCAATCGAAAGAGAAGTACCCAATTTATCAGGTTCCATTTCCTGCTCAGGAGCTTGGTGTAAATCATTTACACTGATCACATTACACTAGTTTTTCTTCATTATGTACTTGAAATAATTGCTTATTCCAAGCATCCTCCCCTGAGTCACCACCTCAAACTTGGACCTTAACTACCAGCATGATTTGTCCCATAGCATAGCCTGTAGAACGGTATTTAAGATAGTAAAGACAGGAAGCAGGAAAGGGCACTTTAAAAAGTCAGAAAACCAGAGCTTAGCCCTTGTCTGACTAGTTATCAGCTCTGTGATTTCAGACAGTATCAAACTCTGCAAATCCCAGTTTCCACATCTACAAAAGAAGATTATGGATCAATAGTCTATAACTTTATTTCCAGCTTTAACATGTGATTATTTCCAAAGAGCAAGTGTGTAAATGTGTTCTTTAAACGGTACCACAATTCTATAACATTTCCAAATTCAATCTTGATATTAGATCACTTGTTCTTTCAAAGGATTATAACTGCCAACTCCCAGTTAGGTCTGTTTATGGCAGGAAGCAAATGTCTTTCTTGATATAGAATTCAGGTACAATTAATTTCTGAAAGTAGTATTTTAACTTCTCTATCCCCCTGACTATAATTAGCTAGCATTTCTGACTTAATGGAATTTAGAAAGGCGGGCCTGAAGAAGATGGGTCACAAACTCCAGGGCAAAGGAAGAATGCAGACAAGCAGGGCATGGAAAAATTAGTTAGAGATTAAGGGGGAAAGCAGCTGACTTCCATGCAAAAAAAGCACAACTCTAGTGCCTTAAATTCCATCAGTTTGAAAGACTGTATTTGTCTAAGTTGGAATCTAACCCTTTTTATAAAAGCTTTCAATATTTTCGCTATAATATAAAAATTATTGGAGGAGTTTATGAGGCAGTCTTAGCAACTGGGCAAAATCTACCAGAATGTAAAATGTGTACGACCTTTGATTCAACAGTTCTACTTCTTCAACTCGAGTAAACAGAACTATTGGCACACTTCCAGCCATGTGTACAGGGTGTTCACTGCAGGACTGTTTGTACTGGAGAAAGATGGGAGACAACCTAGATAAGTGACCTACAGCAAGACAGTGGTCATGTGAGCTGTACAGTCATTGTATTTGAAATAATTTTAAGCTTACAGAAAAGTCACAAAACATACAAAAAATTCCCATATTCCCTTTCCACAGGTTCTGCAAATGTCAACACTTTATCACAATTACTTTATCCTTCTTGCTGTACACACACACACACACACACACAGTTGTCATTTACAGCAAATTTTAAAAACCATTTTTCTTTCTGATGCAGGACCAGGCATTGCATCTACGTGTGAGGTCTCTTGAGTTTCCTTTAATCTGGACTCGCTCCTTGGTCTCCCTTTGTCTTTCATGGCCTTGCCATTGTTTAAGAGTACAAGCCAGTGATTTTGTAGAACGGCCCTCAATTGGGGGATGGCTTATGTTTCTGCATGATTAGGGTATGCAGCCATTTCCATTTAAGTAAATATATATGTAATGACATGGCAGACGTCAGGCATTTTGCTAATGGAGAAAGGGAGACTAATCGTCATGGAAGCAACAGCAAAGAAAAGGCCCACGCAAAGGATTTAACTAAAATTATTTTAAGGCAGGAACTCTTCAGAGGTGTGGACAGGATTAAAGGAAGAGCAGATGGTTAAGGAAACCAACCCAAATGGTAATGAGCCCTGGGATTAGCAAGAGTGGGGAGCGTTGCCGGCCTTCAGCTGAAGGAGCAGGAGGAAGGAACGGCTATAGCTGGAGCTAAGGAAGAGTGGCTGCTAGGCGGACACCTTGCCATAGAGAACCTGCGTTGGGAGGGAGGATCAAGGTGGTCATTGTCTCAACTTCCTCCTTTACCCCTCTCCAGTCTCCCACCAGTGCCTCCCACTAGCCGAAACCAGCCAGAGGCAGGTGGACAGGGAGCCAATGTGATGAAGTCCATAAAAATCAGCTTTCCAGGGCACACTAGGACAGACAGAGGTGGAGCATTAAATAGAAAACAAGCAGCACTGGGGGCAAGTTCTAGTGTCTAAGGATATACAAGAAGCTGTCAGCTTGGATTTTTCTCACAGTGCAAAATTTCACCTGAGGGCTAGGACTGAAGACAGAAAGCTCCAGGCACTCCATGATTTATATGCACAAAGCAGCAAGTCTGGGGCCACCCTTCCTTGGCACAGAGCTAACAGAGAGACGTAAAAATGTAGAACAAGTCCTACCACTGCAGGACCCTCCTCCAGTCTGTATAAGAAGAGAACTGAGAAGGCAGGAGGTAACCAGCCTTAGAATAGCAGTTCATGGGAAGAGTCTGTTCCCTTGGCTCGCTTTGGAGGAGGGACAGAGAGAGATTGCTTCTCCTCCCCAAGATAAGGTGGACAATCTCTATTGAGTTTCCAAGAGAATTACTTGTAAAGATTGGGGGTGACTGCAAGAAGACATGGACATTTTATTCCCTATTGGATGTCCACACTGACTGCACAGAAGAGAACTGGAGAGAGTCAGAGGCAAGGGGATGCTTGGGGGCATCGGCTCTGACCAGAAAGTCAGAACGGACCCCATCCCCTCAAGTTCTTGATTTCTGTCAGACATGGAAGATGGGATTCCCACATGTGTCTACCAGTCTCAGAGGTGGTTTGGGGAAGCAGTTAAGACTGGAAGAACTCAGACCCACCACCATCAGGTATCAGGTACTGCAGCGGGCAAAGGCATGCCATATTAGGGCCTGAGAATGGATGCCATCCTTGGCTGGAAGAAATACCTAAATATGACCAAGGGCTACGTATGGCAACCAGTGCCAAATGGAGGCTAGCGTCCCTTGCAAGACATATCAATACTTTCCCCATCTTTACAGAGCTCACAAAGGCAGAATAGTAGACACAGCCTGCCAAGAAAATGCTGTAAGGAAGCTCTGCACTCCCATCCCTACAAAGCCCCAGCGGCTAAGGCCACATGGAGGTCCAGCCTTCACGGGGCTGAAGAGAGGTCCTGTCTGAACTGCATTTAAGACTGAAGTTTTAAAACAAACAATCATAAATATTAAAATGAAGCCATTCTAATAACTGAAAGTAACGAGAAAGGTATAGAAAGGGGCTGACATTTCATTAGGGAACCCAGTCACCCCCCAACAAAAAAAAGAAGTTTAAAATATCATGGCTGTGGGAAAGTCATTCTTTAAAAATTAAATCATTTCATGTTCCAATGAATTGCACTCAAAGAATTACCTTCACATTTTAAAAGTTAATACGTATGTGCAAATAAAAACAGTTGTTAAGTCACATATCAAATTGTTAACAGTAATTACACATGCGGATGGAAACTGTCAACGTTTGAAGATAAATTGTCCTGTCTTATTCTGCCTTCCTTGGTGTTTAAAACCTGTAACAAGCATGTATTTGTGCATTACATGTGGAATTACCCTAAGAGGGAAAAGCTTTCTCGCACTTTCTCTATGAGACAGTGTGAACTTCTCAAGTGTTAGGGACATATTGTGAGGGTCAGAGGGGATGGTATGTGCAAAGCCTTTATCTTCAGTCGCAGCATAAAAAAATGTTTACTTAGCTCTCTGTCCTTGGTTCTCTCGCCACACCTTTGTCGTTAGCATCTTACACTAAGTGTGGTAGCCCAAATGTCACTTTATGTTTAAAAAGGAAAAACATTACAAGTACTGCAAATGCAAGTATTGCCTTTTTCTTCATTTCCTTTTTAAGAATCAGTATTAAATATTTTCTTCATAAATGAACTTAACATTGTTTTCAGTGTCTTAAAGCTTTGTCTTGTTTAATTCTTCTTAGGTTCCACTGACAGTTGTCAAAAACATGTGTTCTGCTTATCATGAACAAAGTTATGACTCAGAGTTTTCCTCCATCTGCTCAGCTCTGACGGGACAACCTCTCCTTTGGAGCCCCTTTGATGTGCCTCTCAGAAAAGCCCATATACAATCTGGAAGGTGCAGAAGGCGCCAGAAAACCTCAGCCACTTCTCCATGTGCCCCTGCCACCTGTTGCCTCCTCAGCTCTCACCTGTCCCTTTCCTGGCTCACATCCAGATCACATAGCTACTGGTTTCGCCACCGAGCTGACGATGCCACTAAGACAACTCGTAGCTTTCCACCCTTCGTTCATTCTGCAAATGCTTACGGAGGGCAGGGCCATATCCAGGGCTAGAGGGTAACAACGAATAAAGTAAGGCCCTTGCTGCGGCACACCAAAGCCAGAACCTTCCCATTGCTTCTCTGTCCCCGGTCGGCCCAGGGCTGTGCTCCGAGCTTAGCATGACTAGCACCCCTCTAATTCTTTATAATTTCCAAAATGACTTCCATGATGTTTGCTGCTGATATTATATTTTGAGTTGGTTGGCAAAAAATAAAGAAAAGAAAAGCTAAGCTATCTTTTGTTTTCTGCCTGTAATAACCTACCTCTCTAGGTTATAAAATGTTTACAGATCAATCTTAATTTTATGAGCAGTGAAAGCTGTTAACAGCAGTTTTTAAAAGATGTTTATTTAACGTAACAACACCAGTCTGGGCATGACCCCGGTGGTGGCCTCCTCCAGTGGGAGACTGATTCACCCTCCAAATGCTGTCAGAATTACCACTAACTATGGTGGAATGGGCTTAAATCAGCTTTATGAGTGAATGTCTCTGACATAAAGATTCTTGTGGGGAACAGTGGGCAAGAGATTTCTATGACTATCCCGCCTGTAATGGTAGCCTCCCTAGAAGGCTACACAACAGCTCAGGGACTTGAGTTTGAAATACCTGATTTCCTGTGATTGGTCCACTGGGGCTTTTGAATGATCCTAATACCAATTTAGCAGTTCGGATACAAGCACATCCTTAATTAACTTTTCATCAATTCCTCTCTTATCAAAATAAAGCTTTTGATAGGACTGTTTCTTTATATTTCATTTATTTGAGAAGGAAAGAAAATTTCAAAGGAAGAAGAATTTAGACACTAGAAAAGAAGGGCTATTAATAAGACTGCATGTGAAACTCACCTCTAATTCTGGCTATTGGGTTCACCTCAAACATTGTATCTGTTGAGAGAATATTGTAGGTCATCTTCAGAATCATCTTGGAATAAATAGTCCTCCTTCTGTATTTCAAAATCCTGGATAGTATTTTATGGATTTTCTTTAACAATAAATTGCTAAACTGTAACTAACATATCTTGCTATCATGTTGATGTACAGGTAAAACCAAACTTTAGCTTATATTTAGATACGGTATCATTACAGCAAGGAATTTTGATTTGTTGTTTTAAAACCACTGCTCCTTTTGAATCTTCAAAATCTGTTCCCTACATGCCTGCCCAGCCTGAAGCTAACTCCTTATCCCCATTCCTCCCTCCCTCTGAAGTTACATTCCTTTCAAGTATGCATTCGTTCAATTCATCCCTCAAGCAATGTCTCACCACACTACCCTTCAACAATATTTCAATCCAGTTAGAACCAAATTTTAAGAAAAGGAATGTGACTCCCAGCCAGCAACTTGTCTTTTTATAGACCAGGGTAGAATCCGCAGCTATTTGACTTGTATAGAGTGCACTGCCAATGTCATGCATGTGAGAGCTTCATAAGACAAGTTGATGGTAAAAAACTATCGGCAAGAAAGCCAAAGGAAAATTCCAGCGAAAGGAAGAGGACCAAATCCCCAACAAATTTAATTTAGCCCACCTAATCACAACAGGTAATTGACAACAGTGAACAAACAACAACAAAAAGCACACAAAAGTTAATCCTTAGGCCATGATATCCAATTATAGCATGGAAAATACATATAATAAAATATACCTGAATATTAGCACTTGTAATAAAACTGTTAATCTTTCACCACCATTGCACATATCCGAATATGACCAGAAAGGCATCAAATAGAGGCCCTTGTTCTTCATAGTTCAAATTACAAACCTATCATCCTGTAAAATTACGTGTTTAGAAAAACAGATGGTTAATATTCACAAGAATGAACTGCACAGCTATTGCTTTTTGTGACCCCTGTGAAAACAGTCCCTTGGTTTGTATCACTTATTTATAGCCTCGCTGATCAGAAAGTTTTAAGAAACTATAGAAAACAAGGGAAGTGCCAAAAGAACAAAAGAAAATGGGAGACTCCCAGATACGGCCCTAAACTTTTTAATAGGGTAAGAGGTGGATTCCTCAAACTCTAGACAATTGCTGTATGGTGGAAATATTTTAGCCACATTTTAAAATGTTAAAAGAACCAGGTGAGACAATGAAATATCACCTCACACCAGTTAGGATGGCCAACATTCAAAAGACAAGAAACAACAAATGCTGGCAAGGATGCAAAGAGAAGGGAACCCTCCTCCACTGTTGGTGGGAATGTAAATTGGTACAACCATTATGGAATGCAATATGGAGGTTCCTCAAAAAACTAAAAATAGAAATACTGTTTGACTCAGTAATTCCACTCCTAGGACTTTACCTAAAGAAAATAAAATCCCTGATTCAAAAAGACATATGCACCCCATGTTTATCTCTGCACTATTTACAATAACCAAGATAGGGAAGCAACCTAACTGTCTATCAGTAGATGAATGGATAAAGAAGATGTGGTACATATACACAATGGAATATTATTCAGCCATAAAAAGAAAAAAATCCTCCAATTTGCAACAACATGGATGGATCTAGAGGGTATTATACTAAGTGAAAAGCAAGGCAGAGAAAGACAAATACCAAATTATTTCACTTATATGTGGAATATAAAAACAAAGCAAAATAGAAGAAACAAAATAGCAGTAGACTCATAGACACCAAGAAGAGACTAGTCATTACCAAGGGGAGGGTTTGGGAGGGTGATAGGAGATGGGAAGAGGATAAAGGGGCACAATAATTCACAATCACAATATAAGTTGGTCACAGGGAAGGTGGTACAGCACAGAGAATACAGTTAATGATCCTGTAACATCTTACTGCGTTGATAGATAATAACTGCACTGGGGGGGTGAGGATTTAATAACATGGTAACTGTTGAACCACTGTGCTGTATATTTGAAACCAACATAAGACAGTATATCAATGATATTTTAATAAAAAAAAGAACCAGGTGAGAATAATTTATTTTAATAGTTCATTTTCTTTAACTCAATATATCCAAAATATTATCATTTCTTCATATCATAAAAATAAAAAATTGTGAATGAAATATTTTAAATCTTTTTGCAAAATCTTCAAAATCCATTGAGTATCTTATACATACATAACATTTTAATTATGATCAGCCACATTTGAAGTTTCAAGTACTCTGTGGCCACATGGGGCTCTTGGCTAATATTGGACTATGCAACTGTGGACAAGCTACCTAACACAGCACAATTCTGAAACATTATATCTTGGCAAAGCCTGAGGCAAAAGCTTATGCATTTCTACTTTATTAAAGGCGCAATCCCAGGAAGTACAAACGAGGCAAAGATGGGAAGCAACAGGGAAGGAAGACCACTGAGCTGGCCACTGTTTGAAACAAGGACATCTGATTGTTCCTCTCCTATAGTCACCCTCTGAGAGTCATAAGCTCATATGTTTCAGCAGGAGGAAGAAAGAATTTGCCAGCTCACTTGCATCTCACTTGACCAAAGTTCACGTCAAGAACATTGACTCCCCCACACCTGCAGGTTGCATATAACCTGATGCCAGTTCAGATCCCACAGCATCTGACACCCCGAGGCCTTGGGGAAAGCCCAGAGCAGCAACAAGTGGCTTGGCAGGGGCAGGAAGCAGCTCACTGTAGGGTTGTGCCCATGGGAAGCTGGTTGCCAGCGCAGCTGGGAAAAACAAACAGCCAGCCACCCCAGGGACAGGACTGGAGAGAGGATGTGAGGTGGTGGGTAAGAAATGTCTGATGCGACAAAGAATATAGAAATGACTAAGAGCTGCCATGGTTACACGCAGATGGAGTCACACCAAATGGAAGACCTACTACTCTGAGTTTAAGGCCCTAGATGGGTAGATCATGTTAGACTTGCCTGGATCTCTACATTGTCCATCTAATCTTCAAATTTGATGTAGTGCAATTCCTGCCTACAAACCAAACTTTGCCCTGGGCACTGCTCAAAGTTAAGTCCTATATGGATGGAATTGAAAGGCTGCTGGGCCAAAACACATGTTCAGAGAGCCTGGCCCTGACTCTTCTTTGGTCTTAGAACCCAGTTTTGGTGACTGGGTTCCTGCGCAGTTACAGAGTTCTTATTCTTTTCCTCTATTTTCTTCTTCTTTCCCATGCTGCTGGAGACCTAGAGGGTCTGCCAGGTTCCATCATCCTGAGGCTGGGCATGTTCTCCCTGCCTTCTTACAATCATTGCTTTGTGTTTCTAAATTTTTGCTTCCCAGCATATTCATCTGCCTAAAAGGGCAGATGACTTGCATTATTGATCCTTCCTAGTAGAGAGGCTCCTTGTTGTATTCCTGTACCCTCATTTCCACAAACTGCCTTCCTCCAGCATTGCTGGCCTTCCTGCAACACCTGCAGCTTGATCAGACCCCCCCATCCCCCACTCTGCCCTCCCCACCCCACAGCCCGACATATTCACTCTACTTGAAAAGGACCTCTTCTCCAGAGCCCAAAGTTCTGTCTTTGGTCTTTCCTAACCAGGGGCTTATCCAAGGGCTTCTGCCTACCATCCTGCAATTTACATACCACTTCCTCTGGACAGGGGCAACCCTGCACCAGGGTTCATGGCTTGGTAAGCAGGAACACCCTTGTGCAAGCTGCAGTCTGCCCATCTTCACTTGTAGCCTTACGTTGGCGGCCCCAAACTCTTCCAAAGACTTCCTTCCTATCCTGCCAGTCTTTGCTAAATGTTCTCTCCAAAGAGGCCCTCTCTGGCCATCCATTTTAAAGAAGGCCCTATTACCATCTCAGATTACCCTCAAAGCACTGTCATGATTGATATATTATTCAACCATTTGCTTATTTACTTCTCTGTCTTCCCCTTCCGACTATGAGCTGCATTAAAGCCAAAATTATCAATGTATATTCAGCCCCTTCATTGTACCAAAATTAATATTTTTGAATGAATGAAAGAACGAATGATCTCTTTACCTAGCAATCAAGCTCTTCATACTAGAAATCAAGGGAATGATACAGACCAGGGGTCAGGAGCTCAAAGAGGTCAGGCAGGTAACATAACATGTAAAACACTGGCTTACAGCCCTAGAAGATGGTAAGGTTTGAAGCAAACCACAAAAAGTCCACAATTGCTAAAAAGATTCCAATTCAAATTTCAAATCTATTCTATGGGCCCAACAGAGCTCCCCCTGGTCTCAGCATTTCAGTAGCATTCCTGAACTTTCCAACTCATGCAGCTTGATGGCCAGCTTGTGGCCCAGGCATGCAGGGCCCTTTGGACATAGTGCTCTCTGTAACCCCTTAAAATAGCCTTGTTGGTGAGTTCACATGGAATTTTACCCCCAGGGCTTTGCGTAGGCTCTTCACTCCACTCCTTTCACATGTATCTTCCCTACCTTCACTCTGCGAATTCTTCCTCAAAAGCCTCCCACGACCATGTCTGCCCCCTCCTGCTCCTGTGTGGTCCCATTCCTGAATGCATACAGGTCTCCCTCCCAGACTTCCCCCAAGGGAAAACACTGGGCCTTATGCCCTGTTGCATCCTCATACTCAGCACAGTGTTTGACATAAAATAGAATTCAAAATAGTTGAATAAACAAATGGCTCCACCAAAGGGATTCCTGATTGGCCGAACCATGCTCCCAGAGAAAGCTAAAGAATGGGTCCAGAGGCACATGAAGGTGGGGGATGTGGTGACACCAGCCTCCATCCTACTTGGTGTCCTTTCTGAGTGACTCTGCTGAAGACAGTCTCTGCTCTGATGTGCAAAGTGTGAGAAGCTGGGATGGCGGTTCAGTGTGTTAGGAATGTTAGGTAGAAAGATAGACATGAGCAGCTAGAAAAGGGAAGATAAGTTTCAAAGGGAAAACCCCCCAGATAAGGTTCAAAGAAAAAGCCACCCAAACTCTGCCCAGGTAGGGGTCCCATGTGGAGACAACACAGGCTTTGCAGGGAGATAACTTCCTTCCAACCAGATCACAGTGGTGGCACAATCGAGGGGAGCTAAGAATTGCCTGAAACACACCTCAGCCTGGGGAAAGGACAGGCTCACTGAGAGGGTGGCTAGATAGATGGACTTGTCAATCAAATGACCCCACCTTGTCAGTCAAAGAGGCCCCTCCTAAGCAGAATGCAACATATAAGCCTCTCACCTAAGGGTCAAGGCCTCTGTCTGCCCTGACTCTGGCCTGCTCCTCCCTCAGAGAGTATGCAAACAACATTCCAGTCTGCTTTCCTTTCAGTTCTTTGTTGCTGCAGGGACAAGAACCGAGAACAAACTCAACCCATAACAAGTGTATCAGGAAATGGCCAAGCGAGAGGAGATAAGAGTGGCTGCAGGGAGTGTGGGCTGCAGCCTTGATTTTGCAAACCAAGTGTGAGTATTTTGCGAGGGCTGCTGTGTAGGCTTCGTGGAAGAGTGTGGGGGAGGATGCGTGGTTCAAGGTAGGAATGTGCATCTGTTGGATTCCCTGGCTGGTGATTCAGAAGTTAAGGCTGGAGCGGCTCCAGTTGTTTCACTTCGTTTTGCCATGGAGCCTATAAGCACTATTTTAAAAATAGCATTAATGACAGGATTCTATAAATTAATCTCTGTGTACCTTCCTCACCGGAGTTCTCAATTTATAACACCCTTGGTTAGAATACAGCCTTCTCTCTTTCCTCATCATATGCACATAAATACAGGTTCCTTCTCTTTCAATAACTGTACTGATTTTTGCTTTATTTTTGAATTTGATACCAAGGTTGCTAAATGTCTGTGGAAGCTTAGGAGCATAGAGTTGATATAAATGGGGTTGAGGACCCCACATATTTAAGGTGAAGGCCGAACTTTCAATGCAGCCCCTGAAATCCACATGACATGACCTGCCGGGCACTGGTATCTCCTAACCTGTTGTCCCATGAATGCCTCCCTCCAGAAGCCAACCCGGTAAAAATGCCATAATGCTAAGAAATGAGAAAATTGGGATGCTGTGTGTGTGTGACCTTATTTAATTCTCACAGCAACCTACTGAGATGGGTACTTGTAGCAGAGCATGGAGGCACTGTGCATGCCCACTAGACCCACGTTGTCCATTCTCCGCAGAGGGAAGGGGGCTGGAAACTGAGTTTATAACTGATCATGCCTACATAAGGATGAAGGCTTCATAAAAATCCCTGAAGTCCTGGGTGCAGAGCGCTTCCAGGCTGGTGAATATGTCCACCTGCTGGGGGGTGGCACACCCCACCTCCACAGGGACAGAGGCTCCTGTGCTCAGGACCTTCCAGGCCTCGTGCTATGTATCTCTTCACCCAGCTGTTTGCTTTGTCCTTTATCATATCCTTTATTACATAATAAACTGGTAAGTGTGTTTCCCTGAGCTCTGTGGACTGTTCTATCAAATGATTGGATCCAAGGAGGGAGTTATGGGAACCTCTGATTTGTAGCCAAATTGGGCAGAAGTCGTGTGTAACCTCGGGACCCACTACTTGCTGTTGGCATTTGATGTCAGGGGCAGTCTTGTGAGATGAGCCCTTAACCTATGGGGCCTGCACCACCTCTGGTTAGTGTCAGAATCAAATTAAATTATACGACATCCAGCTGATGTCACAAAGAATTGCATGGTGCAGGGGGAAGAAAAGGCCCACATTTCTGGTGTCAGATTTATTATGTGATGAATAAAGGAAGACACACAGCAAAGTTTTCCTATACCCCCCCCCGATGATCCTCACTTCTAGTGTTACACCCTTGTGTAACCTTGTCCTCCTGAGCTGAGCTAAGCATATTGACTCACTTCTAACACATAGAATATGGCAGAAATGATACCGTGTCACTTCCACAATTAGGTTATAGAAAGGCTATGGCTTCCATTACAGATGATTCTCACTCACTGACCCCCTCACTCACTTTCTTCTGGGTCTCCCAAACTCCAATGTGATGGTAGTTGGAAACAATGCCTTTAGAGAAGTAACTAAGGTGAAATGAGGTCAAGGGCTGGTGTCCTATTAAGAAGTGGAAGAACACCAGAAATCTCTCTCCACACATGCACAGAGCAAAGGCCATGTAAGGACAGAGGGAGAAGGTAACTGACTATGTACAAGCCAGGAAGAGAGCTCTCACCAGAAACCCAATCTGCCATCACCTTGATTATGCACTGCCAGGCTCCAGGACTGTGAGAAAATAAATGCCTGGTATCTCAGCCACCCGGTCTGTGGTATTTTGTTATGTTAGCTGGAACAGACAAATACACCATGTCATGAGGTGGAAAGGCCTGTGTGGCAAAGAACCAAGGCTTTTCAACAAGTACATGAGTGAGTTTGGAAGCAGATCCCCCTCAGTCAAACCTTCAAATGAGACCACAGTCCTAGCTGGCAGATTGACTGTCACCTTAAGCCAGAGGCACACAGCTAAGCCACACCCAGATTCCTGAACCACAGAAACTCTAAGATAATAAATGCTTGTGGTCATAAACTGCCAAGTTTTGGTGGTAATTTGTTATGCAGAAATAGATACGTGGAAGCAATGTGCAATGTCAAAAGACTAGGTCGATAAAGTGGCTAATCAGAGAATCAGCCCCAAACGCATTGCCAGTGGAAAAAAAAGGAATTGGAGCAGAGATAGGGAATTCTAGTGTGCCGCCAAGTAAAACAGAGATAAGGAGGCAAAAGAAGGAACAGCCAACTACACAGGCAAGTGGGAGGCCATCTTTGTAAAAAACGAAACTGGGGATTCCAGCCCGGGCCTGGCCTTCTCTGTGCTTCAGGCTGAAAGATCTGCTTCCAATATCCATAACCAACAGGTAAGATGGTCCCTTCGTTTGGCTTACCCAAGAGACAAACCTTGAGATAAGGATTCAAGTAAAAGAAAAGTAATTAGAGTTGATCCCAGAAAACACCGTCTAGTGGAGAGACGAGAGACAGGAAAGAGAAGAAAGCCAAGGGCATAATCTGTTACACATTCTGTAATAACAATACCATAAATCGGGTGACTTACAAACAACAGACATTTATTTCTCATAGCTCTGGAGGCTGGGAGGTCCAGGATCAAGGCCCAGGCAGATTCGGTATGGGGAGGGCCCGGGCACTGGTGCATATCTAGACAGTGCCTTCTTGCTGTAACTCACATGGCAGAAGAGGCTAGTGAGCTCTCTTGGCCCCTTTTATAAGAGCACCGATCCCATAATGAGGGCTCCAGCCTTGTGACCTAAGGCCCTTCCAAAGTCCCACCTCATAATGCCATCACATTAGACATTAGGCTTCATCATATGAGTGGGGGGGCATGGGGTACACACAAACATTTAGTCTGTAATAGCCAACAAAGAATTGTTGTCATTGTGCAAATTATCACTATGGGCAACTGAACTCTAATGCCACAGGGGAACCTGGGACACAGGATAGAACATGGCATCTCAGAAGTATCCCACGCAGGGGTGAGAGAACTGGTGTATTTATCCACCAACTCCTGCCAGCCATTGGTAGAGTTGTGGGAGGGCACTAATTCCCAGCACCTATTGCGTATGATACATACATGCCTGTAAGGAGAAGTTAGCTAGTGTGCCTTGACATAGTAAGTGCCAAGGAGATACGAAGGAGACTCTGAGAGCATCTGCTAAATATAGGCCCCTGATTAGGTAGCAGCTACACACAGCCTATCTAAATGGAATCGTTGAAAATTATTTTTGTGGAAACTTGCTGAAATGAAGATGGCTGTTAGTCTTTTAAGAGATTTGAAAAACAAACATTTGAATTCAAATGAACTCAGTCTTCCTCTTGCTTTAAGTCTTGATTTGAGTCAGAGACTTTTGAGAAGTGACTAGCTTCTCTGAGCCTTAGTTTTATTCCCTGTAAAATGGACACAGTAATTCCTACTATAGTCAGTAGTTGTAAGAAAAAAGCATACAACAGCGAGTATAGAGATAAATCAGGGTTTTTTTCAATTTAAAGTTGCAATGATAATCTGGTGACAGCAACTTTACCTATACACAGGATTGCTCAGACAATATTAGTAATGCCACTTAAAGTCAGTATTAGTGTATGCTATAGATGAATGTACATGCTCTCCCAGAATTCCTATGTTAAATCCTAACACCCATGTGATTGTTATTTGGACAACATCTCTGGGAGGTGATTAGGTCATAAAGGGGGAACCCTTATAAAAGAGAACCCAGAGAGTTCCTTTGACCCCTCTGCCATATGAGGACACAGCAAGAGAATAGCCTTTTTTTGTTTATGAAGATGTTGGATTTTTTATTATTAAACTGTTCTTATTTTCCTTCAAAGCTATTGCTTCACTGTATAAATATAGCACAGGCTAACACAATATATTGCAAAATTAAGATAGTATTGTTCTTCATCTGACAATATACAGCAAAAACTTTTTTCCACTGCCAGGTATTCCCAATGGAAAGATCATTAAGTATTTTGACCCAAATCCAGGGATGGATATAAGCAAGTTATATAAGGCTTAAGATAATGTTATCCTTCAATTATATAATTTTTATACCTACTTTTTACAGATAATTTTAGCAACTCTGAATACTGTAATTGTAGTCTAGCCTAAAGATCACAGGGTATTGTGGGAAAGATGCATAGTGTATTTATCTGCAATTATTAGAATGTTAAGGGGATTTTCTTCCAGCAGCATGTTGAAAGTAGTTTCTTCTTGTACTGGCACTACTTAAAGTTGCTATTCAAAACTTTCTATCCACCACTAATTTAAGACAACTATGCTAGATTAAGTTGTTTCATACTAGTTTATTTAGGAGTTCCATTTTCAGTCCTCAATAGATTTTATGTGTTTCTCACATGCTTCTTCACTCATAAGTTCATCTAGTTCTGAAGGATTACTCAGTGTCATCTTCATCAGCCAACCTTCTTCTTAACAAGATTTGTTGACAAGTCTTGGATTTTCGGCAAGAGATTCATTAATTTCAGTTACTTCTCCTGATAGAGGAGAATAGAGTTCACTAGCAGCTATCACACTTTCCAAAGCTCCAAACTCATCTTGTTTGTTCAATTTTGTCCCAGCTGCAGGCAGACTACAGTAAACAACATCTCCCAAAGCTTCCTGTGCAAAATTGCGGATTCCCACTGTTCCGATACCATTTTGTGTTGTTATCCATTCATGTTTGTCTGTGAATTTACACACAAAGAGCAGAGCAGGGCCTGTGCGCAGCGTCCGGGCAGCACTCACCCTCAGCCCCCAGGGATGCAGAGAGCAGGGCACGAGGGGCACCAAGGCGGCACGTAGGCCGCAGCCTGCAGCCGGCAAGTTCTGCACCGCTAGCAGGGCCATGTTCACGCGAGTGCACAGAGTAGCCATTACTGAATTAGGAAGCATGTCTCACCAGATGTCAAATCCGCCAGCACCTTGATCTTGGACTTCCTGGCATCCAAGATGTGGAAAAATAAATTTCTTTTGTGTATAAGCCACCTGATCTATGGTATTCTATGATAGCAGCCCAAATAGACAAACAGTGCACTTTGGATAAAATGCTCAATAAATGCCTATCAGTATTAAAATGCACGATCTATGGCACATTATATAGATAAATATTCCTTACCACTTTCTTTCACATTCCGATGTTAAATAACATTAAAAACCTAATGTTTTCAGTCATATCCAACCAAACTTCAAATCTGCTTTTTCTACAAAGTTTCCTTTTTAAAGCTGTTATATACAAAATGAATATGCAAACAAAATGGTGGAAATTTATCTAAATAAGTTGGTGTCATTAGGTTAAGGTGAGCTTTCAATTTTAAAAAGCAAAGTAGCAAAGAAAATGGAGGAATATCTCTCCAACACTGTGATTTTTAAATTGTAAAACCATGCTAGCACACAACAAAATTTATCAGTATGTAAACTAGTGGTGGGAAGCACCCATTATTTAGTAGTTTGCTTCTAGAAAACTCAGAGCTGAATAAAAATTTAAATTCATGAAAGACTGCCAAACAAGCTAGGCAGGCCTAATTGGCCAAAAATAAATACACTAATTCCAAATATGCAAGAAATGAAGAGAAACACTGTACATTCTTATAAGTATCCCAGGGTTCATAAAAATAACTCAAAGCCTCTGAAAATCTCTGATAGACACAAATATTCAAGGTCACATTAAAATGCTAACACTATCACCAGAATGCACAAAATCACCAATATATGACAAATGTCTATGGTTGGAAATATTTATTTTTGACCAATGTGTTATTTTAGTCAATTGCCCTGAGACCTCCATTACAGTCTGATACATGGCAGATGTTTGAGAAATGCTAGCTCCCCTCTATTTATCAGTTTGCCTGTGGCAGTGCTAAAAGAAGAAAATGCTAACAAAGATTTCAGAGACTCATCATCAAGCCCAAACCATCCCCAAATAGGCATATTGGTAAAAACTCAATTATGGGAAATGAAACCAGAGGTTTGCTAATGAAGTGCTTTGGGGTTGTTTATAAAAGAATAAAAGAGGAAATAGAGATTTTGGACACTAAGAGAGACAAGAAATGCATCAAATTGGACAGAGGCCCAATAGTCTAGGTTGTAGCCCCCAAAATAATAAGGTCTAGGAGGTCCAGAAACACTGCTTGAAAGAAGCAGAAAAACTAGAATGGCTCAGAAGCTAAGTGAATGCTTATAAAGTATCTGTGATTGATAAACATCTCTTGAGGCATTCTTTTTCCTAAAACAGACACAAACTAGAGATAAATCCTAATTATAGTCAGAAAACACTGGGCAGACCCACCAGAAGCCTGTGCTCTCTAACATATGTATAACCCTGCCATGGAAAAGGATGACAGTCCAACACAAATCAATCAAAATATGTCTTTAGGAAGATTCCTTTCACGTGGGTTTCATATTCATCAGACTTTATTAATTTTTCCCAAAGATCTTATCACTAAGACTGAGATGCAATGACCAGGGAACTTAAGTGTTCTGGTTTTAATGGCCTAGATACCCAAAACTGTTCATTACAACTTGCATTTCAGTCTACAGCCCACGTGCTGAGTCTCACCACAGCTGAATTAAAAGCCAATGGGATCCACACTTACGGCATAGGACACCAGTCTCTGTGCTTCGAGAGTCCTCCTCTGTAGCTCAATCCCAGGCTCAGCCTGAAACAACTTGCCAGCCTCACATTCCTACAAATGCATTCTGTGCTTGGATGCCACCAGACTCTCTGAATCCATTAATCAAATTCTTTTCACGTGGCTAAAGGCAATTCTGTCTGGGGAGTTGCTAAGCAGCTGTGTCTCCTTCCTCGAGACCCATGATCAGTTGTTCACATGCCCTGATCTTGCTGGCTCCCCAGTGGCTGGGGTGCTCGGACCATTGTTAGGCAGTGGGGCAAAGCTCTGCCCCAGACAGCAGCTGTGCCACCTTTAACTGAGAAAGCCTATTGCCAAAGGTTTCTGAGTGATGGGAGAAAGAAGACGCTGTTCATTTGGCTCAGTGTTTCTCTTGGCCAGAACGATTTCATCTGGAAAGCTTTGGCCAAGATTTAGAGAAAAGTCTCTGCCTTCATAAAGATTAAACAATGACCTTTTCCCAGGGGCTCCATGCCATCAGGTTAGAACCTGTAGCAGAGCCGTGAGGATGTGGCCCGTTTCAGAGGCAGATGTAGCCGCTGGAGAGCTCAGACTGCGCTCACCCAGTGGCATGCACAGTTCCAGCAAAGTCAGGCAGTTTGGCTACAGAAGAACCCAGTCTGTTGAGTGGCTAGTCGTATTTGTTTCCGGTGGTGAGGAGGAAAAGCTGCTAGTCAAAATCTATGATTTGTGATCAAAATATTCATATGATCTTCATTCTATGTCAACATGAATGAATAATCAAGAATATAAAAACATAGCGCAAGCCTTCGGGATCAGATCTTAGGTTAATACAGTGTAAAACCACCACACTAAACTTCCTAGAAGCGATACCATCCCATCTGCATAAAGCCAAAATAAAAGCCTCTCCGACTCTGTACCGTTCTTACTGCATACACATCCTGTGACTTGGGAATTGCACAGACCCTTTTAAGCCCAGATCTATACCTTACAATCCCTGAAATACTGAGCAAGTCACAACTCCCTCTGAGCTGCAGTTTTCTTGCCTGTAAAATTGAGAGAATAAGATTAATTTAATAAGTAGTTATTGAGTGCCTAATATATACCAGTCATTCTTTTAGGCTCTAGGGGTACAGAAGTAAAAAAAAGATAAATAGTTCAGCCATTATGAAGTTTAAATTGTTTACTTATAAAGATTGTTCAGAAGAACAGGAAAGATAACCAAACAACAACTAATAGCACATAGTAAGTCCTCCAGTTAAGCCCGTCAAGTTTTGTCTCACAGTGATACATGCTACAAAGAGGGTATGAGAAAATGTAGTGTGTCATTTCTGAACTGTTTAGGAATCAAAAACACAAACCTCACCTAGGCCAATATTTTTTTAAACTTCAGATTGTGACATATTAGTGAATTGTAAAATCAATTTAGTGAGTTAAGGCCAGCACTGTTTCTTAAATTACAAAAAGACAGAATGGAATGGAATGGAAATGTAGTGAGGGTACGTATTGATTCCTGAAGCTTTTGTTGCAATTGTAATTGTGTGCACGTGTTTGTGTGTGTGTGTGCATGTGTGTGTGCACATCTACACTAGGTCAATATGTAAAATGCATTTCTGACTGTAGGATAAAAGTCCCTCAAAAACCTTTTGAAGACCACTGGTCTATATATAGTTTTAAAATAGAAGAAAAGAATTTCCTTTCAACTTTTATTATCTCCAAATACAAAACTAATTTCTTACTCATATTTATAATGATGACTACTATAAAAATGTATATCCAGATAAAGTAATTTTTCAAGAAAATGAAAAAACATTCTCTAAAATAGAAGACATTTTGAAAGTCATTTCCTATAGTCCCATATACTTTTTATTTATTTCCCAGAATGTCCAGCTCGGAAGTGGACTAGATGGGGGGAAAGGTTGGGGGTGGGGGGGGCAGGCAGACGAGGGGTATACTCACTCCTAAGCACATTTTCAAAAGTGACACCTTCTCAAGAGTTTCTATGTTAATATGTTTTCCCAATGGTGTTTAAAAATATGAAACACCATTTTTTTGAGAAAAAATAATAAAGGTAGATGTAAAAACAAGATTGCATGGCAGGAAAAGATCGTAGACAAATGCCACTTTCCTCCTCTCCAGCCAGGAGGACAGGTCTTGCCCGACCCCCTGGACACACAGTTGTGCCCTATGTCCAGAAATAGTACCTCTGGTTTTAGAACCTTGCCAACTTGCTAACCTAGCTTAGAATCACCCAACCTGGGGAAGAGAAAATGGCTCTAATTCATGACCACATTTTTTCCACTGATCTTTCTCTTCCACAACCTGTCCTCTTTGTGCATCACCCACTGGTGGAAACCAACCTAAGTCAATTTAGTCATGAATGAATAGTATGCTTTCTTGGTAAATATCAACTACCTCTAAGAAGCAGATGTTCTTAATCATTCTTGTGTCTTTTCAGAATAACATTTTAAATGCAAAGGCAGCTAAATATGTTGAAACAGTTGTTCAAATATTTTTAAATATTTGTGATATAAAAATACATAGAATTCTCTATTAATAAATTATAAATAATCTGTGGCATCTTACTACACTGAAGGACAGTGACTGCATTGGGGTATGGGTGGGGACTTAATAATATAGGTAAATGTAGTAACCACATTGTTTTTTCATGTGAAACCTTCGTAAGAGTGTATATCAATAATACCTTAATAAAAAGAAATTATAAATAGACCTGCCAGTGGATCTAATGCTACCATAATTTTGAAGTCATGATGAGATTAAACGACATGTTGAGAAGTCTGCAACACCATAATGAGTCATGAAAATAAATGTGATTTCTATTGGACACAAAGTAAAGTTAGGAATACCAGAGTGTGTGGATTGCTTGCACTCATAAATGAAGAAAATTCTACATTTCAGTTAGAGTTAGTGAAGATAAAAATTTATTTTATTTTCATATCCAAGCCCATGGACTCCTTGAATTCTACCTATGCAAAGAGTCCATGAACTGCAAATTAAGAACTCCTCATTAAAGTCAGGACATAATTCTAGATCTCTCTACAACCATGCTACAAGTTAACTAAGAATGTAAATGCCTGACAAATTCCTGCCACTTAATTAGCCAGCAGTCCCAAGACAATTGTATCCTGTTCTTTAAACTTGATGAAATCCCAGCTCTCTGTCTTTTTAGAAAGTCTGACCGCACCTTGCTGGAAAGGTTTATCCATGCCAAATGTGCCAAGACTCAAACACTAGGGTTTAACTGCCCATCATATAGGGTCAGACAACCCATAATCCTTCCAGTTAGTGACTGAAGATAGGAACACCTAGAATCACAGCCAGGGCACTTTTTAAAGCTGCCTACAAACAGTTCATTGGTTGAACTCTGTATAAACCTATAATAAAAGACAGCAACCCTGTTGACCCTTCCAAAGGTGCAGACTGCTGGGCTCTCATTCTTACACCTGTTTCAATGGGCAATGCTCCAAATATTTAATATCAAATATAGCACCTATTACCCAATCAGAGTGGATGCTGATGACAAACAATTAGTGTAGGCAGAACAGAAGGTCCTAGCTGAATTTCAGCCTTGTCCTGTTTGTGCAAGGGGAAGGAGTATCTTCTAGACAATCTCTATATCTTGACCATTAATTTCACTAATGAAAGTCCATTTCTAACCTATACTGTACTCATTAACAAAGCCTGCAGTATTGATCCGAAACCAACATAGGTAAAATACTCAGAGTAGCCATCTCTGGAGTGTGGCCTCTTGATTAAATGCTAGATAACAACTTTTGGAGGGCACAATCCAGCAGCTACTTCTGGTGTATGGATTAAAAGGAGCATAAATGCAGCCATATATCACACAGATTAGACTGAAATTTTTCCTAGAGAAAGAGATACCAAATTAACCCAATTAACACTACTTTGGTAAAAACAATCTATTAGGTTATTAACCTACCAAGCCATTTTAGCAGCAAGGAAAATCTCTTACAACTATCATTGGAAGGAATTTTTAAAAACTTTATCTTTGAGTTGGGGTACTTCAGTTATCCTTCATTCAGTGATATTCTAGAAGTTTTGGAAAACCCCCAAAGTATCATAAAGTTTTAAAGGAACCAAATCCAGCAGGGAGATCCTATCAGCCCCTTTATGAAGCATGAAGGGATTTAGTTAAACAACCCTCTCCAGAGAGACTAAAAAGGATCAGAGATCAGAACATGGAAAGATCATGGTGAAAACAGTTATAGAAGAGGATAAAGTGGCTGCTCTTTGAAAGTGATGAGTAGAAAACATGAGTAGAGAAGATTCAGTACAACACAATTCAAGAAGCAGGAAGACGTGATTAGTGAGAAGGATGAGGAAGGCGTGTGGGCTAGAGAGAAGGGCAAATTTCTACCTTCTTCCTTTGGTATCAAAGCAATCTCAACTCCCAGATGGCAGGGCCACATTCCACTAGGCTGCACCTAGTGAAATGCTGTGTAAAAAAACAAAGCCAGGATCAGGTGAAGGAAATGAAGAAGTTACGTACTCAGCTAACCCAAGCAAATTCTATGTAAAAGTCATAAAGGAAAAATGAAAATGGCACACAGAGACCCCTCAAGTACATGTCCACATTTTTTTCTGAGTTCCTGAAAACTTCATAGAGTAAAAGCAGTGCACAAAAATATGTTTGGTTACCGACAAATAAGGGAATTCTAAGCAAGCTTTTTTCACCGCTTTCCAGTTTCCTGTATGCCTCAAAATTTGTACAATAACCAAATCATTAAATATTTCTGTTTTATGATAGAGTAAGTTAATAAATAATATATATGTTGGCTTTTTTAAAGCCACTTCCTTCAGTAACTCCAGATGGATGGATCTGGGTGTGCTTATTCACTAGTATATCCCCACCACCCAACACAGGAACAGGGACACTCTCAGTAGTAAATAAAGTTCTAAAGAATGAATAGTTCCTGGTATCCTCAGCACTTTGACTATTTGTCAATGCTCCTCTTAAAATGTGACAATCTCAACTAAATAAAATACCTCCCCCATTGTCTTCATAGCACAAAATACCCTGTAACTATTATGTTCCCTACTCTACATCTAGGACTATTTTTCTACAAACATGGCCCAAGATTGCATTTGAGAGGGAGCATCACGTTGTTGGCTCATATTGATCTTGTAATCAACTAAAACCCTCAAGGTTTTTTCACATAATTTGCTGTCAAGCTTGATTCCCTCATTCTGCACTTGTACAATTGATTTTTGTTTTTTTACCCCCAAATACTGGTGTCTAAATGGATCCTTGTTAAGTTTTATCTTATTTGTTTTGGCCCATTATTGGAGCCCACTAAGATGCTCTTAATCCCTGATTCTGCTGTATATTATCTATCTGTCTGCATATGTCTTCTGTTAACTTTACTAACACTTATGTCTCCAAAGTTGAGGATAAACCTATTAAATGATTAAGAAGCAAGAGGAGAATTTTGCTGAACACGATTAAAAATCTCCTCCAGGCATATCAACACTCTTGAGACAAGGTTCTTAGAACACTATATTTGAAAGGAATTGTCCAGTTCATCCAGTCCAATTTCTAAGACTTGACCCAAGCCCCAGAGCCTATTGGTTATGCAACACTTTTATGACCCCATCTTTACAGACATGCTCATTATTTCCTTTCTAACCCCATTCCACTTTCTTAAAGCCAAGTTCTTTCTTAGAGAATCTACCCTACTTCATCTCTGGAGGGAGTAATCCTACTTGCTTACAAGTGGCTTCATCCCCCTGACCTTGGCTGGTTGGAATAGGGACACTTAACAGAGCAGGAACAGATCTACACATCCAAAAACTAGGATTCATTCATTCATTTATTCAACAAATACATACTGAGTACTTGCTATGTACCAGGGACTCTTCTAGGCCCTTACAATATATCAAAGATCAAGACAGACAAAGATTACTGCCCTTGTGGAACTTACATTACAGCAATGGGAAAAATATATATTAAATATTATACACAAGTAAGGTATATATTATGAGAGATGGTAAATCCTATTTTTTAAAAAAAGGAAAATTAGGATGGGGTAAATGTATTGGGAATGAGAAGTAAAATTTTAAATAGATTGACTAAGTCCTCATTGAGAAGATAAGATCTGAGCAGAGACCTGGGTGAGGTGAAGGAATGAGCCATGCAAATTTCTAGGAAAGGGGCATTTGTGCAGAGGAAACAACCGGTGCAAAAACACTATGGCAAGCTGCAAATGGCGTGTTCAAGGCACAAGAAAATCAATGTTGCAGCAGCAGAATCAAGATCTGGGGAAAAAAATTAGGAGATGAGATCAGAGACATAATGCGGTCATCATAAGGACTTCAGTTCATATGTTGAATGAAAGGAAAAGTTGTTGCATGGTTTTGAACAGAAGAGTGACATGAGATCTG
This sequence comes from Smutsia gigantea, assembly GCA_032199065.1. Classification (NCBI taxonomy): domain Eukaryota; kingdom Metazoa; phylum Chordata; class Mammalia; order Pholidota; family Manidae; genus Smutsia; species Smutsia gigantea. Next base: position 90,709 of record JAVSCE010003150.1, on the reverse strand, counting down.
ATTTACATTTTAAGGGGATCGCTTTGGCTGCTATGTCTAAAGTAGAAAAGTAAGATCTGTTGAGATGTTACTGTGGTAATCTAAATGAGAGATGGCGACTTGTACCAGGGTAGAGGCTGTGAGAAGTGGTCAGATTCTGCATTTCATCAGCTTAGACTAAAAATGAGGGGTGAGGTGTTAGATCTTTAAGGAGAGAAGGTAAAAAAAAAATCATCTAAAAGAGTAGGAGAATGAATGGTGTAACTGGGGGAAATCCCGGGGCAAAATGGCTTTGAAACTGAAATCAGTCAAAGGGAGAAATAAAGTTTAAGAAACCCGTTTATTTCTTACAAGCAGTCATCCTGCATCTCTCTCCAAGGGGCTGCAGAAGAGAGAGCTCCACCCAACCTCTCCCATCCAGTTAAGCCCTGCTTGCCCGTATAATTACCTATTGATATGGAAATAGACTACTTCTCTCCATCTCTTGGAAACACCTATTGATATGGAGATGTACTAAAGCCAGGGGAGAGATTCTGGAAATACTACAATTTTACCCAAAAATGGACAAGGAATTGATGATTGCCTGACAGCAATAATGGCCCACTTGAGATCCCCAATCGTAATTTTATAAGGAGACTGGTCAATGCAGTTGTGAATTTTTCTCTAGCCATATTCAGCTGCATGGGTAGAAGTTTGGAGTAATCAAAAAGAGGAATTAACTAGGTTATGTTTTTTATCAATTGAGTATAAGAAAGCAAGATATAGGCAAAGGAGATGCCCATGCAAGTATATGCAAGGAAGTGCTTCTAATGATTGTACAATTTTACCTTGATAAGAAGGAAAGAGAAGACATCAGGACTGGGGGGACAGAAAAAAGGTACTATGCTCAGTGAATTGGAATTTGGGGAGGGGTTTTGAAAGCCCTTTGGAGTTGGGCTACTGGAGGGAATGAACTGGAAAATTAAAAGGATGGTGGTAAGGTAGTGAGGTGCATGAAATTGATAGTGCAGAAGATTTGCCATTATCAATAAAGACAATCTACAGTATGACAATGGGAGAAAGGGCTCAGGTAGAATGGAAGACAAGATTTTTGGAAGAGATAAAATCAAGGAAATAAAAGGTCAGGAAGTTGAAAGAATCTAGTACAATACATATATTTAAATCCCTAAGACATAAGATAAATCATATTAGAGAGGGTGATAGTGAGCCAGAGTCTAAAATCATGAAGAAATTTGACTTCTCTACGATAAAGCTAAACTCAGTAGATGAGAGTAACTGGGTGGTGTAGTTTGATGATCATAGATGCCAAGTGGAAAACTGAAAACAGCAACAAGGAGCAAGAGGACACCATCCAACCCCTCAGACCTACAAGTAAGAGGGTAGTGTGAGAAAAACAGCCGTTACTTGAGAAAGCTGAGTAAAATGTTTCCATTAAAACAAAATGTTGGAAAGTACACTGAAGAAGAGGTAAAAGGCGTAAGAGATTTTACTGGTGGCGGACCATGAACTCCACAGAGGACTGTGAAGAGCTTCAAGATATGAGGGAGCATAGGGCACAAGAGCAGGTCAGGGGTGTATGGAGTCTTCAGGGCCTCAGAGTGGGGGGATGAGGGCTGCCCCCACACCTGGAAGTTCTTGAAGCGACTTGCACAAGCAGGGGGAAAATAAAAGTGCTCCTCACAGATTCAAGAGACTGGCGGCAGATCTGTGAGTGTTCAGTGGCAGGAGGAGGGGGATCTCAGGAGTTCCTTTTCGCCCTTGATGAAGAAGGTAGAAGGTTTGAGGAAGCAAGGTCTTGGCACCAGGGAGGGAGCCTCTTCTTCATTCCAGATGGTGGGTACTGACGCTCTAGGGAAGGTGTGGTCTTTGCCTCCTGCAGAGATTCATTCTATACCAAGAAGAATGTGGGGGCTCTGCTTTGAGCCCCGCTGTGGGTCAAATGCGGGCCATGAGATTTGGGTTTCTAGAATTTTTAATAGGGACATCTGCTCAGCATGTGAGGGGATGTAGATTCAGGCCCCGAGGGCACCCTACTTGGTGAAAGTAAGAGTGACCTATGGCCTGTCATGCAGGAAGAGCAGAGGGAGCAGTGGCTGTTGTTTGGAGAGACAGAAAGAGAAGAAGAATGAATCAGAGCTTAGAGAGAAGCAGATAGAGGAGAAAATGGTTGTGGCGGGTGGGGGGGGAGATTGAGGGAGAAAGAGAAAGCTCCCATGGTTTCTAATGACTTACGTATTACCCTTGGATTTTATCAGCACATTCCTCTCTAAGCACTGAGAACCATCCAATAAAAAAACATATTCTCAGTCAGATACTGTGAGACCATTTTCTATTCTGTGGGAAGACTCTAAGTTTACCTGTCTTTAGTGTTTGAAATCTGTATTTTCCCCTTTTGGAAAACAGTATGATTGACTATCTTATCTCCTGTGTCTCTCAGACAGAGTCTTCAGAGGTCATCTATCAACATTAAATAATGGCATATGAATAGTCTGTCAGTATCCTGGAGTAATTTACCTGAACCTATAACAATTTTGTTTTAAATACTTAGGTGCCCTCTAATTACTCATTCCCTGTCCCTGACATCAATTCTTTCTTAATCACATTTGCCAATAATAAGGAAGCCAGAAGTGTACACGGAATTGAGCAGTCCTGCTTTCTCTCTGTCATCTGTTAATACTGCACCATATGCCCCAGCATCTGTCCTCACTGTCCTTTGCATTTTGTAAGGCCCAGCTGTCATTATTGGAGTGAGCTTGGCCATGAGGTGTCCTGTGAACTCAGAGGCAGTGGGAAAGAGAGGAACCAGCAGTGGGGCTGGTCCCAAATGGAGTAACTAGTCCTCCACTCTTGAATATCCAATGGGTTATGTCAAAGCCATGCTTAATTGGAGCTGGTGTCAGTATTCAAGAATTTCTAAGTCGGGGATTTTATTTAGCAGCTGAATACACTAAGCAAGATGGAACTTTCTCTTCACCCTCATGATGGGGGTAGACAACCAAGCGTAGCCAAGGTCTTAATCTCAGGCAGTAAAACTCCAGGTGATGGTGATGTGAGGCTAAGAGAGGTATGGTCTTAGTCCCAGGACAAAGATTCACTTTTGACCCTTGAGAGAAGGCTGATGAGATCATGGTTCGAGCAGACCCCCAGTATGTGTACAGGATTCGTGAAACATTTCTGGTTCCCCAAGAGAAGATGGTCCCCTAGGGCTAGAGTTGAGGATATGGTCCAAGAGAAAATAGAAATGTTACATGAAAAAGCCAAAGACAGGGACCCTTTCATGAGGACTGGATCTGTACAGCAGAATTAAAAATTCAGAGGGCACTTTAGATTGAAGCACATTAATTAATCAGCCATCAGCTGCACAGTCTACACCAGGCACCACCCACTGGTGGGAATGGAAGCTCCAAACACACTTTCTGCCCTTAGCAGGAAAGACTCAAAATGAGCTTCTGAAGGGAAAAACTCATGTTTGCTTCCACAGCTGCTTTTCCCATTTCCCCTCTATTTGTTTACAAAGTATGAATTTCATTTTTAAAAATCTGCTGCTTCCCTTGATCTGATGTCTTTCTACCTCTTTTGGCTATGGAATCATCACAATTGAGTCTCTAAAAGTTTGGGGAGGCAGGTGATAGTGGGACAGGGTCCTTTAAGCTTCAAAAAAACACACCCCACTCCAACTCAGCCACTTAGATAGACCTCAGCTGCTCTGACTGATTGTGCCCTAGGTAAATGAAGCATTGGACTGTCAGCCAATCAGGAATGGGCTGTGATGTCATTATGGGATGGGACTTTCTCCTCTTAGGAGGCACTATAAACCCAGACTTCCTTTGGAACCCCTCCGGCCTAGCAGGACTTCTTTCTCTTTCACTCATTAAAAGCTCTACTGGTTGCTCCACACTCTTGTCTGCTAGCTTCATTCTTCATTGCCTCTGAGACAGGATCCTGGGAAAAAACAGCATTCCCACCAGTAACATTGGAATTTATAGTCTTGGGAGAAAGGGAGCTCATGGGTCCCTGCCATCATGTTCTACACCTTCACTTCCATGAACCTAAGATGGGACAGTCACATCTTCTTTAATGCTCCCAACCAGTTCTCCCCTATTGATCAGGACATAGTAGTTTCCTCTACCCCATGGAAAAATAAAGCCACCCAAGTTAAGGATTTGTAAGAAATTCCAGGTTGCAGAAAACAATTCCAAGACCTGTCTGAATCATTAGGATCCCATTTTATTCTTATTTCTTCTTTCTTTTTTTTAAAACACTTTTGAAATCTCTTCCAACAGGCCTCACTCAAATTCTCCTTTTTGTCTGGGCATCTGAATTATACTCCTAGATGCCATTATTCCAAGAATGTAGAACCTCACCAGATAGGCTGGTGGCAAAGTGGAAAACAATACCCATAAGCACAAGTATCACTAGTATGATATAAAATAATATTTTACAATATCAAATGGAGGGTGACCAACCATCTTGGTTTACCTGGGACTTGAAGGGGCTTTTAGGATGTGGGGCTTCCAGGGCTAAAACTGGGAAGTCCCAGACAAACCAAAATGAGTTGATCCTTCTAAAAATAGTAAACAAGCATTGCATGTGCCCTGAAAAACATGAAAAATTTCCACTAAGTTCCTATTTCCTGGGTTTCAAACAATTCTATTCCTTTGTGATTTTTCTTTAAAACTGCTCCTACAAACACCATGCAGGCTCTGATTAAATGAGGGGAGTTCCCGAAGCATTTTTTTTTAATGTTTCTTTTAAATTGGTCTAGTAATCTTTCTCCCCTCCCTCTTAATCTCTTCAAGATTTAATTAGGATTTACTCACCCTTAAGAATTTTACCAAATCTATCTACTTCTTTGTCTCCTAGAGCACCACCCTACTTCAAGGCATTATCAATAAACCCAACACTTGGGTTATTGCATTAGCCTTCTACAGGGTATCTCAAGCTCTCTGCAGTGAAAGGAGAGTTGTTTTTCATTTTTCTTTTGTGTTTAATTTCCAACCCATTATGGACCAATCCTTCTGTAACACACAATAAAAACAAATTGCTGGGAGGATGATCTTGCCCTTTGGTTTTGAAACAATGTCAAATTTGCTATAAGAGTTTCCAAAAGCTCCACGTAATTTGTGTAGATACTTTGTCATGCGCTGATAACAAGTAGACCAAGTAGTAGTCTATAGATCACACTTTGAGAAACATTGTTATAACAGTTACCACCATTTCCAAGCTTTCCTCCATTCTTTCTACAAAAAAATCTACACAGACTTTTCAAAATGTAAATTAAATGGTGTCAGCCCTTAGCCCATAAAATAACTGAAGGAGGGTGGAATTTTAAGAACGTGGACTCTGGAGCCAGACCACCTAGATTTAATACTTACTATTAGAGCAAGCCACCTAATTCCTATGTGCCCAGTTTCTGGATCTAAAAATTGAGATAATAATAGCATCTACTTTATAAGGTTGCTGTGAGGATTAAATATGGTAATTGTTGCAAGGTGCTTAGAATAATGTCTAAGGCATAGTAAGTATTTGTGCTGTTTCTACTGTTATTAATTATTATTAGCAGGGTCTACAACATCTGGCCTTTATAAATGTGATGAATCATTGTTATTATTGTTTGTATTACTATTATTAACGTGGCTGACAAGTCCCTCCCTATCTCCCAGCCTAATCTGAATAACAAAGGTGTCCAGCCAGCCTCGTACCACACAATAAAAGACAACATATTCAGGATTTTATGCAGAGCATCTGTGGTAGATTCAGTTATTACTCAGCAAGTATTCACGCCCTTCTCTCCACCCATGGGGGAAATATACCCACAGGCTTGACTGGTCTGTGGGCATGTGACTTGCTTCAGCCAATGGGATGTCAGCAAACATCACCTCCGCAGAGGCTGGTATAGTTGGGCTATGCCCTTGAGCTTCTTCCATCACTAGAAGAAGAGCAAGTCCTAGGCAGCCTACTGACCCCAGATGATTGAGTGCCACGTGGGCCAGACCTGAAGGAAGCTGTAACCCAGAGTCAAACCCAGGCCGGGCATCTGAGCCTAGCAGAGCAGCCCTGGCCAATCTCTGTGTTACCAAAACTTTGTTTTTACTTGTTACACAGCAAAAGCTAACTTCTCACACTGTCCTACTTGTTTTCTTCTTCCTTTATTTTAAATTCTGCCTCCCAGGATTTTGTCCCATATCACTGTGGGGAAGCCCTGCTCCAACACACTATGGTGCATTCTGGAGAACAGAAGATTAGAAAAACAGAATTCCATGGTTTCAGAATTTGGGGAAGTTCCTAAGGTTTTACTTTCATGCTTTGGGCACTCTAAATGCCCAGTTGTTAGAAATTATACATATAAATGTATGTATTATGTATCCATGCATATAATTTTATATGTAGGTAGAGATAAAGTGCTCTTTTGATGGGTGCTATGTACAATAAATCCAGAAGCACAGAATTCAGAGGTAGTTTCCTAATTTCTCACCACCTGAGCTCAAGCTTATATATGTAAACTGAGTATAAACTGAGTAAAGAATATAGGAAATAGTAGGGCAATGGTGTCCATGCCAGGAGAACACTCATTCACAAGCCCAAAGGGAAGAATCAATCATTTTTGTTCCTTTGCTCTTAGACAATATTTTTAAAAAGATAAATAAGCCTAACAAGCTTAGATCAAATCTAAAATTCATTCTCACACATGCCAATGACATTCTGAAGGTGCCCACTAATTTGCAATCAGATTAATGCTTGCTGTAATAGTCAAACATTTGTTTTCTATTTTTCTCCTAGAAGCTTTCTATAAATATGAACTCTGGAATATATCACAGAATTGTGGCACATTTTGGTTTTCCTTTTCCTGCAAAGATATAGGGAGATGGTTACAGTAATGGTTTCCTAGGCTCCTATAGACCATTCCTCTGGATGCCTGCAAGCCTGAATCTAGACTATTGTAGTGCATTGTTAGTTAGCCAATTAACATCTCTAATAAATGTTACTGTGCCTAACTTCTGCTGCAATAGATTTTGCTTACTCTAAAAGTCTAAGCTATCACTTCAAATTTTATTGCTATATGTCCTACACATAACTATTTGAGAAAACATTTTGAAGTGTGATCTGAGATAGAAGTTAATAATGGTATGGGTCAATGTGGACATTGTTATTCTTTTTTGGCCAAGAAATACCCTGTTACTTTATCCCTTGCTTTTTGCCTTGTGAAAGTAATGGCATTTTACCAAGAACCTGCCTTTTTTGTGTGTCGAGGGATGGAGGCAAAGCTAGGCTATTTGAAGCTAATACCCCTCATTTTTATAATTCATTGACCTGTATGAAATGAATGCTGCAATGCCATTTTAATCTCAATTTCAAAGATTTTTCTCAGTTTGGCTTTCTGCCATGACTAAGGTCCATTGGATTTATGTTTGCTTTATAAAATACAGAAAAAAAATTCCTACATGAAGGTCACCACCAAGCTAGTGGCATAACAACTGTAGTGCAACTTGTTAAACAATCCATAGCTAACAGACAGACCTCAATTTATCTTCCCTCTGAAAAAGCATGTCGATTCTACCCCTCCAAGTGACATAAACTAAAGCAAGAGCAGAGTGGAGGCTGGCTTCAAAACCCACTGGTGAAAGTACATTAAATCTGGAATCAGCTGGTGACACTACATGAAAGGTTATTTAAAAAGCTCTTGGGATCAAACATCACCGCTCTTGTAGTCTGGCAAACAATCCAATTGATTCTGCAGATCAGCTTCCACAGCAAGTGAGTTTCCTTGAGTTTGATGCCTGTATTAGTTGAAAAAGAAGAGCTTAAGAGTAACAGTTTATAAGAAGTCTGCATCTAACTCTTCCATAAAATATTGAAAAGCATATATCATCCATCTTACCTCCTCTAAGCATAATTTAGAGATGAGTAAGGAAATTATGGAAGAGTAATATAGCCAGTAATGGAATGTACATATTTTTAAGGACAAATTCTGTCAGGGGAAAAAGAATGTTTGCAGTGCAAGTCTCCTCACACACACACAAAACCACCTAAGGTTAAACTGGCTGATTTAAGGCACACGTGGCAAGGCGTTCTAGCCTGTAGTATAATATAATCAGTCAAACAGAAAGCTGCAATACATGTTTCAAACAACTCTGATCAAAAATAAAAAGAGGTGCATCCTTTGGAAAATCTTCTCCTTCCATCTGGCAAAGGGACCATGTTAGTTGACAATTCTAAAATGAATGTTTGTTGAGCAGTAAAATGAAATGAAAAGGTGTCACTGAGTCATTGCAGAGAGACGAACACTGACCTGGGTTTTGAATTACCTGACTTTGTAGCTTCAGTTCCCCCATTGGTTGAATGATAGGCTGTGGGCACAGAGAGAGAGAGTTACTTGCATTCACTGGAGTTCTTCTGTATTCTTGTTCAAAATACTTGCTGACCCTCCCTGCAGGCAAGCTCTGCCCCAGAAAAGATCCTACTTTCTGCTCCTTTGATGTAAGATTTAGACTGTGACTTCCAAGCTGAAGCTTTAAGAACCAGTATTTGCTCCACCAGGATCTCTTCACCACCTGCATCAACCAGCAATGTCCCAAAAAGGGGCTGCTCTGTCAACCTGGGCCCAGCGCAAAGAGCATTATCAAGGGAGCCATACCTGGCCTGGCATGGACCTGCAGCACAAGCAAGAAAGAATCCTGGGTTGTAAATCCCTGAGATTTGGGGATAATTTGTTGGGAAAGTTTAACAGCCTAAACTGACTGCTATAATCAGACTGACACAATTTAAGCTTTGGCTGAAACCCATAGAAGTTATGTTTCTCATGCTTAAGGGTGACCCTGATGAATGAGCCATATTCTTTCTCCTTTTCTGGACTGCCTGTGATTTTAGATTTAGGGTCTTCAGTTCCTCATCTGCGTATTGAAAGAGTTGAAATAAATCATCTCTAAAGTTTCTTCCAACTCTTAACATTTATCTGACCCCTCCCTTCGTAGACCCCTGGGCTTCATAAGACTTGACTGGTTGATAGTTGCTACTGTGCATAGTTATTTTATATATTCCCTTGGATGAGACCCAAAATATTTACATATTATAAAAATTCCACAACTATTACTGCAAAGTTCTAGGGCATACTGATTCACACTCCTTGACGTTTTGCTTTGTAAATACGTTACTCAGGTTTTTATGTATTTGCATACCACCCTTCTGATTAGATTGAAGCTTCTTTGTAAGAAAAAAATTTTTTTCTTTCTTTTACCTTATTCTTGATCACGCCTCAGCATGTTTCAATAAATGTTTAATAAACATGCCTCAACCAATGAATTTTTTTTTAATTCAAAAATGTTGGAAACTACATTTGACAAAACAGTAAAGCATTCATTGTAAAGATTTTAAATGGAAACAAATTCTTTGATATTCCTCCCATCAAGAGATAGAGCCTAATTTGCTTCTGGCTGAATCTAGACCAGTTTTAGGGCTCGCATGTAACCAAGATAATGCAGCAGAAGTAATAACGTACAACTTTTGAGGTAGGTCAGAAAAAGTCATGCCATTTCCACCTTGTTCACTGGAACACTCATTCATGGAGCACCAAACGGAAGAAGTGCACCTACCCTGAAGCCACCATGCTGTGAGGAAGTCCAAGCCACACGAAGAGGCCATATTGCAGGCACAGCTGTAGACAGACCCAGTTTCCAGATCATCCCAGCAGATGAGCAGGACGTGTGATTGAAGAAGGCTCCAGATAATTCCAGTGCCCAGCTATTAGTGTCTCACTCCTGATTGTTTGAGTCTCCCTACTAGAAGCCCAGAGCTCACAGAGTGAAGACAAGCAATCCTTGCTCTGTCCTCTGTAAATTGCTGACCCATAAAATCCATGATCATAATAAAACGGCTGTGAAATTAAGCCACTGAATTTTGGGGTGGTTTGTTATGCAGCAATAGGTACCTGGAACATACGGTGTCTGTAACAGTCGGCCTGAGCCACAGTATCAGCCCAGACAAGTGTCATACAAAGCAGTGTATGCAACCACGTTTTCCTACTTTATTTTTTTATTTTTTTGTAAATACCTCCCCAGTAAGAGCGATGTGGAAGAGAGGAGTATTAAAACATCAGGCAGAGATACAATCGAATTATTATCAAGCAATTGCAACACAAAAAGAGTAGGCATGGATAGAATCTCAGAGCCTATTACTTTACTGTGCAATTGCAACAAAACAAAAACACCAGTCAGAGATGTAATCACAAAGACAAGCAAAATCAATACTGACTCTACAATACATTATGGGCCATTTTAAAATAAATATGTAAAATCTGCTTTAAATTGATTCTGGCTCAGCTTGAGCCAACTGTGGTAACAATTTTTGCATACAAAGCAGAGAGAAAAGACCAGGGAAGGAGACTCTGGAGCATGCACAGCCTGTGGGGGAGGAAATATTCTTCCACTGAAACCACGTAGTGACAGGGTTGTTGTCCTTTATACTCAACAACAGATGTCACCTGATGGATCTCAAAAGCTCTGCTCCAGGAGAGAAAATCCAACATGTTCAACCTATAACAGCTAGAGAGTTAAAAATAAAGCCAAGTGCTTTTAATGTCGGTTCACTTTCCTAAGAAATCTGCGCAGCGCAGAGAGAGCAATAAAAAGTATTAGGTTTCTTTTTGGTTATTTTGTTTGTTTGTTGTTTGTTTTTGGAGCCAGGTATCATACTCATTTCTACACACTTAACATAGGCTTAATGACATCTCTGTGCAGGGTACTATTCTAGGCACCATGGAGATCAAAGATAGGAAAGACATATAATCCTTGCCCTCAAAGAGTTTTTGGATTAGTCAGGGAGAGATAAGAGTGTGGGAAAGTAGTGTACAAAGTAGAAGTTTCTAAGAGCAGAAAGCAAGAACTATGTGCTAAACACAAGCCTGTATCAGAATGTTTTAATTTAATTTTCTTTGGGCATTAATCCAAATCATACCCTGATATTTTAAATCCATGACTATAAATTCATGCTCCACATTCATCCTTCCCTTCCAAGATGGCAGTCTCCTTAGACTAAAGAACCTTTAATTACATGTTTTTTAAATCCTTCCCATGTCACTCAGGTATGTTCCCACAGAGCAGAGCTCATTAAATATTTATGGAATTATTGAGTACAATATATTTGACATAAGACTCACCCCCACCACCCACTACAGAATAGCTGCCAAAGAGACTGGTTTTGGTATCCCAGGCTCTCCTTGCCTGCCTCTGTGGTGTGTGTGGCTCTTGATCTCATCTTTTTGCTTCTAAGAGCTGCCAACATGGTTTCAGTGAAACTTGAAGTGTTACCTCAAGAATCTGTATTTTGAGCTTTGTCATGAATTGTGCAATAAAAGATTTGGTCCCCTGGACAAGAAACCAGCCCTTCTCCATGTACTTGAAATCATACCATTGATAGATCACCATACATTTCACCTGCAAACGACAAGAGTCCTGGCTTCATTATCCTACCTCCAGCTGGCCCTACCGGCACGGGGTTCACAGCATACCAACTTCTCAAGGGTCTGTGAAACCTTTGAGGCCCCACGAAGGATTCATTGACTTCAAAATATGACAAGAAATCTCAAAATTGAAGTGAAAAAGTGGTTAACAAATGTCTTCAAAACATAAAGTTACATTGCCTGTATGTCTGCACCTCAACTTTTCTACAGTTGTAGAGAAATTTCATGAAATGTGACTATGGATACCTTTCAGTGTATTTGAAAGGGTGTAGACAGTCAGGCTGCAGTGGACACCATTACCGGCCTCCAGCTTTCACTCTCCCCACCCTGTTTCTTCCTAACAAGGCTCCTATTTTGTTCAGATACCCACCCCTTCCCCCAGCTGCCATGTGCCTTGGGGGAAACTGACCCCTGTTCCAGAAATAACCCCTGTTGGTCTAATGGTGATCATTCTCCCTTGAGCAGTGAAATCGCAATTCTGACCTGTAAGATATGTAAAGGCTACCAGGGAGGGAGGTGTTCTGGGGAAAGTCTTTCCTTTCGTCTTAAGTTTTTCTGTCTGAACATGATGCCTGGAACTACCACAGACATTCTGCTGAAACCTGAGGAAAAGCCAGCCCTGAGGATGGCAGAACGGGGAGATGGAAAGTACCTGGGTAATACCAACACCATCCAGCTGCTGAGTCATGCTACCCTGAAGCTGCCCTGCCTCTGAACTGCTGTACAAGGTTAAGATGTCTTCTCTTTTTAATCTAGTTTCAGCCAGCGCATGCTCACTGCCCTGTTGGCGCCCTGTCATCATAACTGCTTCCTGCTTCTCTGTTATCATCAGTTTCAGTCATATTCAGACAATGACAAAATGCTTCTTTTATCAGCAGCTCTGTAACCCAGGACAAAGATTATATTACAATGGTTCCAGTCAGTTATTGGTACCCATTTGGATAGAAGATACTCTTCCTCATATCAATGCAACACATTTCATTCATGACAGTGGCTAAATTCAGCCTTGTAGCTGGGTTCAGCAAATTGTTGCCTACTGGATATAATCTGAGGATCATTGGAAAGTACCGTGGAAAAAAATTCTCTACTAGATACACACCGACAAGGCAGTGTAACACACTAACCAAGATATTGATTGCTCCTAAGTAATCATGTGCAAGCCTACCTGGGATTTTGACCTACGAGAACTGTGTAATAACAAATGGGCGTTCTTGTAAGCCATTAGGCTTGTGACCATTTGTTACACAGCATTAGAAAAGAACTACAATAAATATAAATCATGCCAAAAAAATTAAAAACACCCAAAACTGATGATATGTGCTAGGCGTCAGCCCACTGACGTCTACAATCTAAATCAAACTTGTGAACTACTTTTATACAGCCCATAAACTAAGAATGGCTTTCACATGTGTAAAGGTTTGTAAAAATTTTTAAAGAATATATGACAGAAACTGTATGTGGCCCCCAAAACCTAAAATGTTTGCTATCTGGCCCTTTACAGAAAAAGTTTGCTGCTCCCTGGTGTACACTATTCATTATAACTTTATAGGGAGAAGTGAAGGTAATAGAGTCAGAGCACACACTGGGCGAGATGTCTTACATTTGCCCCTTCAGAGTCCATTTCCCAGCTCCCTCCTTGCCTCTGGCTCCTGGGGGGCTATGGCCAGCCGGTGGGGGGGATGCTGGTGGGAGGAAGTGAGACTGGGGTGCTTATTTGCTCCCGCTGTCCCTGTAGGGCTGCCTTAAGCAGTTATGTCCCTCAACCAAAGGGCACAGCTCCTACCAAGGCTACCCAGCCCATACGACAATCCTCCGGAATCCAGCACCTACACCCTCCCTTCCCCTTTAGGCCTGGGGGTGTCAGCACCCCGATTTCTACTGTGATTTCCTGCATTCTGCCTGCACCTGTGCAAACGCTCCCTTTATTGAACAGTCCACAGATTATCCACGAGTGTGACACTGTTTCTCCTACCAGGTCCCTAACTGAAGCATCTGCTAAATTATAGTGGTTATTGTTGACCTTAAAAGTAAAATAGCCATTTATTTTACTAGCAAAATGGGTGTGTTCAGGAATAGCACAGGAAATGCAGTGCAGGACATGTAAGCTATAGGAAACCACAGGCAAGTCCAGAAATCGAAGGAAAGGAATGTTACTTGATAGAGAAAAGGAGGAAGTTGGGACAGGATGCTTTGAAGGAAAGTCCCTTGAAGAGAGGGAGAGTTCATGGTGGTGACGGTTCTCATTGGCTGAGCTGTGGTGTTTTCTTATTGGCTGAGCTTGTTGCTGGGCCAGGTGGCAGGGCAGAGACCTGTGGTTGGGTGTGAGAGCTCCCCCTACCAGCCTCCACACTCCATGTTGAGGTTTCCTTAATTCCCTTTTATATTACCTTTGGGGTGAGAGAGGGAAAGGAATGAGGGATGGGAAATAGAAAACATCAGCTGGGTCTTTAATGTTATCGCTCTCATCTATAAAAGGACCTGCAGCAAAACAACAGACTCAATAACAGCTGATTCTGGGTGACAAGAACACACACAGTTTTTTCTGGTCTTTAGATAACTTTTAAGATCTCAAAATGAAAGGACTTTACCATCCACGCTGATTAGTTTATTAAGACTGTCAAAATCGCCTACCTGAATCCAAATTATAGTCTTCCTGGCCGACCCCAGTCTTGCCCGCGTGTCTCCCGACTAGTTGCTTCATTGTGACTCGCAGAACCAAACTCTCACTTCCGTCCTGCTCATTAACCCCCAACGCACGGAGCCGCCAAGGCAACACCGCGAGATGGACTCAGCACCATGGCAGTCAGCCTTCTCCTTGAAGCACACTTCCGGCGGCTCCCTCCACCTGACCTCTGCAGAGGCTATCTGTGCAATTTGGGGCATGAAGTAATAAGCCTTCAGTGCCAGTACTTATAAAATATTCTGGCTTTATGGGACAGCATCTTCCTTTGCTTTGGCACAAGTACAGTCTAAGCAGCGAGTATGGAAAGAGAGCAAAAAGACAATTTATAACCATTGCACCATGGACAGAGGAAAACAAATTAGGCTGATGGTGAAAAAAACTGATCTTCAGAGCAAATATACAAAATGGGACTACTAGTTTGAATCTCTTTCAAGGAAGTCACGGGCATGCAGTTCTTCAATTTATTCATGAAAGAAAGGCGTACACGTGTTGGAAGACAGTCCCTCTGCCGTATACCCACAAAAGGATTTGCCATCACTCCACCCAGTACTATGAAATAGCCGATCATCACTTCATAGTCATATCTTACTTCCTACCATCTATCCCCCTCATCTGAATTCCGACTTTCTGGAAAGTGCCTTTTGTGAGTTGTGGATGCTCAGTGGTTGTACATGTACTTCATTTTTTATAGGCTGTGACAAGATTTTTAATCTTTATACAAAAGAAACGGAACCCGTGCAAGAACAACCTGTCAGGAATACTTACAGCCTTGCAGTTAACTCTCTCTCTCAAGTGTGATTGAAGCATCAAGGTGCTGCTGACAATGTGTAACAGAACATTGTAAAAGCTACAGGTTAACACCTCTGAGGGTGCCACAGGGGACACCATAAAGGGTATGGCAGTGAAATGAAAAATGATTATTATTTGGCATTTATTAATCCTAGGCGGTATGCTAAACTCTAAAGAATATAACATAGAAGTAGATTGCCTCTAAGTTTCCATGCTTTTCTTAACAAAAATGGAAGAACGTTTTACAACATTATCTCTATGTGAGACTATGAAGTAGAAACACATCAACTCCATGGACAAAAGCAGAAAAATACCAAAATAAAAGCCAAAAGGACTTTTGATTGTGTGTCCTTCATCCATTGTCTGCTTTCATATACAGTACAATCTTGTGTAGCCAGACCGTGGGTCAGCAAACTGCAATCCAGGGGCATGCTACCTGCTTTTGTAAATGAACTTGCACTGGAACCCCAGGACAGTCAAGGCAGGCAACCTCTAGACACTGGTAAAGAGGTTCTCTCCTGGAGCCTCCAAAAGGAAATAGCCCTCTGACACCTTGGTTTTAGGCCTGAGTGACCCATTCTAACATCTAACCTCCAGAACTAAGGCTGGCTGGAATGGAGACCACCCTTGCCCCAAGAACTTTTATTTGTAAGAGACTAGATGTTGAAGATGTCAGAGATGGAGGTGCCTGACCCTCTCCCCACCATCCCCTACCCCTGAATCATTGCTTGGAGCAGAGATGCTTAATGATAGGAAATACTTGTTTTGGAATTTATATGAATGAGAAATAAACTTAAATTATGTTAAGGGGAAACTGGGAGGGTAGAGACTCAGACCCCAGGATGGGGGCCAGGGACGAGCTGGGACTCAAGCTGCACCTACAGGCACATATTGCTGCATTATTAGGCTATGTGTCTGTCTCCCAGGCACCAGCAGTAGCCCCCTTGGGGACTCTGTTGGGCTGGGGGGATGGGATGACCCCAGAGGCAGGGGTGACCTTCTGTGCAAAACAGTACCCCTTCTTGTGGTCCCAGTTGATCCCCAGACAACAGGACTCTGTCTGCTTTTGCACCACTACAACAGAGATGAGTACTTGTGAGAGAAACCATATGGCCAGAAGAGCCAGAAATATTTACTACGTGGCCTTATACAGGAAAGGTTACATGTCCCTGACCTAGACTGCCCTGGAGAAAACATGATCCAGATTTATAATAGACTTACTTATTAATATATGTACTTATATTTATTTGTGCAAGATAAAACCCAATTTTACTTATTTATTCATTAAGCATGCACATAAAATGCCTGTTCTTTTGCAATGGAGAGGAACACGCATACCTTGACAAAGGGTAATTTGTCATCCCTCCAGAGCAAAGGCACTCTGCCCTGATGGAACTATAGGAGATTCCTGCAAGGAAAAACTAGTTTCCTTTGATAAATATTTTGAAAAGACAAAAAATCCAGATAGATAGTTGAATGGAGTTGAAGTTGAATGGATAGCTAAATATAAGTAAGATTATGCAAGAAGTCATTCTACCCAGGATAATTGTCCATAGTTTAATTTCTAGAACTGTTCTAAATGAAATTTGAAAATTATTTGGAGCTCTGTGTTGCAAAAGAATTAATGTAATTATTGGTTTATTTCAAAGCCCATGAGCTCTTGAAAAAAAACACTTGTGATCTACTTCCTGATTCTGTGGGTATAGTATATTTGAGCCACATGGTCAACAGTGTGATAAAATCAAATGGTATTTGTTTATTGGGAGACCACAGATGGCTTTCTTGATGTGGAAATAAACAGTGTTTGAAAAGTTCTAGCATGAAGGATTCTTGGAAGAACCACTTTCAGGGCTCCAACAAATGTGGACATTGCAAAACTACTCTTTCATCTGGATAGAACAATCAAGGTATTTAAATCTCCTAGATGCATGGAAAGTACATAAGTAGCAATTTTCCAGCACACAGGTGGTTCTTCAAATGGATAGTACATTTTCTTCTACAAGAATTAAACTGTAGGACTTAATCTTACGTGCTTAACGTCCAGTATCTGTTTTAGGTTTCTGACAGCTAACATATGCTCTCCCATGGCAACTGCATAATAACCATATAGTTTGAAGAGGAGAAAAACTCAAAACCTTTCAGACCCAATTACTTCATGTAACTGTTTCACAAGTGTCTTTTTATTTTACAACAACTTAAAAGAATCTATTTGAACAATTTCTCTATTTCACCACATGTAATTCTGAACAAAAACACATTTTTCACAAAGAAACATAAGAAAACACTCATCTTATTCAGAGAAGTGATAGTGGACATGCTTAAGCAAAATCAAAACTAGCACTAAACAGGTCAGGATTTGAGTTCTAGCCTTGGCTGTTTTAACCAAGCAGATGAATATCCTTGACAAGGTGGTTTCTTCTCTGGGTTTGATTTCCCTCATCTATAAAAGCAGAGGATTTAAATCAACCTCCCAGAGTACTTACAGCCCTAAACACAATGATGACTAAAGCTTGGCATCTATTGTACTTCTCAGTATAATTACCTCTAACCTTCTTCAAACCTCATTCCTATGCATGGCAGAAGGCCAGGGGTCGGGGGGTGGGGGAGGAATAATCACTGTAAACCAAACATGAACTTGATTTTCCCCTTCCAATCTGGAAGGAGTCATCAAGATATTGCTGAGTCACAGACAAAGAACATTTTCTTCACCCTTCTTCCAGCACTTCATACAAGATTAGAAATATGCTCATTCTTAGTTTCTCTGACTGTGTCATTTAAAAGAACAGAAACAAAGAGTGATTTTTAAGAATAGAAACAAAGAACGTATGACATAGAGTCTCATGGGTCAACACCCTGGTATATTGTAGAACTAACTTTACCTAAAGCGTGAGGACCAGGCAGTTCTATAACTTGTCCTTGTAAAAGGATGTGGAATCACTAGAACTTTCAGGTACTGCTGATGGAAGGAAAATATTGTCTTACTTTGGAAAGCTGTTTGGCAGTGTCTTCTAAAGTTTAACACATACCCATTCTATGATTCAGGCAGAATATGGCTATTAGAATCGCAATGCTTCACAAAAAATATAATACAATAGTAAATTACAGTATAGCCCTTCAAATAAAATGTCTATCATAAGGATTCTGAAAGGTTCTTGGAAGTAATCAAATGATGATAACATCACAAATTTAAGTATGTAGATTCCTTGAAAAACAATATGGTAGGCAAACAATCTTTTAGAACAACAATTAGGAAATTAAGAATGTGAGAAAATAGACTTATAAACCAAAATTTTTTTAATGAAATAGGGAAACAGTGAGGATGACTTACATATTCAACATTTTCTCCTATCAGTAAGGACTATCCAAGCAAAAAGAAAACAACGAAGCAGACTTCTCTTATCTGTTATATGATGAAAGTCCCTACAGGTCAGGAGTCCCAGGGAGGAGCTGATGGCATAAGAAATCATTTAAAACATCCAAGCACAAACTGCCCACTGGCTGTTTTCTAAGAATTTTTTTTTTTTTACTTTACCTCAGAGCATTAAAGGAAACAAAGAAAATAGCAGTATCCCCAAGAAACAATAATTCCCTACTTTTCAGTCATCTTATGCAAAATAACAAATCCAGGGAGAGGAAAGCTTCTGCAAGAGTAAGACTAGGAGTTGTTGGACAATTTCTCAGACCTGTGAACAACAGCAATGCAAAGCAAAACCCTCAGACAATATCCAGTCATTTAAGCCCAAGGAACCAATTTTACATGAAATAAACTCCAAACTCTCCACCCAGCTGACAAAGCCCATCACAATCTGGCATCTGTTCATACTTGGCCTCATCGCTGTGCCACCCTCCTCCTCACCCACTGTGTTCGGCGTGTTCCTAGGACACCCTCCACTCGGTCCAGCCCCCAGGGGGTTGTTAAGGTTGAGCCAAAAGTCTGCGCAGGGCCTAGAGGATGGAGGTTGACGCATGGGCTCCAGACGCTCTTCCGAGCATGCTCTCAGCATCACTGGCTCCCTCAGTGGCACAGAGGGTCAACCGCAAAACTGAGAACATGTTTGATAATACCTGTGTATTTTTACATTTTAACAGAACCAATATCTGAGCTTATCATGCTATTTTCCAATAAATAGAAAAAGAGAACGTTTTTCCAATACTTAAATTTCATCTCTGGAGCATCATAACCCAAAGCTAACGAGGGGATCTCAAACAGGAAAAGTGGAAAGGCTGATGCAAAGAGGACTAGATTAAGGTAGGAGATGTGCTATATGGTGGCAATGATTTCCAACACATGTTCATTTAAAAATTGTTCTAATTGGAAGCTTTGCTTCTTCCATGTGAAAGTAACTAATAAGAAGTTGATGACAGCAGAATCAGGCACCGGAACCCCACAAGGAAATTACAGATGTAATAGATACCTCTGGGTGCATACAAGACTTTTAAATCTAAATTGAATCTTTATTTAGAAATCAATTTCTGTGGGTAGACTCTTTGCCCAAGGGTATTTGTTTGCTCTTTTATGAATGTTTCCAGCTAGCAATTTTTTTCTTAGGGTTATAAATGCCTCTTGCTAAATAAAATATGAGGATACGTTTGTGTAATAAATATATCTCTAACATTATTTGTCCTTTGAAATGTGCAGACTTTATCTAAAACAGTTATTTAACTATCACACCTTTAATTTTATGAAATAAAATGTTCTATAAATGACCTATCCCCCCGCCCCCTCCTGCCACCACCACACACTCCACAGGAGCTAAAATAGTGAGACTTGAATTTATCCCAGAGATTATGAGGTCAATCTGATCCCACTTCCAAATAATGTAAAGGGTACTCAGGCTTTTTTAACCTCTATTGCACATAACAAAATATTATGTAATTCATTTTAAAGAAAAGCATGGAAATGCTCTCTAAAGCTTCACCAAATGTTCTCTTTTAACCACATTTCCATATCCTGGAATAAATGGGGTCATAATTCAGGCAGAACCAGCTCTGGGAATAGGCTGATGGTAAAGGCAGTACTCCCCAAGTCAGACCGAACCAGGGCGGCAGATTTGCCCCATGTGGTGGGTATGGACACCCACAGGGTCTACAACCAGCAGCACTTATCAGTGACTCAGAAAGACAGGAGGCAACAACATCATGGACCTATGTACTCCATCTGGTTTGGGAAAATATTCCAGCTAATAGGGAGCATGCAGAACAGGGTCCACACCCAGGCAAAAATAGATTTTTCAATGGCAGGGATTTAGGGCAAGATTAAGTCCTAATACATTTCTAAAAGGAATCCAGGGAGAAGCACATTCATATTAGCTGAACAAGGTTAAAACAGAGAAACTTGAACACACAAGGGTTTGAACTTACATAAACTATGCAACCTCTTAATCGCACATTGTCACTGGTGATGACAGGCTCCTAGTCATCACAGGCTAGTCCCTGCCTTGATCAAATCAACCCCCACATTGTATGGGATTATTCAGTCATGCCTCTTGGATTCCTGACATGGTGCAACAGGTAGACTTCACAAAATAAAGTGAGAAAAACTCATATCCAAGGGAAAAAATAATATGGAGATCACCAATGCGACAGCAGCATCCACAACACAGTAATGATAAAACGATAGGTATTTTTTTACTATGATTATAACCAATGCAGACTTGATTTGATGTGATATTTTTTTCCCTCTCCCTCTCCCTCAGATGTCAGAGCTTAGATGCAGCCTTCAAGCCCCAATTTCTCTTGATCACTGAGTTTCATATTTAAGGTTCTCTTTTCCAGCAAAAAAATTCCTGCTGTGCTTGAAAATTTCTTAATTACATTTTCAAGTTTTCTGCTATCATGGCAGAATACTACAGAAAGTAATTATGGAGCTTATAAAAAGAATGAAAACCTTTTTTTTTTAATTTTCCCTAAAGCATAAAACAATGCAAAGTTGTAAACAGACATAAGTGATTTGCTGCACATTTGTCTCAGCAAATTAAAATACCGTCTACTCTTTACCAAAAAAATGTAGATAGTAAAACTAGAGCACACTGAATTAAAGAAATAAGACTAGAGACTGAATTTCAATCCAAAATCACCACGGGATTAATTAACTTAAATTTGACAAACATAAGTAATTTCCAAAACTGTTTTGGATGATTTAAACTATAGCAAATGTTTGTGGCAGAAGGTTTGGAAAACACAGAAAAATAACAAAAAGAATAAAAAGGAGACACCCAAAGGCCTAATATTTAAAATTAGACAAAATGAACATATGACTGTATTTACAGTCTGAGAATTTCCAGTCTTTTTTCTAGGCATTTATGGGCATTTTTTTAATTTGAGGAATCATAACATACTTATTAGTTTTATAAACTTTTTTCCCTTAAATGCAGACTGTGAAAATTTCTTCAAGTCATTGAATATTCTGCTGCAGCATTATTTTGAATATGGCAGTATTTCATAGTAAGACTATACTGTAATTTATTTTACTAATCCCCTATTGCTGATACATAGTTTGTTTCTAATTTTTCCTTATTGTACATAATGCTTTAATAAATTTCCTTCCACATATGCCTTTGTGCACAACCATGACTATTTCCTTAAGTTATATTCTTAAAAGTAACATCACTTCCTTAAAGACACAATATTAACTTTTTTACTTTATATTGCCAAATTGCTTTCTGAAATAGTTGCACCAACTTATACTGGTCCTTCCCCTTTAACATAAGAGCTTATTTCCCAGTTTCACTGATAACATTGGTTTTATTACTTGTAATTGTTCCCAAATTGATCAAAAGAAAATGGTCTCCACTTGCATTTTCATTTTCTAACTACTAGTTATGCTATATCGTCATACTTACTGGCCTTGAGAATTTATTGCTTTTCAACTGCCTGTCCATTTCTCTACTGAGCTGTTCAATTTTTCCTCTTCATAAGAAAATCTAGATTATTAAGCCTTTTCAAATAATATACTACAGATATTTTTATCCAGATTATCACTTGAGTTCTAATTTCTAGTGCTTTTGACATACAAAGGTTTCTATTTTTAGATAGTCAAACCTATCAATATTTTTTTATAATCTTTTTACTTTGTGTGCTTAGAAAGGCTTTCCCTACCCCCAAGATCATATAAATATCTACAGTCTCTTCTTTATGCTCTTTTATGAGTTCATTTTTTATATTTAGTCCATAATCCATCCAGAATTTATGATAGCATTATTAAATTTTAACTTTATTCCCTTCTATATAACTGAACACTCAAATATCTTCTATGTCTGTGGTTTTTAAAACTCCATTTAAAACCATGGAAAGTACAGTCTTACATGGGAAGCCATTGTATGTATTACAAATAAAAGCAGAGCTGTGTTAGTTGAACCAGAGGTGGGAACAAGGGGATTTTCCACATCAACCTGCAAGGCCTCACAGAACACGACTTGCAAATCAGTGATTTTTTTCCTCCACGGATTTGAAATGTCCCAATTATGTTGTATTATTTACATGACTTGTGTCTGTCCTAACCTTTCTGTTCTGTTTTGGTCATCTGTTTACCTATGCTCTACCAGCACAGTGTTTTTTTGAGGATTATCACTCTAAATTATGCTTTCATATCTATGCTTAGCTACACACACACACACACACACACACACACACACCCATCCTTTCTTAAAATTTTCTTGGATACTTGTGTCCATTTATTCTTCCATATGAATTTTTAATGAATCCATTAGTCCTATTCTCCCCCAAAACTACAAATAATATTTCAGGAGGTTTGCATCAAATTTGTGAATTAATATGGGGCTAACTGATAATATAATATGGAGTCTTTCAATCAAAATCTGTAATATAGTTTTCCATATTTCAATTTAATTTTTTCCTTGAACAAAGTTTACATGGGCTTTACACATTTTTTTATTATGTTTTCTCTAAGTATTTTATATTTTATTATTGTGATTGAAATCATTCCATTTTCTATCTGGTTGTCATCAATTTATAAAAAAACTTGATTTTTTATGATTCTCTTAACGATTAAAAAAAATTTTTTGTTGTTGATTCTTTGGGGACAGTGATCAATCGCCAGTAAATGATAATCTAGCTTTGCTTCTTGTTTCTTTTTCAAACCTAATGGCCTTGGCTAAGCATTCCAAGGAATGTTCCATTGGAGTGGTGCTGGTGAAGGTCCTTCTCTTTGACCCTGACTTTGACAGGGATGCCGCAAGTGGCAGCTATTAAATACCAATAAACTGTTAGTTTGAAGTAAGCATTCCCAGATGTTGGTAAGGAAGTAGCTTTCTATCCCAAGTTTAGTAAAAGACTTTTTTAAAAAATAGATATGATTTTCATCAAATGTTTTTCAGTGTCTGATTTTCTCCTTTCAACAATAAAAATGATTAATTCCACTGATATATTTCCTCAAATCAAGTCATCTCTGTAGTTCTGGTAGTTATTAGTTAATTATATGCTGTTATTTTAATATAATAATGCATCTGATTTGGAGGTATTTTATTTAAGAATTTTGCATCTGTGTTTGTAGGAGAAAGTAGCCAATGGTATGTGAGCTTTAACACATTGGCATAATGTTACATTAGCTTCAAAAAATGATTTAGGATGTTAAATCGAATATCATGATTTTAATAAAGCATATGCTTCCAGGGTAAATTGCAAACACAGTTCATAATCAGTAAATGATGAAATATTCTATTTACATCATTGAAACAAAGTTTCCCAACAAGGTTAGGCAACAAGTGATCTTACAGATAATGGCAAACATTCTGAGTATAACCAACATAGAAACCTACAGGTGAATTCTACAATAAAAAATGAGTACCGAATTCCAATATTTAATGCTCATGTTGATATAATTTCCCGGGTCATAGTGGAATGACACTTTAGAACAGACAAAGCAAATATAAATTTGCTGAAATGTAAAAGGTCATTAATACTAAATATAAAAAAGATATTTTTTAAATATAAGTATAAAAGCAAAAGTCACTGTAAAGCAAAGTAACATATGGAAGTAAGCAAGTTAAATTTCATCCAGCAAATATTTATTGGATACAATTGTTTGCCAAATACTGTCCTAAATGCTATGGGATATTCTTAAAATCCCGCTAAGGATACTTATTCAAAGCAAAATTCCAGAGTCCCACCCACTGACTTACAGAACCCAAATAACAGGAAAGGTATCAAACTTTTTTTCAAAAAGCACCCAAGTCATTCTTAGGAAAGCTTAGGCAACACTTGCTGCAGGAGATGCAGCAAACAGTGGCGTGTTTCCAGGGGCCTCATCCATTGCGGCACAAAGCCCTCATCCGTGGGATGTGTGCTAGATGCACAAGGCCTAGAGACCCAAGAGTGTCAGCCTCTACAGGGGCCTGAGGCCACATCCCTGAGGCACAGACAGGTCGTCTATAGCAGCTCCCAAATTTCTCCCTGAGGATTCTGGGATGCAATCTTGTTGGAAGGGCAAAGGAACTTGTCTTACAACTTTATTGCATAGCAAACTCCCTCTTTCTACCTGATTGTATGTTTAAGTAGGGTGGCTTTGGGAAGGTAATGGAAACAGCAGAGGCTAAAACCATTCTAAGCCATCATTTGGCACCCTCACTGCCAGAGGGGTTGGCCCTGTGTCCCAAGATAGATTTAGGCAAAAACAGTCAGATTCACTGCCTTCACGACAATAAAAGACAGCAAAAGAGTAAATCATCCCCAGGAGACAACTCTGAATGGAAACAAGAAGATGCAAGTGAAGGCAAGAGCTCAAGACGCTCCCGGGGAATATGATTGTTTAGGTGGGAAGCTGCAACATGTGCACAGAGCAAAAGTTTGACTCTGTGTGCGTGGGAAAAGGAATACAGGGTAGAGCAGAGGAAGCAGAACAAGCGTCTGGAGGTAGCCACGGTCAGGAGCGAGGGTAGTGAGAGCTGGCAAAAGAGAGGTAGGTTGAGTAGGAGTGTGGTTAAGCTGCTTGGACCCTACTCAGCAGTGGAGTTCTGCTGTCTTCTGCCCATCACCTGAGGTAATCCCGACAAGAGTGGACGAGTTTTAATGACCTTAGATCCAGTCAGGATGCCTAGAGCTGTTCCTCTGGGCAGAGGCCCGCTCTGCAGTGTGCCTGCATGAATCCTAGCCCAGGTGAGCGCCAAGCCATAACCTCCCCTTAACCAGACTGACTGCCCAGTTGCTGACTCATCCCAGCTGCTCCAAATGAATGAGCAGCTGTCTACATTTTGTCTGCCTCTCCTACGGAACAATAGATCTGGCCAGACAAGGGGCTAGAGCTGCTGCTCCATCCGTCAGGGTTGGAAATTGCTTTCAAGGGCTCTGCACTTGCAGACCAATGAACGTCAGTGAGGGAGAGGCAATCGACCACCTCTTCTGGAGGTTTCAGCTGCTCTACCCAAGGGCAGCACCCTGGAGAAAACTCTGAAAACTAAGCCGTGCTTCTTAGAGTGTGGTACTGGGATCAGTATCATAAAAATCACCTGGGAACTTGTTAGAAATGCACATTTTTGACCCTAACCCGGCCCTGCAGAATTCCAGGGGAGGCAGAGCCATGTGGTATTGACAAAGCCTCCAGGGGATTCTGATATGCGCTGAAGTATAAGAACCTCTGTCCTAGGAGACGGCCAGGCTGTTGCTGGGCCTTCCTCTCTCGGGCCCTTCAGGGCATCATCGGGACATAGCCACCCCCGTGAGCCACTGGCTCACTGGATCTTGCTCATTCCATTCATTCTCACTGGCTGCTCCTCCTCTGAAGGAAGGTCCAGGCCCTCACAGTCAGGTGAGAATGCCCTCTACTGGTCTCATGCCTTTACTGTGCCCCTGAACCCCGTATACTCCTGACAAATCACCCTTCCTATTCCCCCCTCAAAATTCAATCTCAAACTATTATGTTCACTGCAACTATGATTTTATCATGCCTATATTCCTTCATCCCCAGGACTCTAGTCCCCATCGGGACCTGCGTACCCATTTTCTGCCTCTGTCTGCCACCACACCTAACTCCTGACACCTTATGGGCCCTCTGGAATCCATGGTCCGTCATCAGCAAAATCCCCTAAAACTTGGATCTCCTCTCTCTGGGTTTGCTTGGCCTCGTTGCTGAGCTGAAGGCTCTGGCCTTGGGAGCCATAAGCAGCGACCCTTATACCATAGGCCTGAGGCTCCTCTGGCTCCTCGTCGCCACTTCCAGCTCAGGCTCCCTCCTTCCTCCCCAAATGCCAAGCTTTGAATCTCATTGCACGCTAACATCTATTTCTTCTCCTTTTAGTAGTCATCTATCTCCCCTTTGGTCCTCAGTTTTTCTTCCTCCCACGACCTTATCTTCCACCTTACCTTGACCACTCACTTCCACAGCCATAACCTAGAACTTGGAATCACCAATAACACATCCCCTCCATGATCACAGGCCCCAGCATCCCACTCGGGTCACCACTTCCTATCTTGCCAGTTCCCTTTCAGTCCAATTCCAGCAGCACTTTGACTCCACCAGAATCTCATCACCTCAAGATGTCACTTCCCTTCTTACCCAGCGTGAGATTCGTGATCTCTCCTTGTAACCACTCCCTTGCACACACCCTCAACTCTCTTGTCCCTCTGCATCTCAGGCTCTCAGTGGGAAAAACTGCAACACTGTTTAAATGCAAACCTCCGCAACCATGCTAACTAATCTCAGCAGGAGTATGTGGTTCTTAATGTTGCCAGTAAATTATTTCATATTTCTCCTGTTGGTTCTCTCTCCCACAGTTCCCGCAACGTTCTCACTGTCAGTCCATGACTTTGCTTCCTATTTCAGAGAAAGGCAGAAGCAGTCAGAAGAGAACATCTAAAGGCCCCACCACCCCACAGTCACTTGCCTTCTGGCATCTGTGCCCATCTGTTCTGCACTCTCTCCCATTACTATAGGGGAACCACTGGTGTCCCAGTGAAGCTTCATCCCGCCTTCTCCTCACCTGCACGTTCATCATCCAACAGCTTCTCCTCTTTATCCCACATCAACTGTTTCTCCCTGGATTTTTCCCATCAGCATTCCATCACAATCACATTTTATTAAAATCTTCTCTTAACTCTACTTACCCTCCTAGCCACTGCTCTATTTCTTCCCTTCTCTTCCCAGTTAAACTCCTTGAGTTTTCCATACTTACTGTACTGATTTCTCCTTCTGTTCTCTCTTGAGCCACTCCAGCCAAGCTTTCACCCTGGCCAGTCCACTAAATCTGCTGTTGTCAAGGTCCACAGTGACATCCTCAGTCCCCATCTTCCTATTACCCCACTGATCCCTCTTTCCTCATCAAAACCCTTCCTTCCCTTGGCTCTAAAACATTCCCCATCTTGGTTTTCATTCTGTCACATTGGTCGCTGCTTTTTCGTCTCCGTTACTAGCCCTATCCAGGACTCAATCCGTGGCCTGCTCTACAGATTCATCCCTAGCTACACATCAAATGCTCAGCCACGGCATGTCTGTTCCCACACCCACGTGTCCCTTGATTATTTGAGTTCAGGCAACCGCCCTTAGAAGACTCTGAATCCAAGTGGTTCCTACAGACTCAGTTCTGCCTGACAGGTTAGTCTTCCTCTGGTTTTCTACTAGCCTAAACTGCTGAGGTCCCACAATGCCTGTCGGCTTCTTTGCCCACCATTTGACAAGAGGACAGAAGAAATAACATAGAGGTCTAAAGTGAGGATGCGAGCTAAATGTCAAAAGACCACATACTTTGGCTTTTACAATTATGCAGACACGTTGGCATGTCTGTGGTTTCCTCCACAACCTACAGATGGACCAGACACCCCCAGGCAGGATGCCTACCTCTATACATCAGTGCCCCAGGGATGAGTGAGATGGTCAGAACCAGCTCTCTCCTCTTCCTCGTCTATAGTCACAGACCCTATAAGAGTTTTCTGCCCTCTGCTTCCTCCCCATGGATCTGATGTCTGTTACCTCTCTCTGACACCACCTTTTTCTAGACCTTGGGTTTGGTTTCCCTGTTCCCCACCCCATAGAAATGAACCTGATCCTTTCTTTCTTCCAGCCCCAGGTCCTGGACCACATGGTGAGAATGAATGTGGTGTATATTCTTAAGGAATAACAGATTGCGAGGGATTTGGAAGACAGGAAGTACATAAAAATAGGGACCAATAGAGAAGTCAGCTCAAGGTCAAGGAGACTCAAGAAAATTTTAAGCTAGGATTGGTAAAGCTTGTTTACAGACAGAAGGGAGGGGGAGAAAGAAAAATAAAAGTAAGATGCTAAAAGAAGACATACATATGACACTCAAGCCCCATAAGAGTTGGAAGATAAAAGACTGCCTTCTTCTGAGATTTTAAGAAACATAAGTAGATAATCGTAATGATTTTCTTTGAGCCACACCTCATTCAAAGTGCTTTATACATTGACTCAATTAATCCTCATTCTAGTCCTTAGTTTCTGTTAATAGTCTATTTACAAGATGAAAACACTGAGGCAGAGAGAGAAATAGTAACTAGCCCCAAGGCAGACAGGTAGCAAGCAACAGAGTTTGAACCCAGGCAGTCTGGTTCCAGCAAGATGCTCTTAACCACTCCATGATTCTGTGAAAGGATAGAGGTTGATGGCACGCCAACATGAAAACTAGGGTAAGCCATCTGGGAACTTGCTCTGGGGATTCCCAGTGTTTGTCTTAAAGGAAGAGATGTAAGAGGTTTGGAGATATGCTGTCTGTAGAAATATAATTTGAATCACCAATGTAAGCCACAGAGCTAATTTCAAATTTTCTAGTAGCCACATTTAAAAAATAAAAAGGAACAGGGGAAATTATTTTAATTCAACTCAATTTATCCAAAAACTCATGATTACAATATTTCTTTTAACAATATTATATCAATTGCTGAGATATTTTGTATTCCTTTTTTCATACTAAGTCTTTGAAATTCATTGTGTGTTTTTAATGTACAGCACATCTTAATTTGGACTAGCCACATTTCAGGTGCTCAGAAACCACATGTAGCTGGTGGCTGCCAGACTGGACAGTGCAGCCAAAGAGCCCTTGGTAGGAGGAGAAAGAACTGAGAATATGGAGGGAGATGAGGTATGCAAGAGGGAAAAATCTAGAACACCTGTGGTTTGGGATCTACCTTGATGAGAAACAAATAATAGGACTGATAAGCAGAAGCCAGCTCTACATTAGAATCAGATAACATAAATCTATATGAGTATGTATCATTGTGTGTGTGTGTGTGTGTGTGTGTGTGTGTGTGTGTGTGTGTGTACACCCCACATATTGGATGCAAACAGACTCAGCATTCATGATTGGTAAGCCAGCAACTGGCAAAGTTTGGCATACACAAGGACTTAACATCTCCCCCACAAATGCCTCAGGCTGCTTGTAATAGAATACAGTCTTTATTGCAGGTTTAATTCCAGGCTGTCTCCCATCTGTCCAGGTCTTGTGTAATCTCCAGTCATGCAGTTCCCAGTTGTCAGCTATAAGCAGTGTCCTCCTCCACCTAATGTCTCTGACCCCCTTCTTCTCATTCTCTTGAGCATCGCTCCTCACTCAGATACCCAGGAAACACACTGACCTTGGACTCGGCACGGCCTTTGCTCTCTACACACCGACACCTGTGCCTCAGCCAGCTTTACTAATGACACAAAGTCACATCCTGTGGAATGACACCAGCAGGTATCCAGCTGAATACCTGCTGTTCAACAGGGCATCTTCTTTTTATCTGACACCTTCCCTTTATTTACAGTTTGTCATCTCTTTAGTAGTGATGTTCATTAAGGATCAAGGATCCAGAGAATTGTGTAAATGTCATTTAGATTAAGAATCACAGGGCAGTCTGCCTGGAGGCCAGATCGGAAGACAGGGGTTGGAAAAGGAAGGCAAATGACTGAGGAAATGTGTATCTATAAATATATTTTAAAACTATATAGCAATATCATCACTATGAAACTGAATCTTTTTCCCTTAGGTAAGTAAGTAACACAGAATCAGAGGCCTTGGCAGGCAGAATAATGCCCTTTTCCAAGTTGGAAGACTCACCCTTTGATCAAAAATGTAAGATCCTTTCAATTTCCCCACTACAGTCAGTGTTTCAATTTCAAAGGCCACTCACTGTTTCTGATCTGTTAACAGGCAGGCAGACGACACACACGGAGAAAGACACTTTAGTAGAAACTGCTGTCTTCTTTAGCACAAATGCAGACTTAAGGATCCTATGCTGCTAAAACTGTACAGGTCAAGACAGAAAGATGGAAGTGAGGACAGAGGACAGCCAACTTCATGATGGGAAGTTGCAGAATCCATCTAGAGAAGCAGAGATGTCAAATGTAGGTGAACTATAGAAAGTTGCCGGTGTGGCTAGACAAATCCCTCGGTTTCTAAGCTAGTTTCACTCCTATGATCAGAATTGCCAAAAGAAAATTGGCAGGATGTAATGGGGCAGGTACAAATATGATATTGCAACTAGAAAGGAAGGTACATTAATATGTTCAAGTCCCTAATATGTGCCATGCACTGGGCTGTCTTTTTAAATACAGCAAAGCTCACAGTCCACCCCTGATGAGGAAAGAGAGGCTCAGAGAACTTAGACACTTGCCCATAGGTGTGATCTTCAGTGGAAGGGCCATCATTCAAATCCATGACTCTCCTGCCCTAAAGCCGGAGCCTTTTCTTTTCATTTCTTTTTTTTTTTTTAATTCTCTTCCTCCTCCCGGACACTGACTCCGCAGAAACAGAAAGACACTTGGGTATGTTGGTCTGCGGACAGGTTTAACCAGAAGGACAAGCCTGACCACACAGACATTTGTTTTCACTTTGTCCATTCTGTGTACATCATAATTGTGCATCCCTCAAAAAAAAGGTTTGGTCAAATAAGTACAAGAGCCATGAAAACATCTCTGCCTCATCCCAACAACGTACATCGTATTTGCCAAAAGTTGTTAAATTTGCTAAATTGGTGGTTCACCAAACTACTGATTCACTCACATGGTTGACTTCAGTGGGACCACAATATAATGTTCTCCATCTGATTTTTTTCAGGGCCTCTTTTACTTATTCATAGTATTCATTCAATGGTGTTATTCAACAAAATACAATTGGACAACGACAACAAGGTAAATGACACCTGGAATTGAAGGACAACTAGAATTGAGACACATGTGAATATGTTTTCAGTCTAACAAGTATAATTCCCCAACTAGCTTTATTTCAGATTTAGTTACTTCCCAGTGTTTCTTTGCATGATTTTTTGTGACTGAATCCATTTTAGTACTTTTTTTAAAATTATGAAATACAAACAACCTGTAGGAATACCTATTCCTTAGATTCTCTGTTCAGTTTGGTGTGGATTCGTTCACACCTTTCTCTGCATTCTATACATTTATATGTGTATGAAATTTTTTCCTACTTTTTATAAAAATAATATTCTACACATGCTACTCAGCAATTTATATTTTGTCACTTAAAAATATATCACGCACCTCCCTCCCAATCAGGTCATACTTACTCTTTTAAGTAGTCACATCGTTTTCCATTATACCTATAGCAAAATATACTTACCTGTTCCTCTCGGGATGAACATTTAGGATGTTTCCAAGTTGTGGGTTGTTTTTGTTGCTTCCCTCTAATAAACCCTATTACTACAGTTTCCTTGCACACATATCCGTATGTGCACATACTTCATCACAGTGAGGGATGGCCCCCAGACAGCCGCTAGTTCCAGGGCCTTGCACATTTTTTATTAATGATATTACTGAGACACACACCTTGAGAGTACAGCTCAGTCAGTTTTGACAAGTGTATGCGCCCGTGGAAGAGACACCCCTATTGAGACACAGAGAACATTTTGTCAGCCCAAAAGGTTCCCTGGGCCCCTTCCTTGTCAAACCCACCCTCCCCACTATGATCCACCGCTGATCTGATTTGGCCTGTTTCATAATTTCCTGCAAGCAAAGCAGAAAGTTTGCGCCTTTTTGTGTCTGGCCTCTTTTGTTCAACATAAGAGCTCTGCCTTTGTTCCATCTTGTTATCTGGGTGTATCAAGATAGTCATTCCTTTTTAATTGTATGAATATTCCATAATATGTTAAACACTTCTTCCACTGGTGACCAATTACATTATTTCTGGTATTTTAAAAATTACAATAAATGATGTCACCGTGACTGTCCCAGCATGTATGTCTTTACATTCCGGCACATGTTTCATCACAGCGTGCAGCTCCCAAACAGGACTTCTTAATTCTCTAAATTTTTAATTTTGTTAGATGCTGCCAGATCACCTTCCCAGTAGGTGATAGCAAATTCACACTCCTACCGACCCATCTCTCCATATTTTAATCAATCTGAGAAGCTCTTTGGATATCAGGCATACTGATGCCCAAACGCCAAGCTGTCATTCATGGGATTGGCACTTACTAAGGTATTAAAAATACATATACTGAGCGCAAACTTTGTGTTGAGCCCTTTGCTGAGCACTGGTGATAAAAAGTTAAATAAAGCCATATCCCCACCCTTGAGTGGCTTATAAATCAAATAAGAAAAGCAGTATGATTCGTGCAAAAAGGAAGGTTTTGGAGTGCTAGGAGAGAAGATTTGGGGAAAGAGAGCGGGATCCCTGGTAAAAACATGTCTGGGCAACTGCTTGTAAGCAGATCTGACGAAGTAAGAGTCAGGTGGGTGGGGGAGAGGAAGAGACTATTCCAAGGAGAGAGAGTGGGAGAAGCTCTGGAGGCATGAAACTCTGCCTGCCTGTGTCAAAGGGGATGACAGCACATGGCAGTTACAGGCAGGGAGAGATCACAGAGAACAACACAAAAATGTGTGACAAAAATTGGTGAACTTTGAATAAGGGCTGTAGATTAAGTAGTACTATTTTGCTGGTGTTAAATTTCTTGAGTTGGATACTGCCCCATGTTTGTGTAAATGAATGAATGCCTTTGCACTTCAGAAATACATATGTGAATGAAAGGGACATAACATCTGGATTTACTCTCAAATTTCAGAAAACAATACTATATAGATAGGTAGATGACAGGCAGGGAGATAGATGTGTGTATAAAATGAAAGTTCCTGTAACCAGGAATTTCTCCTGGCCCTGGTTGGCTAGCTCACTGCCCATGTGTGGGCAATGTGTTGCTACTGACTCTATATAAAGAGCTCTGCCCAGTGCTCTGGGCAACACGGTGGTACGGCTGCAAGGCTGCAGGACAGCAGAGGCTGGAGGGGTGGCAGCACCGAGGACAGAGAGGCCCAGAGGCAGAGACCAGCTTGCTGCATGCAGACTCGCTCTGAGTGGACGAGATTTTAGTGATTGACCTGCCACGGTAGAAATAAAGTTGGGTACAACCCTTTCACCCCAAGAACGTTCTACTGTCATTTCTCTGGTCACACTGAATCCACAGTGAACTTGCCTGGGGCTGAAACCCATTGGCAAGACAGGTGGTAGTAGGTGACTGATTAATAGATAGTGTCTTGCCAATGGGTTTGAGCCCCAGGCAAGTTCGCTGTGGATTCAGTGTGACCAGAGAAATGACAGTAGAACCTTTTTTGGGGGTGAAAGGGTTTATTACCCAGCTTGTTCTCCCAGCAGGTCAGGCACTAGCATCTCTGCCTCCGCCCAGAGCACTGGGCCGAGCTCTCTATATAGCACAATAGCTTATTGCCTAAAAGTGTGGAAGCGGTAGCCTAGCAACAGGCCAGTTACATCACCAGGTGGTTTAAGTTCAGTGAGGATCCTGGCCATAGGAACCCCAACTTCCCCACAGATAGATAGATGATAGAGGATAGGAAGATAGAAGATAGGCAATGGAATGATAAAGCAAATGTGGTAAAATGTTAACAACCGGCAGATCTGGGAGGGGGCATTGTACTAATCTTGTGATTTTTCTCTAACTTTGAAATCATTTCATAATAAATATGTTTTGTATTCAAAATACAATAATGCCTTCAGTGACCTTCAGCTGGTTCTGCATGGCCAGAGTGAATGATACAGTGCAAAGTGGTGAGCTCAGGGAAGGCAGAAGTAAGCAAAGGCAAATTCTTGAAGGGCCTTGTTCTTAGCTGAGAAATTTAAATTACATCCTGAAAGCCAGGTGGAGTAAAGGAGTGATGAAATCTAATTTGCATTTTTAAAAAGGCACTTTAGCAGCTCTGCTGAGATGCGTTGTGGGGGGCCAATTGTGAGGCAGGAAGACCAGCTGGAAGGCAGCCGCTATCACTGAGACAAAGGAAGGCCTGGATCAGGTGGTGGCTGGGAGAATGTCGCCACAGTGAAGTCTGTGAAGATGCTGCATGACCT
Source organism: Smutsia gigantea (assembly GCA_032199065.1). Lineage (NCBI taxonomy): Eukaryota > Metazoa > Chordata > Mammalia > Pholidota > Manidae > Smutsia > Smutsia gigantea. The sequence continues at coordinate 56,547 of JAVSCE010003150.1, read as the reverse complement.
AGAAAGTGAAGGAGATATGAGGACTCCAGCTGGGAAACTGATGACATGGTGGTGCAAGTCGCCAAAGCAGAACACAGAGATAGCTTGGGAAGAAAGATGATAGGTTCTGGGTTGACTGTAAAGAGTTTGAGGTACACATGGAAAATTCAAGGGAAGTCTTCTAGAGCTTAGAGAAGTCTGGCCATGAGATATCAACTTCAAAGTCATCTGCATGTACGTGGTTGGGGCTCTAATAAACGATGGGTTCTTAAAGCTTTTTGCCTGTTTCACTACTATCACATTAATGTCTTCTGAGGGCATCCTATTTTTAAAAGGAGGCTAAAAGTGACAAGTTGTTATCCTACCCCACCCAGAGTGCCTTCTTCTGAGTACCTGTGGAAACAGACCCACTCAGAAGAACATATGAACAATGGCTCTAGATGGAAAAACGATTTTGTGTCACAGTCTACAGCTATTTCCATTAAAGGCAGCAGTGGTGAGCTATTATGCAAAATGCAGCTGTGGCTCATCGCATCAACTGGGCCAGAAGAGTATGGTAGCTCTGAAGAAGGGAAAGGCTCTGACTCATCCCCTTTGTACCCCTTGGCTCTGTCAGGGGCTTCACAGATACAAGAATCACCCAGCCATGCCCCCAAACCCTTCACCACCACCACCCAGCAAAACTGTTTCCTGAAGCTGCCTGTGTTATGCCATATTCTCCGAAGATAATCATGAGCAAAAGTGGGAACCTGGAAACTTGCTAGAAATGCACAGCCTGGGGCCCCACACCAGAACTACTGAATCAGCAAGTGGAGGTGGGCCCAGCGATCTGTGTTTTCACAGGCCCTCCAGGTGACTCTGATGCACAGCAGAACGTGAGAACCACGGTAATAGAACTGAAGTGAGGAAAACGAACCTATTATAATACCGACCCAGTGAGTCGTCTCATCTCAAAATTTGTAATTGATGAGCATCTCAAGGATACAAGCCCTGTCTTTTAATTTTTGAAGTCCCTGTAAACACAAAGTCTAATGTATTAATTCAATAAACATTTCCTGAGTACTAAGTGAGTCTGGCTCTTAGTTAATGTTTAGGAAGGAAGGGAGGGAGGAAGGAGAGTGGAGTTTGGTTATAAAAAGTCTGTGGTTTCAAAGCTATCCCACACTTTTAAATGTCCACATTTTTCTCAAATTCCTCCAACAGTGGCCAAGAAACAATATGCACATGGGAGTGTACAACAGTGAGCCAAGATTCTGTGGGTGGGAACGGAAAGGAGAAAGCAAGGGAACAAAAGGCACTTCTCTTCTGTTCTCATGTACCTTTCTTTCTTCCTTTCCTTAATTCCTTGTCTTTCTTACCCCTCACTGTCTCCTGTTTCCTGACAGAGAATACCACTTAACAGACACGCCTTCTTACATTCCCAGGGGGCACATACACACCAACACCCAGAGTGAATGCTCTTGGATTTTTCTTTCCCTGCTTTTCCCACCAGCTGTGTGGCCCAGGGCAGCAGTGGGCCCCCCCCAGTTGACCACATCGCTCTGCCACTTCTCCGAGTGGGTACCATCTATCACGGACTCTCTGCAGGTTCAAGATTCTGTTATGACACTGCAGCCTGGCTCCAGGTATATTGCAGGCCATATAAAATCCCATGATGTAGCCTCCAATTTGGGATCCACTCTCCTTCCTTTAAAATCAGCACTTCAAGGAGAAACCAGGTGGTCAGAGAGAAAATAATAGCTAACATTTATTGAGCACTATGTGCAAGTCTATGTGTTAAGTGCTTTAAGAACACGGGAATGTATTTTCTTTACAAAAACTATATGACATAACCGTGCCCATTAACTCTGTGGACTGGCATGCCATGGAGCTGTGGCTATTTCATAGATGAGGAGATGAAGGATTAAAATTGAGCAATTTACTTAAGATCCAATAGTTTTAAGGAAAAAGCAGCTAATTCCAGAGTTTGTATTCTTAACTACTACAAAACAAGAAATCTCAGAATCATAGAATACTAAGATCGAAAGTACCTTAAAAATCATCTAGGCCAGCAGTTTTCAACCTTGGGTGCACATTACATCATGGTAGTTTTTTAAGATCCTAAGGTTCGGGTCATGCTGTGGGCCAATTAAATAATCATCCCCAGGCGGAGGGGTGGGGAGAGGGGTGTTGACCCAGATATCTGCATTTTTTGAAGCTCATAGTGATTCCAATATGCTGAAAAGATCCCCTGATTCAGGTCTAGTTCTCCTATTTTGTTGTTAAGACAGCTAGTGGCCATAAGAACAAAAATTAGTGTAATAGGGGAAGTGACTGTTACCCTCTGACCCACAATAAACAAAAAAAGGCTTCCACCCACCATGGAGCAAATGTGGAGTGTGTTGCTATTCTACTTCAAAGAATTCATTTTTAAATTATCCATGTCCAAGACTGATAGGAAAAGATACACGTGTTTTCTTTTGAATTTTAAGAGCAGCTGTGAAATCCTAGAAAGATTAGGATTAGTGGTCATATGCTCTAGGATCAACTCTGACACTTATTAACTATACTCTTTGGACACAACCTCTCCTGAGACTCAAAATCCTTATCTGCAAAATTAGTGTAATAATAGCCCACGCCTTACTGACTTCACAGGTACATCTAAAAGTCAAATAAGACAATATATACAGTGTATGCTTTTGATGCAAGAGGAGTGATGCAATGTTGATGTGTAACAGGTAAGGAATTTAAGAAAATGTGCATTGACGGTACACAGAGCAGGACCTGAGTCTTACTCTTGCTGTACATTAACTATTCTTAGGGGAGTAAGATAAGCTCTGAAAGAGTACTCCCCTCTATAATATGTAGAAAGCAAAATCAGTAACACTGTGGTTGTTTTACGGAATTAAATAACACTTTGCACAGTATGTGGCACCTAGAAGGTATTCCAAAAATGTTACTTTCTCTTTCCCACAGCCATTTAAATTTACTCATTCCGTCCTATATTTTAAATTGAAGCATACTAGAAAAAAAGTTAAAGGGTACCTAACATCATTATTCACTTTGATTAAGAAGGGGCTGTCCAAAAGGAGACTTGAGCAAATGCAAAGACAGCCCTTAACCTGGGTCAGGACATCGCAACACCATTACTATACCAGTTCTAAGTGAATTTAGCAATTTAAAGGGAAAACAAAAAAAATATCAATGAAGTATTTGTGGAGGTAGACCAATGGACCTTAAAGTGCACACATGGGAAAAAAAGGTGAAAGAACAGCTAGACTGAAAAGGAAGACCTTCGAGGAGGGATCAGTTGCTGCTCTCGGTGACTGAAGTTTTCCACAAAGCCTTGGTAATCAAAACAGTGTAGTGGACAGGCATACCACAGGATAAGAAAAAGTCCAGAAATACTCCTGACAAAATGCAGAAATCTAGTACATGATCAGTGTGGCATCTGAAATCACTGGGGCAAAGTTAGTCTTTTTAATAAGTGGGATTGAAATGACTGGATGACCACTGGGAAAAAGATAAAATTAGATTAATTCCCCAAAATGTACACAAGCATAAACTCCAAATGGATCTGACACCTTAATATAAAAGAAGTTATGCAACTACTAGTGGAAAACAAGTGAATTCCTCTTTGACCTGGGTGTGGGGAAAAGGCTTCTATGCATGAAAATCTAGATGCAGTCAAAGAAGCCTGATAAATTTGACTATATAAAAGTAATGCTCACATGTCCAGTAAAAATCCACCATAACTAAATTCAACACATAAGTAGTAAGCTGGGAGAAAACAATTGCAGCATATTACACAGAGAGGGAGCTAATAAACCTACTGTGCAACAAATGTTTTAAAATTGAGAAGGTAAGAACCAAAAGTCCTATAGAAAAAAGAGATAAAGACATAAACAGACAAAAAATTATAGGATAAAAAACTGTCCCTGTACATATGAAAGATGTACAGTGCTACTCACAATAAAGGAAATGCAAATTAAAACTGTAGTGAGATACCATTGCTCATCTATTAGATGGGCAAGACTAACAAAGCTTGACACATACTCTGTCTGAAAGTGAGGCTGTGGGAAAACAGCCGTGTTCCTACGCTGGTGGTGGGAATGCAGGAGGGAGAATTCCCTTTGGAGGCAACTTTGGCAATATATAACAAAACTACATGCAATCCCACTTCTAGGAATTGCTCCTGAAGACTATCCTGCAATAATATGAAAATGCACTACAGCATTACTTGTAATTGCAAAATACCAGAAACTACATAAATGCCCAGGCTGAAGATTGATTTAGTACCATAACTGAGTACTATGAAGCTGTAAGAAGATAGAGAATGATGCTTCTGAACTGACATAAATTTATTTCCAGGAGATATTGTTAAGCCAAAAAAAAACACAAATTTTAAGTAAATTGCAATAAAGCAGATAGATAGATGGATGGATGGTTAGAAAGAATGCTCCTTGTAAGGAAGAAAGAAGTGAAAAGATAACACACATTTATCTCTTGTCTTTATCAAAGAAACACAGGAAGAGGAAGAACACAGAACAAGGATAGGAGGTGACAAGGTGGAAGAAGTGGATGCTTCCGAATATATCTCTGTACATAGTTTGAATTTCGGAAGCATGTTACTCTTCTGAACACTCAAAAAAATTAAACAAAATCAACAAAGATGGAAAGAGGAAGAATTTTAAAACCTAAAACTGAAGGCAAATCAAATTAATGAATCTGATTATATTTCAAGTGAACACCATATTCATAGCAAATAAGAAAAGGAATAAAAAGAAACCAATCTAAGCAGCACAGGAGCAGGGTATTTGACTTCAAATATCTATCTTCAGTCTTGAGCAAGATTGTGGAATTGCAGGGGAACCACACACAAAACCTAAACTCCTTTTCTGTAGGTATGTTTATTGCATTCGTATGGATGAAGTAATTCTGAAACCATCCTGGATAAACTATAGCAGTAGAGGAATAAATGTGTCAGTATTTTTGGTAGCCAGGGTTCTGTCTGAAAGAAGGAACATACAAATACAGAATGGTGGGAGTTGAGAGAGCACCCTTTGGAGATGGACTGGATATGGAGGAACTAGTGAACCCATGATTTTTTAAATATATATGTGCCTGTGCATGTATATATGCATGTGTATGTACATACGTATGCACATGAATGTGTGTGTATATATATATATATATATATATGTATGTACTTGTATATGTGAACACACACACATGTGTTTATTAGCTTTGTCCGCTAAAAGTCCTAGAAATAAAGATATGTCAGTAGCAAAGAACATACCTAGTCAATAGATCTTCATTTTTAATGCCATTTCCCCACTAAAAGGAAACAGGGATCCTCAGGAAAAATGGCCAATTATAAGGTTGGAGAAAGATAGTTACAAGATGAGCTTGGAACATCTTATAAGGAAGTACTCACAAAAATGGTGAGGATGAGTCATGAAGGTGTGGGAGTCAGCTTCAAGGGGTTCCAGTGGCCAAATCTGGGACAACTTGAGCATCAAAATGTTTAAGGACAGTAATGAATTCTAAACCATTGGGAGAACAAAGGAATCCATAAGTCCTTACCACTATCAAATACATCAAGTAATGAGGGGGAAAGGAGAGATCTTAGCTACAGTAGAATTTCAAGTGCAAGCTGGTAAATGTGCAATACAAGAGTTTTGCAATTTTGCAAACACCATAAGGTTAGTGCAAGCAGGAATCATCAGTGGATGCTAAATTTAGGGGATAGTTTGTTGAGAGGCAGAATGCTTGCATGATCTTAATGTGTTTTCCACTGACTGCTTATTAGTTGCAAGGCAAAAAACAGTAACTATACAGTGGAGACATAGGTGATCAAAATTAATATCACTAATGTGCAGCTGACCAATGCTGAGGGCCTTCAGGTGATACCCTAAAAAGGCTTTCACATCACTGGTATTAAAATATTCCAGCCAGGAATACATCACCTGCATCTAATCATCAGGAAAACATCAGGCAAACCTAAAAAGAGGAACTTTTGTCATGGAAAACAAAGAAAGGCTTGAAAATCTTCCAAATTAAAGGAGATTAAAGAGACAGGACCATGAGATGCCATGCCCTGTCTTAGCCTGGATCCTGTGCTGGGAGCCAGGGTAGGAGTGAGGAGGGGAGCTAAAACGGATATGTCCTGGGTCTATACACATGAGGTAGAGATTAAATAAAAGTGTATCAATACACTTGCTGAGGTTTTAACTGTGGTCAGGAAAGACAGTATCCTTATTCTTAAGAAATACCCACTGTGTATTTAGGGGTAAAGGGCCCATGGTGTATGCTACTGCCTCTCAAGTGATTCAGAAAAAAATATGTACTTATATCTATATATACCTATACACATGCACACACACACCCTATGCACAAGCAACAAAGCACATGGGATAAAACATTAACAGTAAATGAACTTGGATAAAGGATATACAGGTCTTCTTAGTACTATTCTTATTTTTGAAACTTTTCAGGACACTTAAAATTATTCCCAAATAAAAATTATTTTTAAAAAATCATGCTATCAACTTGATTTAGGAAAGACAGAACAAATGGTTTGGGTTAGCCCAAAATAGTGTAGATTATATCAAAACAAGCTAGAAATCCATTTCAGGGCAGATCTAAATAATGTTGCAAGCTAATTTTGATTAAATGACTTCACTCTTTAATATTTAAAAGGCCATTTGCTGAAGCACTTTTAATACAATAGCTTACAAACTGTAGTACCACCAATAAAGGGGAGTGTATATAATAAATTACAAGGATGTAGCAGCGTGCATGGGTTAGCCAGGGGTCTTCCTCAGAGCCTGGAAGGAAGACCTGCTCAGTGGTCAGAAAAACACCAGGGTGTCTAATCAGCTGCTTTTATGGATTTGAAGTGAATGCTTGAGTTACATTACTCTTAAAATTCTATCACATTCCTTTTTCTTATTTCAAAATGATGTCTTGAGACCCAACAGTAGTATCTTTTTAATTTCACATTTCTAGTGCTTACCTTTACTAAGATATTAACGTTTGTATTCTAAGGAATAAGATACAGAATTAAATATTTCATGCTCTATAAAAACCTAGTCATGTCATTTAGCTCACACGGAAATACAGAGGCTGACATCAGAACATTTTTATTTCAAATATTTGCTTCCTAAAGACTAATGTAAACAGACTATAACCTGCTGCTTTCTCAATATTCAGACAGCTTACATTTGCAGACCAGCTGTACCTTTTCTCGATGAGCTGAGGTTGTTAGACCAGAGGGATCCCAGGGATTGGTTTGCATAGCATGACCTCAGGCTTTGTTTTTCTGTATTTTTTGTTTGTTTTGAAGGAAACAAATTTGTTATAGAGTTGGGATATTGCTGCTTTAAAAGTTTCCTATTAACATACCGTACTGCTAAAGTGAAATTTACTTATTCATGAATTATCTGCTACTTATAATTGAATCAAATGAGCTCATTGTTTACTTAATAGGCTAAATCCAAAAAGCCATTAGTGGCAATTAGTAAATGAAATAATATCTCCTTTTTAAAAAATCTTTTAATTCCACTCTGCATTTCACATGTAGTGGTTTTACATAAACACACGTCCAATTGAGAAGTGACTTTTAAAAGCTAACATTTAATTTCTTGTAACTGCCTGTATGAACAGAAGGAAAATTCATAGCTTACAATTTTTCTGTGGTAGACATCAGATCACGTCCTTGTAGTTAAAATTCACTTGGGTCTAGTAGCCTGTGATGATTTCAACACTGGAAGGGAGACAAAAGGGAGAATTCAAAGTATGGAGGGAAGAAAACAAATGTGGACAGAGGAAAAGGATCAAGAGGAAACAACAGAGGAAGGAGAAACAGAATGTCAGTGAGAAGGAAAAAAGAGCAGATGTTAAGAAAGGGGAAGGAAAGGAAAATGAGAAAGAGACAGAGAAGGAAAAGTGGAAGATTTAAAGTTCTTCTGTGTCACTTGGGAGATTATTGTAGCAACTCTGAGCTGGAACCACCTGTCTTGCAATGGGTTTCAGCCCCAGGCAAGTTCACTATGGATTCATTGTGACCAGAGAAATGACAGTAGAACGTTCTTGGGGTGAAAGCATTTATAACCAACTTTATTTCCACGATGGCAGGTCAATCACTAGAATCCTGTCAGCAAGCCGGTCTCTGCCTCTGGGCCTCTCTGCCCTCAGCGCTGCCACCACTCCAGCCTCTGCTCTGCTCTCCTGCAGCCTTGCAACCATGCCACCATGTCATGCAGAGCACTGGACAGAGCTCTTTATGTAGAGCCAATAATGACGTATTGCCCACACCTATGTAGTGAGCTAGCCAACCAGGGCCAGTTAAGAATCCTGGCCCCAGGAAATTTCCTTTTATCCAGACCACCTTATTTACATTTTGGTAGGAGTCTAAAGTCCTTCATCAGAGAAAGTACTTGCCTGTATTTCACATTGCTTCTGTTTGTTTAATACAAATTTATTTCATGGAAGCTGAAATGTAGCTTGCATAAAAGCCTTCCTTAATATTTGTACAAAATGTAAGCAGTTGTTTAGACAGAGACATTAACTATAATAGACGACTGAGCTAAGCAGAGGCTATGTGACCTATATGAATTGGTAAGAACTGCCAACTATTAATGAAGCAGTTTTCTTCCAGTTGTCCCTGTGTGTCATTCTTTGAAGCCTTCCCTGAGGAATATTTTTAAACAAGCTTAGATAGAACTTGTCATGGTATCATATAACTGCTATTGAACTGTTCTGAGCTTTGAGTTGGCCATGTATCCTTTGTGTGAAAAAGAAAAAAACAATCTGTCATAAAAGGGCGTGGAAGTTGACAAGACTTTCTTTAATACCTATATCCTGGGAATACATATTTATGAAGGTTTTTAAACACTAGCTTGGTAAACACATACTAGTCTCAGACTGTTTAAAATATGAACCACTGACCCTGATAATCACTACAACTTGCTCTGCAGATAAACCTGTGGTTTTCTGACCATCAAGCAGCTTATAATGTCCTACATTAAAGAAAAAGCCCATGTTTATATTTCCTTTCAGTATTTTAATTTATGATTAAGTATAGACATTATTCAAAATAACTGTCTCAGTTTGTCTTAATGTTTGTATAATTTCCTTTCAGTATTTTAATTTATGATTAGATATAGACATTAGTCAAAATAACTGTCTCAGCTTGTCTTAATGTTTATAAAATCTTCTAAACTGTATCAATTATTCTCTAATACTCTGTCACTATACAATGAAATCAATGGAGTTATTCAAAGGCAATAATGGAGCAAAATGTCAAGTGAAGAGATCATTTTCTCTCTCACCTAAATATTATTTTTCTCTTTCAAATCTTACAATTAATCCACATAATTTTTTAAGCAGAAGCTTGTCCTGGTTTTAAAGACACTGAAGGGTAAAATGACAGTGCTACCACAGAATGACATATGAATGTTCTTAGGATACATAAAATTTCAAATGAAACCAAGTGAGGATTCTATTTGGGTTTACACAATAATACTTAGAATACATGGTATCCTTGCTTTTAATTTGTGATGGAGTTTATTTCAAGACTCCCAGTATGAGCACACACGGACTTTTAGTAATGCAACCCACTATATTTTACCCTTAAAAAGAGACAATTCTGAGAGTGGCTTTCATACAATAGTCAGTTATAAATGTTGCACTGTGCTTGCATTATTTATTTGTACAGCATTCATAATTATATCCCCAAACATTCTTTCTTTAACCTCCAAATAATATCATCTGCCTTTTAAACAGAGTCATCTGAGGCAAAATGACATAAAGGGAACTTCACCATCAATTAATTTAAATTACATTGTAATTCATGAGCTTCTAACTCTTGTACTTAACACACCAAGATACTATTTCCTACCATCTCTGCTTGTGACATTTATTTCAAATGAGAACTAAATACCAAGATTAGCTTAAATATTAAGACAAGAGTCAAATGCATTAGCATATAGGAGCATAGATAAGGAACTCTAGATCTTTGAGCTGATGAAGACCTCAAAGGTAACAAACTTACCATTTTAACAAAGTCTAAGGATGGGGAAAGACCTTCCAAATCATGCATAGCTAGTTGGGGTCATGAAAAAACTGATGTGAGAATAAATAAGAGGCTAAGGACATTTAATAAAGACCCAAGAAAGGGGAGGAGAATAAACAATGCATTAGCAGCATAGGTAACTAGAAAGCATTCCATAATATTCCCGTGGGGCAGAGTGACTTATGAACACAGCCCGGGAAATGCCCTCTAATGTGGTTGTGAACTGTGAAGCTAATCTGCAGAGGTCACTCCACCTCCAGCCCTAGCCAACAGGCTTTTCACCATCACGTTGACTATGTGGATCTGTCCCTAGATATATTCCATAAGCAGCATCTACACTGAACTACTACAGTCCTCAATTTTTTTTAATCAACAGAGAAAACCAGCCTTTAATCCAATGCATGGAAAAGATGTTTTAAATAATGAAGTATATTCCCTACTATTTTTTTAATGAGTCAGGAAGCAGAAGAGGAAGGAAGGATGTGTCAGGGACTACATGACCTCCGAGACTAAGGATAAGAAAGGAAAACCTTCATGCCCTCTAAGTGAAAATCCCCTTCTATTTAAGGCCCATGCTCTTACTTGAAAGAATCTTTCAAATGAGTAATTAGGGTTAGAACATATTCTCCTGAGACATCTACTTTCCAAAGAATACGCTGTTAGTGCCCCGATAAGAAAGGAAAAAATAGAATCTGACAATTAAGGAGAATCACCCCCTTTCCAATGCCCTGGATGTCCTGTTGCCATCAGTCCACAGAGCCTGAATGACTTCAGCAGGCAATACAAATCTCAGCATGATGGAGGTAAAAAGACTCAGACACAAGTTATCTATTCCCAGGGCTTTATATTGCTGCTTTCCTGAAGCTATTGGCCTCCCAAAGTCTCCACTTTGCCTTACACAATGTGTCTCAGAGGCAGAGAAGTGGACAACGTGGTGTTTGAAAACTTTGTCAGCTTTCAGGGTGAAATCATAATTGTGTACTTAAGTCAGGCTGGATAGAGACATGTATGAATAGCTACTGTTTCGTTGCTCACCCATTTAAAATGCAAATGTAATACCAAAAATTACCAAAGTCTACACTCCAGATGTTCTTATTATTCACTACAGCTTTTTTTTTTTTGGCTACACCTACCCTCCCCTACATGGCTCTGAATTTATTCTACCACATAACCCTCCTTATGAAAACTCCTACTTGTTTCTTAAATAATTTTGTTTTATATATTTAAAGAGTTGGAATCAAAAAATAAACTCTCATTTTCCCAGATAAGAGGAAAACAGATCTTCATTTCCATATCTCAAAAGTCAATTATATAGAAACAAACTAACAATAACACAAAGTGGCAGACAATCTATTTATGAAGTTCCACTGGTTGTTCTGTGGAAGTAAAAGTGCCCTAGTTTTCCTCAAGAGCATGCAAGGAGAGGTCTATGGTAGGACCCCAAAGAGAGGAACTAAAGGTTCCTGCCATGAGATTGCTTAATTCAGTCTTCTTGAACCTGGGAGAACACACACACACACACACACACACACACACACACTCACACAAGCCAGCCCATCCTCTTTCTGCGTGAAGAGAAAGCCTTACAGCTGGCTGTAAACCAAGCATGTGGTTCCAAGCAGAGCAGGAAGGAGCAAGTCCCCTCTTGCCCCTCCAGCCTCATCATCTCCCTCTGGGGCCCCCCAATTGGCACAACCTGTGTGCTCTTGGAACTAGCTGTGTAATTTCCTTATCCTCGATCTCTTTGTTAAGTGGGAGCTCCCATGAGTCCTACCTTTGGAGTCACAAGGAGAAGTCACTGAAATGATACATGGAATGTGGCTCATATGGCCAGCGTTCAACAAGTCACTTTCTCTATTACTAAAATAGGGAAATTAGGAGGACAGAGGGAAGTTGGGTTGTTTTGCCTGCTAGTTTCAGGTTTTTTGAAGGGGATGGGGGCAGGGAAGGGTGAGTGTAACCTGGTTGAGTGTCAGTGTCTTCCAGAAGAGCTTTATTTAATGTGGGAAGAATTGGAAGTGGAGGTGTGGATGCAATCGAGAGATGAGCACTAAAGGATCTATAGGAAGAATGTGTAGGAAAGGCATTTCACTTGGTTACAATAGCTTTTTCTGACAGCAGCCAGCTACGCAGAACTGGGAGCAAAGATGGGGCCAGTGGAAGCTTGTGAATGGTCGGACCTCAGTTCTAGCATAATCAGAATCACCTGCAGAGCTTGTTCAAACACAGATGGATGGGCCGTCTCGGAATTTCGGATTCAGTAGGTCTGGGAGGGTGGGGCTGGAGAATCATTTTCAAGAAGCTCCCAGGTGCTGCCGGTGCACGTGTTCAGGGAGGACACTTTGAGTAGCGCTGGTCCAGAGAAATAAGAAGAGAGCAGCCATCATTGGTAAGTCTCCAGGCTAGATTTTTTTTTTATGGGGAAGAAACTTAATTGTTGAGTGCTTCCTAAGGGCTAGGAGCTTCACGGGCATTATTTAATTTCATGAGCTCAAGCAAGTAGGTGTTGCCCTCCAGTTTTTCAGATAAGTAAATTCCAACTCAGAGAGAGAAGGAACGTGCCCAACACCATATGTAGGAAAGCAGTAACACTAGTACCCAAATCAGTCCCACTCCAGAGCCTGTTTTTTCCAGTGTGTCATGCTCTCAACTTCTCTCTGCGAGTAAAGACAGGAAAGTAACGAGAGGCTTATTTGCCAAGGACCTCCAGGTTACGGTGATGTCGTGAGTACTGCCTAGAAGGTAACAACTCCCGAGTTTACCTTTCCAGGTCAGACCTATCCCCTGAAGCCCCGTGCTCAGCCACTACAACAGCTCGAACTTCCGCCCCAGCTCTCCTAAACTGCGCTGTCCATGTTCCCCTCCAAGGTGCTCCCCCTTCACTTCCCCTTCTTAGCTGGTGGCAACTCGTGATCCTTGCAAACGCTCAAGCAGGTATCTTGCTCTGCTCCATCTCACGCGCTCTCCATCCGATCTGTCAGCAAACCCTGATGGCTCCATCTCCAAAATGCGCCCAGTCACTTCTCACCACCTCCACTGCCGCTACCCTGGCCCGAGCCACCAACATTTCTGGCGCTGACTTCATACTCCCTGCTCCCACCTCTGCTCCTCTGGAGCTTGTTTTCAACTCTGCAGCCAGAGCGATCATTTTAAAATCTGAGTCAGATCGTGTCCCTCCTTGTTGAAACTCTCCAACAATTACCCATTTTGTTCAAAGCAGAAACCCAAGTCCCACATGACGCTATCCCACTGCCTCCCAGCTCACCGCGCCCCTCCTCACCTCACCTCCAACCACTGTCCTCCCTTCAACCGCAGCAGGGACCTGGGGCCAGTCCAGGAAGGCCGCCAGGGACGCTGCTGCACTGGGGACGCTGTACCGGCTCTTCCCTTTCTTTAGAAACTCTTCCCCCAAATCTGAAGGCTAATCCCTCCCTCCAAGTCTTTACTCAGAATTCACTTTTTCAATGACACCTATTTAAAATTACAACCGTTCTTACTCCCAGAAACCCTCAGCCCCTTTATTCTGTTTGCTCTATTTTTTTTCCCACTTTTTTCCCCTCAATACTCTTCTAAATGATGGTATAATATACCTGTTAGTAATATTTATTATTTATCATCTATTCCCCCCCCAAGACCACATAGAGTACAAGCTCTATGAAAACAGGAATCTTAATTTTGTCCACTGATGTATCTGAAGTGCCTAAAACTGCACTTGTCACACAGTAGGTGCTCAATAAATACGTGTGGGACAAATGAGGACAGAACTGAGTTGAGTGGAAACCAGAAAGCAGAAGAGATGCAAAGTTAGGACACTGGTATCAGAGGGAACTAAGGCCAGCCTGGCACTCTCGGGGCTGGGGTGGGCCCTGGGTAACGAGGCCACCTGAGGTGTGACTGTGGGGAGGCCTAGGGAAGGGGGATGGGCTGGAAGGCAGGACAGCTAGAGAGAAAAATCTTGGTAAGAAAAGTAGAAGAGCTTTTCTTACCACTGTTCTCAGGAGACAAATACAGGGTCAAGGAAAACTGAAAAATTATTTTCCCTTTGAAAATGCTCAGTTTCATAGCAGCCTTAAAACACATGTATCATTTTTTCAAATCAATGCTTCTTTGCCTTATATATCTATCCATAAAGAAAGATAAATCGGACCAACTTCTGTCCTAAGAGCCCCTGTCATTTTCAATAGTTGGAGCTTCTGTAATGTTTCTATTTGAACCAGAGGGCATGAACAATTTACCTCCTGGATAGCAGCAGAAGAGGCTCCTTCCCTTCTCAGTGGCACTCAAGCAACTAGGATGTCACAACTCTTTGGGTAGGCAGTAATAGAAAACTCAGCTGAGGCTGGCTTAAACACAGGGGTGAAGGAAATGTATTGGCTTTTGGAACATAGAAGTCCAGAGTTATGTTGCCTTCAGGTCTGGCTTGATCTAGGCACACACACATAACGTTATCAAACATTTAATTTTCTCCAGTAGGCTCTGCCTTCCTCTGACATGGCATCATTTCCAGGCAGGCTTTCCTCAGATATGGCCCTCCAGTATTTCTAGGCTTACATTTTCTCATTAGCCATCCCATCAGAAAGAACCTCTTTGGCAGCTATTCCAAGATAAGTTCCAAGCCTGTCTCTCTGTGGCCTGATTTGTGCCCTCTTTCCTAAACAAATCATAATGGCCAAGGGATGCAGTCTTCTTATTGCCCAGTCTTAGATCTTATACCTGGCTACTGCCTGGAGCCGAAAGATAGATCAGACCTCACGTGGACTGATTACAGAGAAGGATGATTCCCCAAAAGAAAAATTAGGGCTCTTCTGTCAGAAAAGGGGAAATAGATGCTGGGCATTCTGCAAAAGTATATTGGTGTTTATTCAGAATTTTATAGGAGAGAATCTTACCGCTTATATGACAATGATTTTGGAATATGCAAGAAGCCAAGACCAAAAACCATTTCTCTTAATTTAGAAAGTCTATACTTTTGCAAGAGTAAGCTATTTTCGGTGACTGCTGCCAAAATTGAGAACAAGTTTGTTGGGTTTTTTAAAAATAATGCTAGATATTGCTGAGTCCTGTGTCACCTTCCCTCTTAGCAGATGTCTGATAGTTACTAGAGTCAATTGTAGACATTAGGTAAATACAGACAGAGGCAAAATATGCCATCAGGCTCCCACCTTTCTGTCTTTGCTATCTCCCCCAGCCTGCTAATCAGGGTCCCCATCAAATGGCATCATCTTGAACACTCTTGTTTCTAGGTCTTCCACCCATCCTGGTCCCCGATTCCCATGGCTGCCTGTCACTCTGCACAGTCCTACCCTCCAGAAAACCCATTACTTGCTATTGGCAACTGCAATCATGAGAGTCTGTGAAAATGCTTTGGAAGGACTGGGACCTTCAAACCTGTCTCAGAAATCTAGAAGCATCTTGGAAATGCCCCTCTGATTACTCACAAGTCTGACCCTGTCCTCCATGCCTCTGGAATCCAGCAAGAAAACCCACAAACACCAGCTCCATTGTGTCGTTGTTTATTTTTTCCCTAGAATTGGGCAAACCATCATGATGCCCCGGGGCAAGGAATCTTAGTGCTACAAGTAAAACAGTGATCCCCTACTCTGGACTTGGATTTTCTTAAATCCAAGGAAAAAGATGTGCAGACAAATGAGCGATGGACGTACAGATGGTGCTGCCCCTGCTGTTGAGAAAGCCCACTTGGTGGTGACGCAGAACAGCAGCAGAAATAAAACAGGGGGAAGAAGAGGAGGAATCATTTCCCAATTTGTCTCCTGCCCTTTGTTATCCTAAAGCCTCATTTTATTCCTTCCGCAAATGTTTATTTAGTGCCTATCTTGTGCCAGGCAGAAGGCAGGTCTTAAGTGAAAAAGACCTCATCCTTCTTCCCACATGCTGGTTCTAACAGGGAGACTGGCATGTGCATACCAGGACGTGCACAGTAGGTGCAGGAATAGAACTGATGGACACAGAGGAAACTAAAGAGGGATGGGATGGGGAGGCACTCCTAACCCACAGGGGCAGTGAAGTCTCAGGGCAAACTCCCTGGAAATTAAAGTGAGCTGAGTCTTAATGAATAAGTTAGTTGGGGGAGGGTGGCATGGTGCATAGAAAACATTTCTGACCAAAGATTTTCATTCTGACATTAACGATCAAGGCAGCCAACATGTGACTTGGCAGGTACGGTGGTGGCCAGAGAGCCTAAGGAGAGCCCAGGCATGTAGACTTTCTTAGGCCAAGTTAAGAGACTTGGAGTTGATCCTATAAGCATTGCCCATGAAGAACTATCAACATTTATTATGCTGGGTGGTAATGTGATCCAATTTTCATTTTTGTAAGTCATTATGGCAACTGTGTGGAGGGTAGATTTTAAGAGGATAAGTCAGAAGGGAAAACAGAAAACAGATTGAACAAGAAAAATGGTGGTAAGGAAAAAGGAGAAGAAATATATCTGAGAAATACTTAGAAGGTAAAATCAGAACAATTTGGGGATTGATTGGATGAACAAAAAGGGTGAACATGGAGATTAGATCTGCTTACCAGCTGTTGGCTGTGGAAAGTAGGAGCTCGGTGGGGCCATTTGCTGTAGAGGGCAAGGAGAGAGCTGCAATTAGAACAGTCTGCACTTTGGGGTGGCAAGGATCCAAGTTCTTCCCATGGGCTCATGGATGCAGCGGAGGTGAGCACGTTCAAGCCATCTGGACAGGACCTACCCTTGGGGAGAAGGAATCTGAAGAGTTCGGGACCCTCACCAAAGGCGAGAGCTGAGGGGGCTGGACCCTGAAGTCAGTAGTAGAATCTATCACCCCTGTAACTCCCCGAAGGAGTGAATTCCAAAGAACACACAGATGTCCCATTAAGGAGCCAGACAGTGTTAATCAAGATAGAATAACAGCATCAGTGAAAAAAGACTCTTGCTTCTCTTCATCTAACTGAGAAAGGTTGAGAAAAACATAGAGTCACTTCTGACACTGTAGGACCTCTGGATATGAGATTGCTGTTTTGGTATTAGGCTGGGCTGAATCTTTGAACACAATGAAGATGAGTTATAATTACCTAAATGAGACTTTTTACATAGTTGAAAGGGACTAGAATGGAATCTACCCAAGACCTTGTTCAGCAATGAGAGGGAAGGGATGTGTTGTGGCTATGGTCTGAATGCTTGTGTCTCCCAAGTTCATATGTTGAAATCCTAATGCCCAATGTGAGGTACTAGGAGGTGTAGCCTTTGGGAATTGATTAAATCATGAGGGGGGAGCCCCAGGAATGGGATCAATTCTCTTATAGAAGAAGCCCCATAGAGCTCCCTCACCCCCTCCACATGTGGGGACACATTACAGAATTGCCAGCTCTGACCATGGAGACAGCCTTCACCAAAGAATGCAACCATGCTGGCTCCATGGTCTTGGGCCTTCCCCCTCCAGGACCATGAGGAATTAATTTCTGCTGCTTGTAAACCACCCAGTGTGGTACTTCACTACAGCAGCCTGAACGACTGTGACAGTCATGGATACGAACAGTGTTTGGAGAATTGTAAAGCCAATACCGTATTGTCCTGTTCCACCTAAGTTTGTGCTACCAAGTTCATCCCACTTTTAAAAACAGTTACAGTTACACTAATATCTCAGTGCCCCATATTCACAAAAGCTAAGGCTCATCATTAGTGAAAATAGATGCATGTTATAGTGTAAGGGTTCGTTTAGGAAGATATATTAATTCATAAATGCAATTAACATGGTGCAAGTAACGTAGAACACATCATTCACAATACTCTGAAACACTCAAATAAGTGAAGGTGCCAAGGTCAGCCTTACACACACTCACACACACATACAGCAGAGCTCCCCCTCTTGCCCTAAGACACCTCAAAGACTGTATATGACACATACCTATCTGATATGCAAAAGTCACCAGTGCCAATATGTGTATTCATCACTAGTAAAGTTGAACTTCAGATGAAAAATCAGAAGCTCTAACATTTTCTGCCCACATCGCAGGAAGTCATCTGGAGGCACTGTGTCAACCTCCCTCTGCTCTGCAGGTGCGTGTGGGCATCGGTCAGGCTGCCTCAGGTGGCCCCACAGCTGCTCTCGCTGCTCTCCCATCACTGCCATCTGCCCCTTGAAGGTCTGTGCCGCTGCCTCTCTTTAGGCCTGTGAAAACCCCTGCATGTTCTCAGGGAGCCCACACTGCATGGTGGTTCCCCCACAAAACACAAAATTCAGATTACTCGTCCTGGTGAGCGGGAGTGAGGAGTGGGAGAGGGATGTCTCTGCCACTCAACGGTGAGTCAGCCCTTCAAAGGGTCTCTCAGTGCCACACAGGACAGAGAGCAAGGATGACCTCTGAGTGGGCACCAGTGCTGTGTAGAAGCGGCAGTCCTCCAAGGACAGGTCTCTGTGAGGCCCGGGGACAGAGCTGAGTCCAGGCTCCAGTTCTGGGAAAGGACTGTGATTGATTTACTGTTTTTTATTAAGCAGGCAACAAGAATTCTGGTTAGGTTGCAAAGTACAGGAGTTTGTGGAGTGGTGGCAAGGGATTCTCTTGAACCTGGCTTAAACTCTGTTTCCTTAAAAGATTCTGACTCTTCTACCTGCTGAGTCTTCTTGACGGCCTCAGCTTCCACCTCCATACTGACACTCCCATTTGATCCTGGCACTTTGCTAATTCCCTGAGGTCATCTCACATAATTCTGCTTACCCTTAAAAAACCATCATCTTACTCACAGAACCCAAGAATGGACTAACAGTCACCAAAGGGAAAGGGACTGGGGAGGATGGGTGGGAAGGGAGGGACAAGGGGGGAAAGGGGGCATTACGATTAGCAGACATAATGTAGGGGGGGCACAGGGAGGGCTGTACAACTCAGAGAAGACAAGGAGTGATTCTATAGCATCTCACTACGCTGATGGACAGTGACTGTAATGGGGTAGGTGGGGGGGACCTGAGGAAGTGGGGAGTTTAGTAACCATAATGTTGCACATGTAACTGTAGATTAATGATACCAAAATTAAAAATTAAAAAAAAAAAACCATCATCTTTCTGATCTTTTCTAAGCTACCTTTGTGCTGGGACTCTTGCTAATATTTTTTACACTCAGCTTGGCTTCAAAGTCTCCCAGCATCTTCCCCAATCCTTGAGGATCTTTTTGTAGTTTTCATAGGGAAACATCTTTTATTCTGGGTTCAGATATATGTCTGTTAGCCTTTTTCCATGGATATACAGTGGTTTGTATTATACATACCTGAGTTTTTTGTTACATACAGCTCTTTCATAGATTTTTGTGCACATCTGTAAAATTGTGGAATAATAAAAAAATAGAACAATAAGAAGTAAAAAAAATAAATAATACCTTTAGAGATCGCATAACTTATTGAGTTATCTTTACAAATTAAATAGAAGTAAGAAGAGCAGAGAGAATGTGCCATTTTGGCAAATTTCATCACATTATCAGATGCAAGTTTTTTGAATTCTAATCTATTTTTCCCTTAACCCACTTCAGGTAACAAATCCCCATAGAATATATACATATTCTCTATTCAGCATATTTACTGTGCATATAATAGAGAAAGAGAGAATATTATAGAAGATGTATATAGAAAGAATACATATACTCTCTACTTAGCTGTAGAAATATCTACCAATCTACCCCACTATTCTCAGAGTCCTATCCTATATTTGCCAACATCCCACCCCCCACACACATAATGAAATAACTGTTACCAACTACATTTCATAAGAAGTTTCATGCAATGCTCAGTCTACTCAGGCTGGTAGAATTTCCTAGACACATGTAGTATTTGTCCTACTGATGTTGGTAAATTTTCTCTATATGCATCTGGTGCACTGCTACTTAATTGTCATCATTTATATAACAACTACAGCATGGATTATTTTTAAGTTTGAAAGTTTGTTTTTTAAGATGAAGTAAGAAAACTGACTATGCAAACTCAAGTTGCCTGGATCTATCTACACATCATAAGCATTATTGTTCCTACCATTTCTTTCCAGAACAGTAACTTAAGCAATATTCTTTAGCATAGTCGAATCTTTCACATTCATCAATTTTTTTTAATCTACATAATGACAGGTTAAAAGTACTGTTTCTAGATTTTTTTTATGATTACAAACAATTTATTGAAAATGTGTGGAGGAAAAGACTGAAAGTTTCTACACCAAAATGTAACCCAGTGGTTGTTTTGAAGTGCTAGGACTTTTTCGATGTTTCCATATTCTCCAGGTGTTCTAAAATGTGTAGGTGCTATTTTTTTATTAAGATATCATTGATATACACTCTTATGAAGATTTCACAAGAAAAACAATGTGGTTACTACATTCACCCTTATTATCGAGTCCCCCCATACTCCATTGCAGTCACTATCCATCAGTGTAGTAAGATGCCACAGATTCACTATTTGTCTTCTCTGTGCTACACTGTCTTCCCCGTGACCCCACACACACCATGTGCACCAATCATGATACCCCACAATCCCCTTCTCCCTCTCTCCCCATCCGCTCTCCCATACCCCTCCCCTTCAGTAACCACTAGTCCCTTCTTGGAGTCTGTGAGTCTGCTGCTAACCAAAGAAAATGCATGAATAACAGAAATTCTTTTAGGGACAGGAAATGCTATATTACCTGAGCTTCCAGAACTCTTTTCTCCTTTAAATGACTTTTAATTAATCAAGTAAAATAACTGCAAAATTCAGCTTCCAAACTCCTTTTACCACTTAAAAGGAGCCATGTAGCCTGTGCTATTGGTGCCCCATGAGACCAGGCTGAGGCCAGCCTCCAGCTGAGACCACATCCTTACGTAGCTCCTTTTCTTACCCTATCTCAGCCCCATGCTTCCATTCTCCTGGGAACATTCCGCAATAAATCATTCAAACAGGAATCCCAATCCCAGGCTTTACTGCTAACCGTTCTGACTTAAGGCAAATGCTGAGCAAGAAATTTCTCCAAAAAAATCATTACTGCCTAGGTCACCTATGTTAATTACCTCAGAAACTGATGCTATCCTGCATAGTATTTTTTTTGCATATTCAATTAATAATCTGATCAAACTTTTTATCAAGGTATAATTGATACATAACAATATATTCATTTTGGGTATACACAAAATGATTCAATTATATATTGTGAAATGATCAAAACATTAAGTCCAATTAACATCTCTCACCATACAGTTATAAGATTTTTTTCCTTTGTGATGAGAATTTTTAAGATCTACTGTCTTAGCAACTTTCAAATATATAATACAGTATTGTTGATTATAGTCACCATGCTATACCTTATATTCTAAGAACTTGCTCAGTATTCTGTATATAATAGAGGTACATTTATTTAATGGCAATAGTATTATTTAACATTTATAGTGTTATTTAATATCTAAGACATCAATCTTGGTTCAGCAGTGACCTGGAAAAACCTCTTACTCTTTTTTTTCTAAGTAACAAAAGCTTTACTCATGTATTTAGAAGTGGGTAGGTATAAAGGATGCACCAGCTAAAAATATGCTGCTTTGAGTAGCAATTAGACTGTATATAAGAGCAAGAATTCGGCTGCTAACAGAGAATCAAAAATACATCTCTGCAAAATTCTTAGACAATAGTTACTTCCTAGGCTGCTCTTGAGACTGTCAGTGGCTTCTTGCTGTATGCTAGCTGTACAGAACATTTTAAAGTAGTTATGGTGTCTGGCCAAGCCAGAGAAAACAGGATGATAATTAATCACCTCAAGCCTGGACTGAATTCTCAATGTTGCTTTAATGGCTTAGCCCTCCTCTGAGCTATCAAGTCATTTTACAGAAGGAAAGGGTATGTGTAGCCAAGCCTTGGTTTTCAGCTTTAATGGAAGGACTGTTCATTCCACATGTACTTTTTGAGATCTTGCTATGTGCTTAGCACTTTGTTAGGTACTGTGTAGAGCCCAGAGGCACAAATAGTCTGGTAGGATGCCAGAGAGAAGCAGAAAACCAAGAAATCACATCTGACTTTGGAATGTGATGCTGTGGAGGACTCCAACCCATGTCTGTCTGTCTGGAAACATGTCCACCTTCTCTGCATTCCTCACTGCCACCTTCTCAGTTCTGTTTTCTATCCCACACTGCATTTCTGTGTATTTGTTTTACCCTTTCTCTGCCCAAAGGCAGAGAAATATCACTTATTCAAAGAGATGTGTAGCAGCCTAAAACTCTGGCCTCTCTTTCATTCTATGCCTCCTCTCCATGACACCCCATCCAGCTCCCTTCCTTTATGCTTCCCTGGGACTAGAGAATAAATAGGAAGTAAGCTATTTGGTGTAAAAAGACATTATGGATTGTCTATCCAGGGATGAAGAAGGTGCTACAGCCTGGATTCATTGAAAATCATCCATTTGCACAGAAGCCAAATGCTTCCTTTAACATTCGTGAACTTGGCAACTGTCAAAGTTGGATCTAGTTCACTGGCAGGATGAATGAGCCTAAGTAATGACCCTTTATATTTATCTAGCATCACAGTGTTTACAAAGTTCTTTCACATACATTACTCTACTTAATCTTCACGAAAATCTTGTGATGTTAGCCTGCTACATAGCACGAGACTGAGGTTCAGAAAGATTAAGTGGCTTGTCCAAAGTCACCTTGCAATAAGAGAAAAGTCAGGGCTTAAACCAAATCTAACAGCTCCAAACCTTTCGACTGCCCAAGCATTCCCTCCCTTAAGCCTGTGAGCACCTGAGAGATTCTTAGCGTTTTCCCTACCATTTCCTCCCACTTCCCAACTCCAACCACTACCTAAATCAGCAGTAGGGTTGTCCTAAAGAAAAATCAGTCGTTGGAATATTACAACATACACCACCCTCTGTTTTTTAGAAGATGAGGCATATAATAAATGGATCATTGCGGTAGGGAAAGTAATTACATTAACTACCTTGCTTTCTCTCTCCAGTTGGCAGGTAATGATGCTGCAAGGCACATTATTTTGCTGACCAAAATGGTCTGTAGGAACTACCAGAATCAAGAGTGAGAAAACTGATATAAAGCCTATCTTGCTAGGGTTCATATACTAGTTTTTAATTTTTTTCTAAACACTCCAGCATACTACAAAAGGGGGGAAAGAATTAGCATGATGAGCCATGAATTTCTGAGTGGATGCCTTATTTTGGTATTTATTCCATGACTTGATGTTTGTTTTCCCATATGAATAATGAAGGGGAAGGAAATTAATGTTCTCAACTTGGACAAATCATCGGAATCACCGGGACAACCTTTTTTAGGAGAGTAGCTTACAGTTTTAATTGGTACATAGTCTTATACATTACATAAATATTCTTATGTATTAGTCATTGATGACCAATGCCTAGATCTACTGATATTGATCACCATCGCCTATATCCATTGACTCATTAGGTGTCACAGACTGATGATATTTTAATTATAGTATTCCTTCTAAGTTTGTTCAAAAAAACTGAAAAAAAATTTAAAGTACACACATAAGGAACCGTGTATGTAACCATTACCAAACACAGAAATTTAGTACTTATTTTTTTCAATGTACAACTTCATCTAAGCCAGAAGTTGGCAAACATTTTCTGTAAAGGGCCAGATGGCAAATATCTTAGGCCTTAAGGGCCCTATCTTTGTTGCAACTACTTAACTTTTCCACTGTAACATAAAAGCAGCCATAAGCAATATGTAAATGAACAGGTGTAGTTTATTGTGTTCTAACAAAATTTAATTCACAAAATCATCAGCAGACTGGATTTAATCTGAGGGCCATACTTAGCTGACCCAAGATAAGCCAAACACTTGGCATTTTTGGACACAATTTTTTATGTTTAACTTTCGATAGGCAATTTCAATCATACAAAAGTTGAAAGAATAGTATAATGACCTCACAGTATCCATCATCTAGTATCAACAATTACCAATTTAGGGCTAATCTTACTTCATCTAACTCCTTACTCATCTCTCTTCCTCTGAATTATTTTAATGCAAATCCTTTTATTTTATTCATAAATATTCAAATTCATTTCACCCAGTCATGTTTCAGTATCTCTAAAAACATTTCCACAATATAATTATTACACCTACATACAAAATTCGCTCTCTCTGTATATACATATATATATATATTTTTTTTAATATGTGTAATAACATCAATAGCCTAACAAGATTCATTTTCAGTTGATTGATTTGTCTCTTTTACTCCATGGGTTTCCCCTAGAACTTTTTTCCCCCTTTTAATGTATTTGATGAAGAAACCGGATTATTTGACCTATAGACATTCTCACAGTCTGGATTTGGATTATTGATGCCTAGTGGTTTTATTTAACATGTTCCTCTGTACTCTATATCTAAAGTGAGATGTGGAGACTTGCTAGGATTCCAGTTTAAGTTTTTGATGAGAACATTTTATATGTGCTGTTGTGTATGTCCATGAGAAGGCCCATTGGGTGTTGTTCACAACTATTTATGATACATTAATTTATTAGGCATTTGGAATGGTAATAGTCTAATATTCTTTCTTTACTTACTAGCTGTAATACTTTTATAAAGAGAAATTGTCCCTAAATAGCATTTAAGTTTCCTGAAAGCACTGGTAAATGAAAAGCAGGATTAAATTCATGATTTTCTCCTTTATTTGGCAGATTTTAAAATAATGAATCATTCCTCTAATGTTCTCCAAGCTGACCAATGAATTTCTTCTTAATGGGCATCTCTTCAAAGTGCAGAAGACCTTGCCATAGACATATTGAACTAGAGTCTCCAGTAGTAGGACCTGGCCTCTGCATGTTTAAAAATCTCCCTGGATGATTCTGGAACATGGTCTACAGCACTGCCATTGAGAATATCTGGACCAAATGACCACTAAAATCCATCCAAGAGCTATCATTCTGCAAGTTTATGATGTCCAATTAAGTATAGATTCCATATCACTACTCCTTGCTCTCCTCTCTCTAACATGCCTAGTGAAATGGTGCCAACCATATGTTCAGAGAACCCTCAGACATTCTCAGGAGCTTGGCAAACAGTTCCTTCAAAGAGCTGCAGAGTTGCACAGGAGACAGAAACTTTCATTTTCCATCTAAAGAGTAGAGGTTGAAACCATCAGAGTTACAAAGAGTTCAGCATGTCCCTGATGTTCTTCAGTTCGTCAGCTTCACACTCCTGGAGATCATAGACACATGGATTAATGTCTTAAATTCACCTGCAGAGCCAACTCTTCTTGCCACGAGTTATCCGTGAAGGCTGCACACAAGGGTGATCCAGGGGCCAAGCCAACAAGCCATAAGACACTCTGGTTATCTGTCTACTAAAACATAAGAAAGGCATTTGCTGGTGTCTAGGGATAAATTCATTCAAATCCTGCCTTTCTCCCTTACCATGTGACTCATGTGACTCAAGTTACCTAATCTCTTATGCTCTGGGTTCATTGTCCCTAAAATGGGAATAACAGTAAATATTTCATTGAGTTAATATAAAGATTGAATAAATTTCATACATATAAAATGCTTAAAACAGTGTTTTGCACTTAGATGCTGACCACTATTATCATTTAAAATGAGCAACATCAACTGCATGGTGACTTAAAATCAATAACAGGGTAGATAGATACAAACTGACCATAATTTGTGGCTTTCAAAAAAACTCAACTGATTTTGTGAAGATTCTGAGATCACGAACACAGTGGAATATAATTCTTTTACATTATAAGAGTGGTCATATGAATATTGTCAGCTGGAGGGAGGAAGTTCATGGTATCCACAAATCTTACTAAAAATTGGTTCAAACCACCATCACCCCTCTAGTTCTGCAGTTTATGGGAGTTCAAGATCCCCTTCCCCAACAACACTTTTTGCAACTTCACATGACCACCTCAGACTCTAGCCTCTTGCTTTTGATGTTCAGCCCATGTATTATGTCATATTGACCCAGAAAGAAATGCAGCCTTTTCTTTATACTTACTCCTATAGAGCATGCATGAACTGAATGGGCTTTGCTGGTAATTTGGGGTAAAGATGAAAGAGAGGTTCACCTTGCATCAGTGAAAGCCCCCTTCCCTGGTCAGTAGCTACAGCCATCCTGAACTACCTTAGACTCAGGACTGTCCAATAGAGCTTTCTATGGTGATGGAAATGTCCTGCTTCTGCACTAATACAGTCATTACCAGCCACATGTGGCTTCTGAGCACTTGAAATGTGGCCACTGCAAGTGAGAAAAGGAGCTTTAGGTTTATTTAATTTTAACTTATTTAAATTTAAAGAGCCATATGTGGCTAGTGGCTGCTGTGTTTATAATACAGCTCTGATTCCTTCCCTGTAGCCACATGGTCTTTTTACCCCATAGAGTCCAAGAATCTCTCCCTCTCTCTCACTCTTCTCATCATTTTTTCAGACCTTCCCTTAATTCATGCCAAGCAATTTGTCCTCCCTCCACGACACCTTAGCACCTGCTGACAGCCATGTCTGTGGATCTCTACTTACTATGTGACTCTTGGCAAGTTTAATCTCTTTGTACCTCAGACTCATTGCTTCTGAAGTGGGATAATAATAGCAACTATCTCATTGAGTTAAACTGGAAATTAAATAAACTAATACATATAAAGTAGAACACCTATCCCAAATGGGCTTAGCACAGGTCATCCCAAAGAAACATGTTTTCATAATACCTAAAAGGAATTCTGATGATCAACATTAAGAGATAAAATTTTCATCTTGTTACATAATTGTGGGCTGCTACAGGCCACAGGTAGCTATTTAAAATTTAATTTTAACTAATTAAAATTAACATTCAGATCCTCAGTTGCACTAATCACATTTCAAATGCTCAATAACCACGTAGCTAGTGGCTATGATATTGGACAGGCAATTATAGGAAAGTTCTGTTGGACAGTGGCAGAACATTATTATTATCTCCTTGCTCATAAACTCGAGAGAAGAATTGCCACAGTAGTTCAGAAAACCAATTAAGTTGGGGAACCAATCAGCAGCAGGTATGTCCCCTTTATCAACCTCACTTTCTCTTTCTTGCCAACCAATCTGTATTCTCACATTTCATTTTCCTGTTTACTACTTCCTTTCCCATCTTGACAGTCCTAATGAAGTGTATTTAATAAATATCAATAAAATATTGTAGACCTAATTTTCAATGTTATCACGAATACTTTCTTCAGAATTTATTTTCTTCTAAGACTTCAAAGCAGAGGAGATTCTGTCTTTCTTTTTATTAGTACTATGTCGTATCTGGCAAAACACCAGGCATAATCCTATTCATTTTCTGCAGCCATGGCACAGCTAGGCACAAAAGATAATTTAATGAACATTTTTTATTTAGTCCTATTTACTCTAGGCTGACAAAGCCAGACATGAGACAGTGAAGGGCAGACAGAATCCAGTGTGCATGCATGCATATTTATGCACACTATTCAGATCCATATATATCCTCTGTCATTAATTGTAGTTGACAGGGACTTGTCTGGGCAGTTAATGAAAGTTCCCCCATTAAGTTGCTATTCTCTTGGGCATCTTCTCCAAAGGGAAATGTTATCATTAGTACATGATGGAAACTTTCTTCCAACTTACAGGAGCTTATTTTAAGAGCACACAATATTGCTCTGGACGTTTTTCAGAGTATTGACTGCCAGAATACTCCTGCTTTAATCTTACAAAAGCACAAATAAGAAGTGCACATGGTAGAAAAAAGGTTAACATGTCCATCATCCTGAAGAGTATTTAGTTAGTACTTGTTCTCATTAGAAGAAAATAAAAACAAATTAAATAAAGTATTTTAATATACAATTAAAATAAATAATGAAAGTAAAAGCAACTCACTACTGACCTTTGAAAATTAAATTTAACCACATATTTTAGGTGTTTTAAGTGCAAATAGAAAGGGATCCAGACACAAATCCAGGAGGTCCGAGGCAAAGACCGCCAGTCCTTGCAAGCTATGTGACCTCGGGCAAGCCACTTCTCTGAGCTTGTGTTTTCAGACATCTCTAAACCTCAGAGTTCAGGTCTCTCTCCTGTCCCTCTCTGGGTTGAAGAATATGTTAGGTCAGTTTTCCCACAAAGGAGACTCTGAGATAGAGATTTACTAGTAAGAGTTTTATGGAAGAATGCCCTTCAGAACACCTGTGGGGAGATGGAAAAACAGGGTTGGGCAGAGGGAGAAACTGGGTTACAATGAATTTCAACAGAGTCCTCAGCTGATGGAAGCCACAGGGCGCTGGAGTTGGGACAGCTCTCCAAAGTTGCCCTCAATGAAGACACAGGCGCAGGCCTTTGAATTCCCACACTGAACAGCCATGTCATTTGAATGCTGTCCGCTTGCTAATGGCAATTCACAAAGAATGTGAGCTTCCAGGCTTCCCAACGGGGGGAAATGAGTGCCTCGTCCTGAAGGAGAGATGCCCCATTTACACAATCTTTCAACAAAGCCACAGATGCTGGCTTTCCTGGGAATGAGAACATACAGGTGGCCCGTGTGCATTAACATGTTGAAGGGATGGGACACCTATGGGTGGATAACTCACAGCCCAAAGTCTGGGTTCCTCAGTGGTTAATAATCCCACGTGTGGTGTCACTCAGTGGGCGCTGAGCCAAGTTGTCCCCCCTTCCCTTGTCACAGTCTGTGCTCTAAAGTGAGGAGATAATCAAATGTGCTAATCAGTCCTCGTTTAGCATGATAACACATTCTCCTATAAGCAAATGCTTACAAAAGAACACACACACCCATCTCCCAAGGACAAGTAATTTTTAGATCAGGGCAGTCCTAATGTAAATTAACCAAATACAGCACTATTGTCATGACTAGAAATAATCTTGGATTCATCCAGCAGTTTTTCAGAATATATGACCTTCACATCCAAGTAGGTTCTTGAAATAAAACACTTTTAAAATTCATGTATGATGCTATTAGAGAATTGATCCTAAATCATATATGATACTTTATATATATTAGAGAAGTTTCTTTTTAGTTCCCCATGAGAGTGTATACAAGTGATCTCCTCAATGCAATAACTTTCTGAGCTGCTCTTAGAAGCAATTTTAAAGAGTTTTTCACAATGATAGCCAATACAAACATTTAAGGGGTCATACTCCCAGTAATAATAATTACAGTGGTGTTAAATTTCTTTGCCTCCTTTAAAATTTTTTAACTTATTTCATCAGGTGGCACCTACAAGCATCTAAGACTCATGTTAAAGATGGTCATGGCAGACTACTACCTCATTCTCAAATAGCACTTTGTTGTTCAAAATTTTTAAAGCAAGAGAGCACCCCACAATAGGAAAGACACCAGTAAGAACTTGGATATTAGAAAACTCCCTCTTTTATGGGTACAGTTTGAGGGTACAACCCTTGCTTTGTGATGATAAAATAAGTGAAAGAAAGCCCTTTCTCCCTTTCTCCCACAAAACCATTCTCTTCTGCCTTCCAGGCAAACAAAACAAACACCAAATTAATCACTGAGACAATTTTCTATTTTGGTATTTCTCACCATATAAACAATATAGTTATTCTTTTTAAATCAACTTTCCTGAAGTATAATTAACCACACATCATTGTTAGAGGCCCTGTGCAGGTGGAAAGAGAGCGCTGTTAAGCAGGCACACAAGCTTTATTAGACCCGTCGTAAATAGGCTTTTTTTTCTCCACCTTTTTCTTAAGGTCTCCTATAACTTTATTGACCTTGTCGACAAGTATAGTAGTAAACACATGCCTATACAAAGGTGAAGGAAAAGAGTTTATTCTTTTTCACTATATGATCATTTTGAAGAAATGATTAAGGGATGACATCAAGTAGCAATTTTGATGTCATAGTGAACATGAAATACTCTGTTGATTATTTTACTTAACACTTATTATAATTGACTTGAAAAATGTAGTACCTATGTAATTAGCATGCAATTTTCTAAGTGTCTAGATGAGATATTTATATACATTTTTTAAAGACATGATTTATAGACTCATAGACCCTTTAAGTTAAAGTTGATCTGTAAACCATTTTGCAAAGACTGTTTTGTAAGGCCATCAGGTTAAGCATTACTAATGAACTAGCTTTATGTTGTCCAACAGGTAAAGTGCGGAAAGCATAAATGTATTTATATTTGGTTAGATACATAGACTTTAGTAGTATTCAGGGATTTTAAAAGAAAGATTATAATCTAAATAGAAAGGTATACTGGATTACCTGTAATTTGTGGAGAATTAAATTTTTTGCTCAATTTGCTTAACATTCTTTTGTTGGAATATTTGCTTTGTTTCCAAATACCTTATGATTAAGTTTAAAAATTCCAATGAACAGATAAAACCTGTAATCACTAAAAAACTGCAGTAGGCTCAAACAATTCGGCCTGTTATAACTCAAATTTCTTATCTGCAGAAAGGAGAGACACAATGTCTTATCGCCTGTGTGTTATCTGATTTTGATTCGGAATTTGAGCTATGTTTCTTATTCTGTTGAAGACATACTGAAATCAGACAAAGGGTCTCAAGGTAAAGAAGAGGAAACGGGTATTGATTTCCTTTATCCACCGCAGTCTCTTCGCATCTTTTTGTATTGTACTATGATGGATTAGGTGGACAGGCTAGCCAATGTCTCCCATTTGCTACCAATTTGATGGGCTTTGGGGAAAAAAGGATTTGAGGCAGACACTAGGAAAGAGAAGAATCCTTAAAACCAGGTCTGGGTCAGTGTGATAAGTAGCAAGGCATGTGTTCCCTACATCTGAAGGCCCCAAATCTCCCACCTAATCTCTTACTTAGCTCTCTCAGCTCTCTCTTACTAAACACACACACACACACACTTCCCTGAAATAAAAAATATGGATGCTTCTCTTACTCTTCCTTTTGGTCCCTTCTGTCTGTCCTTTCTCTGGAGCGAATATGGCCATTGACTTTATGCATTCTGATTCTCACCTATAACCTTCTAGGTCAGTGTTTTTCAGAGTGTAGTACATGGATAGAACGTACCAAAACCCTACAGGATAAAATGCAGATCCTAACCTCACTGAAGCAGAGTCTTGGGAAGGGTCCAGAAATCTGCATTTCACCATGAGAGCTTTGCACACATTTAAGTTTGAAAGTCATTGCTACCATTTGTTACACAGGATTTAAATGTTAAATTAAGTAACCAAGGGCTTTATTTGACAGCCCTTCCAAGACCTACTTGACACTCATAAAAAAGGAAAACACAAGATTCCATCAAGGTGGTGCCGCTGGCTGCCCTGGGCCCCTCCTCCCGACTCCTCCAAGCTCCAAGGGCTTTGCCGCTCATCTTTCTTGGCAGTAAATTATTTACAACATAATTAAGCAGTTATTGTCTGAATGTTTCCGGCCCCTCATCCTCTCCCACTCCACTTTTCTATTTTCTCCTGACATCCTCTCTCTCATTCCCTTCAGGGCGTGAAGTTCAACAAATTGAAAAACTAAAGACAAAATCATTATAGAAATGTAGCAATAGAATGAGTGGCTCCCCATCAGATACCATCAGGGCGACCGTATGGCAGGCAGCCTGTTCAGCCCCGCTCCACTCCCACCACCCCACGGCATGCTTGCTCCTCTCCCTCCAGCCAGTTGGTCACCCTGAGAAAGGTCATCAAAATAACAGGTCAGCCAACTTCCTTCTGGAACAGTGCATCTCAGCAACCGTACCTTTTATTTTTCCCTTTTTCCCACAAAACCATTCTCTTCTGCCTTCCAGGCAAACAAAACAAACACCAAATTAATCACTGAGACAATTTTCTATTTTGGTATTTCTCACCATATAAACAATATAGTTTTTCTTTTTAAATCAACTTTCCTGAAGTATAATTACATAGAATAATATACATGATAACAATACACAATCAATATACACAATCAATAATACACAATAATATACACAATCAAAATACATGCCATTACTCCTCACCCAAAAAAGTTTCCTCCTGCCCCTTTGCAGTTAATTTCACCCCATATGTGACCTCTCAGCCCCAGGCAGCCACTGATCTGCTTTGGGACATTATAGATGAATTTTGCCTGCTCTAGAGTTCATACAAATGGAATCATACCATGGATATCCTTGTATCTGGCTTTTTGTCTCAACATAATGTTTTTGGGGTTCATTCACGTTGTTGCATGTATGGATATATCACCATTTGTTTATCCATTTTCCAGTAGGTAGATTTGGGCTGTTTCCACTTTGGAACTATTATGAATAAAGCTGTTATCACTATTGTGTCCAATTTTTCCTTGGACATAAATGTTCATTTCTCTTGGGTAAATGCCTTTGACAGAATTACTGCATCATACGGTAAGTTTATATTTAACTTTGTAAGAAACTGCCGGACAGTTGTCCAAAGTGGTTGTGCCATTTTACGTTCCCACCAGTGGTGTAGGAGAGTTCCAGTTGCTCCCTGTCCTCATGAACATTTAGTATTCATGAGGACAGGCAGCCTTTTCCATTGTAGCCATTTGGACAGGTGGTAGTGGGATCTCATTGTGATTTTCGTTTAATGACTAATGATGATGAGCTTATTTTCAAGTGCTTTTTACTCATGTGCGTATGTTTTTTTTCCTGAAATATCTATTAAAATATCTTGTCTATTTTAAGTAGGTTGTCTGCCTCATTAAACACATATACACAATACTTTGGATACTGAACTCAAAGGATCAATTAGGATAGTAGGCATCAGACATAGCAGTAAAGGATGGAGCCTTTTATTGTATATGGGAGATGGAATTTAACCCCATATAAGCTGCAGAGTACAGGAACCCAGTGTTAATATTGCTCCTTGCTTTGTTTTGGCATAACCCAGTGATGAGGCACACAGACTGGAGTCTCTCAGCCAGGGCTCACACACTGGCTCCACCGCTCACTGAATGATGATACTGGGCAAGGTGCCCAATCAGTCTGTGTGAAATGGTTTCCTTTGCTGTAAAATGAGGCAGTGTTTACCTGATAGGGTCGTGGCGATATTTAGACGAGGTCATTTAAAACACTCGGAACAGTCCAAATACAGAGGGAGCATTCAGTAAATGTTTGCTGTCATCAGAATGAAGAATCTGAGTTTTATTCAATAAAGTGCTCACCCAGCCACATTCTTTCCAGAATCCTTATCTTTGCAGCATCATCTCTCTCCTCCAGTCCTCAGCTCTATGTCTACAACTGTTTTCTAGATAAACAGGTATCTGGGGACATATTTTCCTCTTGCTCTCAAGTGATTTGCAAAAGCAGTGGTAGAGAAGGAGGTAGTGTGAAGGTAGGTTTTACCTGATTTGGTTTACATTTTAGATCAGTTTATACTCATTTGTTCCTTGAAGTATAATTCTTTTTAGAATATTTCAACAAAGTCCTGAGATAACTTCAAGCTCAAGAAAGGGAAGAGAAACTAGACTCATCCCAGCAGGAGGCTGGGAATAACTTGACATCAGATTATTTTATTTCAGGGCAGAAAATTAGTTGCCTCCAAGACAAACAGAGGAAGTGAAACTTTAACAACTTTAGGCTTTGAACTTCAGGAAGCCCTAAAAATTCCTGGAAGCACATATTTAATGAAAAAGAAAGAAAGAATTAAGATGTATTAGATTAATGGAATGAAAGACAAAAACATGATAATCTCAATAGACACAGAAAAAGCATTTGAAAAAATCCAACGTTCATTCATATTAAAGACTGTCAAACTAAAGATAGAGGAGAACTTGCTCAACCTGATAAAGGGCATCTATAAAAAACCCACAGCTAACATCATACTTAAGGCTAAAAGAGCAAATGCTTTCTTTCTAAGATCAGGAGCAAGGCAAAGATCTGCTTGTGCCAATTTTCTTCATCCTTGCACTAAAGTTTCTATGGCTAATGCAATAAAAAATTCTTTTTAAGTTAAGGGCACCAAGATGGAAAAAAAGAGGTAAAACTGTCTTTGTTCCCAGATGACATGATCCTATGTGAAAATCCAAAGGAATCCACAAAAATTTTATAGAACTAATAAAGGACTTCAAGCTTATAAGATCAGTATACAAATATTAATTATATCTCTATAGGCAAGCAATGAACAGTCAAAAATTAAAATTAAGGAAACAATTCCTTCACAATAATAGCAAAAAGAATATAATAGGAATAAATTTAACAGAAGAAATGCAAAATTTCTTCACTGTAAACTATAAAATATCATTGAAAGAAGTTACAGAAAACCTAAATAAATGGAAAGACATTTCATGTTCATGGATTGGAAGACTACATATTGTCAAGAGGGCTGTTCTCCTCATATTGAGCTAAAATTCAATGTAATCCCTTTCAAATTCCCACCAGAGAGGCTGGAAAAATGAGTATCCATGTTAGTTAGCCTCCTAACTGTTGGGCTCAGAGACAGGGGTACAAATGGAAGTTTCAGCCACCCAGCTGGCTCTCTTCTCTTCCCACCCCCTTGCTCTACCTTACACCATGAGGGGCCTGACAGATGGGGGGGGGTGTGCGTGTGTGTCCCCACCATAACTATAACTTCCAACTTCTCCTCCCTTAGCCCTGTCACAAACAGTTCCCATTGGCCACCACTGTTCCTAAGGCCACACACACAAGAAACAAAGTCTCCTTTCTGGAGGACAGGCCCAGGGGAGTGGTCCAAGCCATTACTCTCATGGAGCCATTTGGGCAAAGAATTCCCCAGTTTTATATCCAGAGGCATAGTCTAGAAGCAGTGGCACAGGCTTCAGATTGGCATCCCCTTACCCCACCAACTACTCAAAAGGGAGCCAGAGGTGTCCTTTAAGAGCAACGCTTCCCAAACTTTAATATGCAAAGAGATCACTGAGGATCTAGTTAAAATGTAGATTCAGTAGGTCTGAGGTGCGGTCTCATAGTCTGCATTTCTAAGAGGCTTCCAGGTGGTGTTATGCTTTGAGTAACAAAGCTATAAAGCAGTGCCCCTGTTAGGGGACCACTGAGCTGGCTCTAAGGGCAGAACTCAGCTGCGGAACTGAAGTGACATCCTCAGGAGTGAAGGTGGCTTTAGAACTTTCAAGCTTTCACCACCTAGAGCTGAGCATGCTGGTGATGGCTGAAGGTGTTCGTAGTGCTGGCTCTGGAAGATCTCATAGTCTAATAGACAAGTTAGCATACATAAGTAATTGTAAGACATTGTATAAAAGGGCATAACAGACGGACATATGAGGCATGAAGGTGACACAGCAGAGGTGAGTAACATCTGAGTAGAGCCCGGGGGGAATACTAGGCTTCACAGAGAACAAACAGGGAAAGGGGATTCAAAGCCAAGGGGATGGTGTATCTGTGGGCAGACTTTATTTTCTAGAGATGGCCACAGCAATCTCTAGTCCCATAAAAACCTTCTAGAAACTTTCCACTGCCCTATCAAGAGGTGAAGTTTAATTCTCTTCTCCTTGACTCTGGGGGGATTTATGATTTTTTTTTCCATGAATACAATATGGAAAAATGACACTATGTGACTTATGAGGCCAAATTAGAAAGGGTACGTAGCTTTTGTCTGGTTTTCTTCGGATGTTCACTTTTGGAACCCAGTCACAAAGCCATGAGGAAGCCAAGAAGCCCATGGAATGTTCTGGTAAAGGGAAACTGAAGTCCCTGCCCAGGACTCCCATTAAGCTCCTAGCCAACAGCCAACACCAACTTACCGGCCATGTGAAAGACCCATCAGGAAAGCCGGTCTTCCAGCCTTCAGTCAAATGCTCCGGTGACACTGTGTGGAGCAGAGATAGGCCATTGCCACCAAGCCTTGACCCACTTTCAGATATGATTGCTGTTCTTTAAACTACCAACTTTTAGAGTGGTTTGTTATGCCAAAAGAGATTACAGGGATGACATTTAAGGGTAAAGAGCTGTGAAAGAGCCTGGTTGGGTGTTTTAAAGCATGACACAAATCAGGGCACGCTTATGTACAACCCAGCTATTACAAACAAATACATAAAAATATGGTAAATTCTTGGGAATGTTGAATTTGTGACATGGAGGGGAAAAAAGTTTAGTAAAAAAACCATTAATAGTGTAAATGTAATGAAGTTGTACTGTGTAGTCAACCATGCTTGGATTAATTATTATTCATGGCTCTGCCAGAAAACATTATATATATATACATATATATGTATAACAAAGTTTTCTTGCTGGAAAAAATGTTAATGACTAGCTGTTGTGTGGGCTTTGTAGATAAAGCCCAGGTTGACAATTTCCAAAAGAAATCAATTTATAGTTTTATTACTTTAAACTATTACAATTTATAGTTTTACTTCCCAAATGGAAGTATGATAACATTTCAAAAACAAATTGAGACGCCCACCTGGATTCTTCTATAAGGCATAAGTCCCCATATTCTTGGGATAAAAGTATCTTATGCTGACCTGCCACCAATACTTTCGTTTCTCACCCTAAAAACACATTTCTATGAGAACCAACTAAAAGTTGCTGAATGGGGTAAAATTTGTGACTCTTTTTAATGCTGACAACCTTTTTCTAAAGGCCTGAGGAATAGTGGGTGCATGCTAATTTGAGAGATAAAGATTTAGAATGCACTAAATTGATATGCCAAGATTATTTCCTGGGCTGTGAGTCTCCTGAAAAAAAAATTTTTCCCCTAATTTAATGTTTAGTTGAAAAGCAATATTTCCATGCAGCATGGGATTTATATTATGTTTAGGAGCTTGGAATCAGAGATTCCCGGGATGGGGCAAACTGCTTCCTTCTGCTCTAAGCTAAGCCGAGCCCCCCGGAATCTTGCGTTCAGTTCCTGACGCCATATTTTAAGAGAAACACTGATAAACTGGAATGCATTTGGAAAAGAGCAACTTCAATGGTGAGGAACCCAAACCTGTGTCACATGAGGGACAAATGAAGAGAAGGGGGACCTTTACTCAAGGTAGTGGAGAATTCCGGGGGCATGGCAGCCATCTTTAGATAAGGAAGGAGCTTACTTGCAAAGGAACTGTGAGCATTATTCTGTAGCCCCAAAAACATAATGAGAAAAGTACTGCGGGACGACTTAGGGGTGAAGAATATCAAGGCCATTCCAAAGATGAAATCAGCTATCAGGGGAGGTAGCAGGTCCCACCACTGGGGACATGCAAAAAAATTTATTTTGGAAGAATTCTAAATCAGATAGTGGTTGGACTGGACATCCTGCAAAATTCTTTCCCCTATTGCCAAAAGCTATGAAGTCCTTCCAGGTCCCTATCACACTGTCTCTGGGAGTTACCAGTGCTTATAATATAGCCATTCTACTTCTGGCTTCTGTAAGTGATGACACTTTCTGAAGCCTCAAAGCCTATGAAATCCCAGAGGTAACTCACTGTCTCCCACTGATGGCTCCAATGCCTCTCTGCGCAAGAGCTGCACCTGTGAGGAACCATCAAGCCACTGGTTCCGCCTCCCCGTACTGTCAATCCTTCCACAGGCAACGCCCCCCTTCCTCCCTTGTTTGAGTTCCACTGTGCAGTTGTAGGCAAGCCAGGGCCTCATAACGCCAAACAGATTTTGTGGGCAAATAGCTGTTAGTTCCTTGTCATAGAGTTTCTTCCCTTGGACTTAACTAAAGTCTACGGGGCCTGAGTTAGAACAATTAGGGAACAACAGATTTTATGTCTTGCTTAAAATTGCCTTTATCCAGAGTGATGTGCTCATTGTCCTTAAGAAAACCTCTCTTCTCATGAATGTCATTTGACACCATGTCATTTCATGAATGCTCCAATCTCTCTTTTCCGTAGGGTTAGTACTCAGAACACTCCTTGATCCCTCATTTTAACACCCCCTGCTCCTCCCCAAGGACTTGTACTACCACCCTGTACACACCTGACATTCTGAACCCTAGATTGAAACAGATTAGACTCAAGCTGTGGCCTTTTCTTCTTCCCTTCCCCCATCTGCCCCCACGCTATCTGATTCTGTAACAGGAGTGAGGGCAGAGAATGAGGAAAATAAAAATAACAGATGAAGGAATGTTTCATGGAAAGAGAAGGAGAAAGAACTATGTGGTGTGGATGGCTTAATTAAAATATTTAAGTGAATTTAAAAAAATGGTACGATGTTTGTACTACTAAATACTGTGACTGCAAGAAGTACTCATGGAACTTAGTAGTTACAATGTGATGGTCATCCTCCATATGATTTCACTGGGGAAAATCTAGTCAGCACATCAGGGAAAAAATACACAGCAGTTTGCTGATAGTATCTGCAAAACAATTTGTATTACTCATTCAATGCTAATTACAAAGTTTGGGTCAAATGAAGAATAAACTGCATCTATGCTATATAAAATATTTACACACATACCATGTGTATCAGTTGTTACTCTCCAGCTCAGGAGTTAAGAAGCAGTTTGTTGTGAGAGTCCATGGTGAAGTTCTGCTGGGAATAGATGGATGGGAAAGCATACGTCTGACCTTCACTCTGAACAAGCAGAGAGACAGTTCTCTCATCTGAACCTTCCTTAGAAGTGAACAACTCCTTAGGGATGTAGTTTTGGAACATGTTAAGGGAGGAAAGAAGCCAACTCTTTGGATTCTTCTGTATTCTTAAGAGCATTGTTCAGTAGCCTCTTTCTCATACCTTTAAAAGAGAGAGAAATGATAGGAATTAATAAGGAAGCTTATACTCTCCTCACTCTTGCTTTAAACCTCCAAAGAACTCAGGCATTTGTTTTGATTCTCTGAGGCCAGTCTAATAAAAGTTGAGCACAACATGTAATTGAACAAATCGCCTATTAAGCAAATGAAAATGGGAGAATCAGGGGCAGGTTATCAGCTATAATCAAAAACACAAAGCTTAATACCTAGGTTGAAGCAGAGATGGTGAGCAATAGCATGAGTGGAGGAGGTCATCAAAGTTAGCAGGCCCAATGCAGATGGACAAACAAGTGTGGTGAAAAATGACATTCATGAATGGAGAGTTGTTATAAGGAAGAGGCCAGGGGTGTGTGCAGCTATGGAGATAACGTGGCTTGGATCTTCAAAAAAGAACCTGCCTATCAGATGTGAGTTCAGTTAGCTGACAGCTTCCAGCTAGAAGTACCTTCAGGACACATTTACCTTATGAGCCAATGACATGCTCTTCCTGAAAGGTCTCAGCAAATGACTAAGCATGATGGAAGCACAAGGATCTGACCATTTCTGCCCAATGCAGGACTGCTTTCTGGGCAATCTTTGCACTGGAGCTTTCTGTTAGGCTAAATGAGACTTCCTCAGAGCAGCACTGCAGTCTAGGGCTCTTCCCCTCCAATCCTCCCTCCTTCCTCTCTGTTTTCACACGTCAAACTTGCAGTGTAGCCTGAAGGGTTTCCTTGCCTACTCCTGCTGCCTTTCCCTCATTCTTTCATAGATAAGCCTGATGCACTTCTAACTTCAACTTGGTGTCTGCTTCCTGGAAGACTGATGGGCGTTGAAGGGGAGGGGAATGCCACATTCTAGGACAGAACCTGAATAGGGCCAGGCTAGTGAAATAATAACCAACTGGGGGCCTCAACCCTTGACTTCTCTGATGATACTACCTTTTCATTTGGCCCTGGTTTGAATATTAATCCCAGAGAGGCTAAACAAATTGTTTACCTACAGGGTCCTATTAGTAAGCCCTGGCCAACAGAAAAAAAAAAGAGAGAATAAAGTGAAAGAGAGTAAGAGATTCTTTATTATTCTTATTTCACAAAAATTGTGCCCTCCTGTGAATATGCAAATATATAAATACCATTGAGGTATATACATTCCAAATTGGTGGATTGTCTGGCCTGTCAATTACATCTTGAAAAAGCTGTTATTAAAACCTGTGCATTTCCAACTATAGAAGGGTGTACTGAGATGACTGGAAGAAAATGAAAGCACTGAGACAAAGACAACAAATAGTCTCTTTCTCCATTTTGACCATATGTAGAAAGATTTTACAGTTTTTCTTCTTGGAATCTGCAGAGAGAACCAGAGGGTTCATAAAGCTCTGGAAAATACTCGTAAATA
Source organism: Smutsia gigantea (assembly GCA_032199065.1). Taxonomy (NCBI): domain Eukaryota; kingdom Metazoa; phylum Chordata; class Mammalia; order Pholidota; family Manidae; genus Smutsia; species Smutsia gigantea. The sequence continues at coordinate 16,590 of JAVSCE010003150.1, read as the reverse complement.
CACTTTCTGAATTTATAAGGACTAGATAAGTGCTTATGCATTCTTTGAAATGGTTGCTGAAATGAGTAACATGGAGAAATTACACCTACCTCCCAAAGTCCCGCAATTTGGGGCAATGACAGTGGAGAAAGCAGTTATATTTATTCAGTTGGCCAACGCTAATGGGTTACCTACTCTTTATTCTAATCATGACCTCTGCCCTTGAGTAGCTCATGGCAAAGTAGGGGACATAGATTTTGAATAGTATAAGATGCAGGATACATGCTGCTCTGACTGATTAGGGGACCCTTTGCAAGAAGAAATAACTTACACAAGTAATAGCCAGACTTGAGGGTGACTTATCACTTATAAAAACACTAGGAAGACCAGTAACTCACACTTCTATGACACTCATTATATTTTAAGTTCTATGTTAAGTTGTTTACATATACTAACCCATGTAATATTCTTTCTTGTGTATTAAGTTTAAAACATTTTTATTTATTGTACTGAGAGCAATATAATAACTGTAAGAAAGAAAACGTTAAAATAGATAATGCTCTTCCAGACTTATCAAGAAAAAAAGAGAGTGTATGCACATAAACAGAATCAGAAATATGAAAGAAAAAATCACTATGGACACCACAGAAATATAAAGAATTATTAGAGAATACTATGAAAAATTATATTGCAACAAATTGGACAATCTAGAAGAAAGAGACAACTTTCTAGAAAAATATAACCTTCCAAGACTGACCTAGGAAGAAACAGAAAATCTGGACAGACCAATTACCAGCAATGAAATCGATTTGGTAATCAAAAAACTACCTAAGAAAAAAATCCTGGTCCAGATGGCTTCATGGCTGAATTTTATCAGACATTTAAAGAAGAGCTAAAACCCATTGTTCTTAAAGTTTTCCAAAAAGTAGAATACTTCCAAACTCATTCTATAAGGCCAACATCACTCTAGTACCAAAATCAGGCAAAGACACCACAAAAAAAAGAAAATTACAGACCAATATCCCTGATAAACATAGATGCAAAAATACTCAACAAAATATTAGCAAACTGAATTCAAAAATACATCAAAAAGCTCATCCATCATGCTCAAGTGGGATTTATTCCAGGGATGCAAGGATGGTACAATATTCAAAAATCCGACAACATCATATACCACATCAACAAAAAGAAGGACAAAAACCACATGATCATCTCCATAGATGCTGAAAAAGCATTTGACAAAATTCAGCATCCATTTATGATAAAAACTTTCAACAAAATGGGTATAGAGGGCAAGTACCACAACATAATAAAGGCCATGTATGATAAACCCACAGACAATATCATACTTAATAGTGAGAAGCTAAAAGATTTTCTTCTAAGATCCAGAACAAGACAAGGATGCCCACTCTCACCACTTCTATTCAACATAATGCTAGAGCTCCTAACCATGGAGATCAGACAGCATAAAGAGATAAAAGGCATCCAAACTGGTAAAGAAGAAATTAAACTGTCACTGTTTGCAGACAAAATGAATTATACATAGAAAACTCTAAAGACTCCAACAAAAAACTATTAGAACTAATAACTGAATTCAGCAAAGTTACAGGATATGAATTAATACACAGAAATCTGTTGCATTCCTATATACTAACAATGAATTGGCAGAAAGAGAAATCAAGAAAACTCCATTTACAATTGCATCAAAAAGAAAAAAACATTTAGGAATAAAGCTCCAAGGAGGTGAAAGACCTATACTCTGAAAACTACAAGACACTCATGAGAGAAATTAAAGAAGACACCAATAAATGGAAATATATTCTGTGCTCATTGATAGGAAGAATTAATATTGTCAAAATGGCCATTCTGCCTAAAGTAATCTACAGATTCAATGCACTTCCTATCAAAATACCAACAGCATTCTTCAACAAACAAGACAAATACTTCTAAAATTCATATAGAACCACAAAAGAACCCGAATAGCCAAAGAAATCCTAAAAGAAGAACAAAGCTGGGGGTTAGGGGGATTACACTCCCCAACTTCAAGCTCTACTACAAAGCCACAGTAATCAAAACAATTTAGTACTGGCACAAGAACAGACCCATAGATCAATGGAACAGAATAGAGAGCCCAGATATAAACCCACGCATACATGGTCAATTCATATATGATAAAGGAGCCATGTATATACAATGGGGAAAAGACAGCCTCTTCAACAGCTGGTGTTGGCAAAACTAGATAGCTACATGTAAGAGAATGAAACTGGGTTATTATCTAACTCCATACACAAAAGTAAACTTGAAGTGGGTCAAAGGCCTGAATGTAAGTCATGAAACCATAAAACTCTTAGAAGGAAACATAGGCAAATGTTTATATTCTTTTGAAATATAAACATGAGCAACTTTTTCCTGAACACATCTCCTCAGACAAGGGAAACAAAATAAAAAATGAACAAGTGGGACTACATCAAACTAAAAAACTTCTGTACAGCAAAGGACACCATCAGCAGAACAAAAAGGCTTCCTACAATATGGGAAAATATATTCATAAATGATTTATCCAATGAAGGGTTAACATCCAAAATATACAAAGAACTCATATGCCTCAACACCCAAAAAACAAATAACCTGATTAAAAAATGGGTGGAAGACCTGAACAGAAACTTCTCCAGAGAAGAAATACAGATGGCCAACAGGCACATGAAATCCTCCACATCACTGATCATCAGGGAAATGCAGATTAAAACCATAATGAGATATCACCTCACACCAGTCAGGATGGCCATTATCCAAAAGACAAGGAACAATAAATGCTGGTGAGGATGCAGAGAAAGGGGAACCCTTCTACACTGTTGGTGGGAATGTAGATTGGTGCAAGCATTGTGGAAAGCAATATGGAGGTTCCTCAAAAAACTAAAAACAGAAATACAATTTGATCCGGTAATTCCACTCCTAGGAATTTACCTGAAGAAAACAAGATCCCTGATTAGAAAAGAGATATGTACCTCTATGTTTATTGCTGTACTATTTACAATAGCCAAGATGTGAAAGCAACCTAAGTGTCCATCAATAGATGAATGGATAAAGAAGAGGCAGTACATATTCAGAATGGAATATTATTCAGCCATAAGAAGAAAATAAATCCTGCCACTTGCAACAACATGGATGGATCTAGAGGGTATTATGCTTAGTGAAATAAACTAGGCGGAGAAAGACAAATACCAAATGATTTCACTCATCTGTGGATCACAAAAACAAAGCAAAACAGAAGGAACAAAATAACTGCAGACTCACAGACACTGAGAAGGGACCAGTGGTTACGAAAGGGGAGGGGTTGGGGAAAGAGTAGGGGATTAAGGGGCACTACAATTCACAATCACAATATAGGTCACGGGGATGGTAGCACAGCACAGAGAATACAATTAATGACTCTATAACATCTTATTACGTTGATAGACAGTGACTGCAGTGGAGAGGGTGAGGACTTGATACTGTGGGGGAATGCTGAACCACTGTGTTGTGTATGTACAAACATCATAAGATTGTATATCAATGATATTTTAATAAAAAAAAAGAAAACCTAACCCACAGTCTCATTGCTCAACATATCTCTGACTCTTACATGCCATTATTTTTTCCTTTTTTTCTCAGTCTTTTTCAGAGCACATTTTTCCTTTCTTACTCCTGTGGTGTCTATATATGGCCCCTCTAAACCACTTTTCTTTTTATCAATTCCTGGGCTATGCTCTCTTGAGACCCTTTACCCATGTCTCAGCACCTACTTAAACCCTTTTGTATTTGGGAAGTTGGGTGCAAAAGCCCATTTCAGGAGGCAGTGGGACTCCTCACCTGCAGGCACTACCACAGCAGGAGCATCCTTGATACTAGAGGACTGGAGAAGGGAATGCCCTCATTAGGGAGCAGAAAGCAAGTCTGCTAATTATTTATTGCTGCATAACAAATTCCCTCACGACTTAGTGGCTGAACACAACAGACATTACCTTAAGGTTCATGAGAGGCTTAGCTGGATGTTTAGGCTCAGGGTCCTACATGAGGTTGCACTGAAGGTGTTGAGCAGGGTTGCATCGTCTGAAGGCTTGGCTAAGGCAGAAGGCTCTGCTTTCAAGCACACGCATGTGGATGTCAGTGGGAGACCTCAGTTTCTAGCCACATTGGCCTCACAGGGCTGCTCACAATATAGGGCAGCTAGCTACCAAAAGTGAGGGATGAGAGAGACGACGAGCAAGAGAGAGTGAGACCAAGATGGAAGCCCCAGTCTTTTATAAGCTAGTTTGGGAAGTGCTGTGCTTTTGCTTCTCAGCATTATACCAACCAACCCTAGCATTACGTAGGAGGGGACTGGACAGGGGTGTGAATACCAGGAGGCAGGGATCAATGGGGCTTACTTAGGGAGTGACTACCATTCTTGGGCAGGGGCTAGGGGTAGGAGGTACAGCCAGACTTATGTGTTCCCACCCTAATTTATGTGAATGCTGCCCCCCGATGTTCTGCAGTGTGCAGCCTATTTATTCAATTGTACATTGTGGGCCAGGTGGCAGTCCCTGACCAAGCAGGAAAGTCAGGAGGATTTGTCCTCAGCACTCTTCCATTCCCTGTTGGGAATTCATTTATTGACTCATTTACGCAACCAGCATTTGTCCAGCACTTGGTGCATGCCTCTGTGGTGGTATTGTACCAGGTAATGGGGTCCTAGGGTCTGGGCTTGAATGGAGCTTCAGTTTTTGCACAGCAGGGTTGTCTTTCTTAAGAATCCAAGACATTCAGTGTGCCCACAGGGCACCTACAGCCCCTTTCAAGCCAGGCTGGAAGCAAAAGATTATAGTCCTTCATCCAATCCTCTTGGGGTCCTAATCCTTGGTAAACCTAAATTAATAATGATATTTCCTCTAAGGGGTTACAATCCAAATATTTAACAACCCCTAATGATTGGCTGCCTACAGAAGTGGAAGCAGCCTAAACAAGCAGCAGTTCTATCAGTGTGATGCGTTTTGCTGAAATCTAACCCAGTTACCCCCAGAGAGGACTTTTCTATCACCCTTCCAGTCACACTAGGAAAGTAAGCATTACTCTACCTACTCATGAAGTTGGCAGTAACAAAAGTTATATGAAGAGTCCTATAAAAAACTTTCCCATTTGCCAATTCTAGGGGGGAAAAGTGTAGACTCTATATCAAAGCTCAGAAATAAGAAGTGTAGGAAAGGAGAGAGTTCATGATGACAAACTGATGGGCCAGTTGTTTTGAAGACCAACTTTGAGTCTTAGCAGGGAGCAACTGAGAAAATCAAGTAAAATCTTTGTTTCTAACAGTGGATTCATGCTCAAGTGTCCTACAGCTCAGACTCCACAGCCAAACTGCTAATTTCAAGTCTCAGCTCTGCTCCCTACTAGCTGTGTGACTGTGGGCAAGTGACTTAACCCTGCTGGACAAATGCTGGTTGCATAAATGAGTAAATAAATGAATTCCCAACAGGGAACGGAAGAGCGCTGAGGACAAATCCTCCTGATTTTCCCACTTGGTCAGGGACGGCCACCTGGCCCACAATGTACAATTGAATAAATAAGCTGCACACTGCAGAACATCGGGGGGCAGCATTCACATAAATTAAGGTGTGAACACATAAGTCTGGCTGCACCTCCCACCCCTAGCCCCTGCCCAAGAATGGTAGTGTACTTTTAGTGTTCTCATCTCTACAGTGGGGTTGGTTGAACAAAATCAACCTATGGAGTGTTTGTGAGCTGGTATATATATAGTGCTAGAACTCTGCCTGGTATAAATTAAGAACACACCAAATGCTATTTATTATTATCAAAGATATTAGAACAATGTCCATCACGTCATCAACTGAAGGAGGTCAATTTCATTTACTCAACCAGTATTCCCTGAATATATATATAGCACTGAACCCCAGCCAACAAAATTCTTGTTCCCAATGTGCTTATATGTAGAGGAGGGAGAGAGGGGGAGCAAGAGAAAAGGGGAAAACTATATAAACAAATAAGGAAAAGATATATTATTTCAGGTTTATGATGATGATCATGATGAAAAATCATGAGGAGGGAATAAGAAGTGCTGCGGGAGAGGAGAATGTTCTAGAGATAGAAAATTGTAAGTCAGCGTCTTGAGGCTGAGAAATGTTTGGAGTGTTCCTTAATAGCAAGAAGGTTAGTGTGGCCTGAGGGAGATGAGGATGGAGTGACGCTGAACAGCGTGAGGTCAGAGGGGTCCCAGCTGCAGGTGGTGGAAAGATCATGCAGGGCCATGTAGCCATTGTAAGATCTTGGGCTGTTGCTCTAGGATGGGAAGCCACAGATGGGTTTGAGAAAAGGAGAGGCCCTATGTTTTAAAGGATCATTTAAACTGTGGGGAGGGGGTCAGGGCTTGGGGAGGAGAGTGGATAGGGGAAGTAGAAAATTCAGGTAGGAGACTATTATTGAGAGATCATGGCATCTTGGACCATGGTATTAGCTGTGGAGAGGGAGGTGGGAAGAGGTGGACACTTTCAGGATATATTTTCAAAGGCAGAGTCAACAGATTGTGAGGATAGGGATTTTTCTCTTTTATTTGGTGTCTTAGGCTAACCACCTGGAAAGTGCCTGGTATTCAATAAATATTCCTTGAATCCATGAAAATGTTCATTCTGATTTGTAGTATACCTTTCTTAAACTCAGTAAATAGTATATAGCAGTTAAAACAGCTCCAGATAAATGAAGTGTTGTAGCAGCCGCCGTTTCAGCATTTATGCAGTGAAACTTCTTCCAATCCTTTAAGAAAAGTGGAAGTTGACGTTGCGGAATCCCTGGCTCCAGCTGACAATGACCAGGACTGAAAAACAATTTTGAAACTTTCTGTAACAGAAGAGTACTTTGTTATAAGATAGTCATTGTAAACAAATAAAACCCAATAGGGTCTATACCTAAGAGTATATGTAAGTGGAGTTTATGTGGAGAAAAGCAAAGAGACCCAGAAAATGGGGATTCTGTTATCCTCACCAAACAGTTGCAAAACACACTGAAACACAATTGTAAAGTGAAAATATTAATATACAAAGGTTTCATGATTTAAAATAAATTATGCATACTTTGACAGTCTATGAAATGCTCTATTTTGGTCATATTCTAAATATTAAAAAGCAAATTTGATGCATTATGTCATCTTTTTGTACTAATACATTGCACCAAATGAGAGGTATAGGTGGCTATATAACAGGTGATAATCCCAGGATATGATAATTTCTAGTCCTCCAATATATATTTTAGAGTTTAAGGGTGACAGGGCCTGTTGATATCCTTGAGTGAGTGATACACAGAGGTGAGAAACAAGAACACGCCCACTTTTGGGTCCGTGGTGATTCTTGAAGGCTAGAAGCCAATACCTACCTTCCTTTGGCAATTTTCAGGGATGCTATAAAATAATAGTTCTTGAAGATGGCATTTGGTAAAAGAATATTCAGTTCTAGACATATGTATGGCTCCTAATTTGTACTCGGAGGTCTGATGGCACTGATTTTCTTCGGCTGCTTGAGTTGCGCTGGTTTCTGCAGAGCTACCCTCTGCCCTATCTGCGCAGGAGATGCTTTTTCCACATACTGTGACAGCTCCAGATTATGTCACATATACCGCGACAGCTCCTTCTATATAGGAGAGGCTTAAGGGCAGCAATAGCAGTCAGTAATTTTCTGGAAGCTAACTTTCACAGTAGGTCTTTTTTTTTTTTAATGATTATTTGGGGTGAAGATTATAGAAGAACCTAATGTGTTCCCACGCGTCACCTACAGCACTGCTACTGTTCCTATACCCTTCAAGTGGCATTAAGGCAGCTTCCCACAAGCTCTGACAGTGCTGCTCCTCCGTAACCTCCCCTCAGTATCCCAGGACCACGTGGCCTGGGGCTCTCAGCCACCGGTGTACATTTCGGGCCTGGGTGAGCCCGCAGAAGGCAGAAGGACCTCGGTGTTGCAAGTGCGGGGTGAAGAGTCTGGCCTAGCCTGGACGAACTTTCCAGGCCAGTGCGAAGTTTTCCCATTTTGGGTGCATGTGAGCACCACGCGTTCGAGTTCTGGTTCGTGTGTCAACAGGGTCAGTCCCCGTAGCTACTTTGCGAAAGCTCCGAGGCCAGTGTGAAGCTCTGGGCTGCAGCGGATGAGGGTAAACGCCTCCCCCAGCCTAGTCCTCGTCCTCGGACAACTCCCACCCCCGGCCAGGCGTTTCCCTTTAATGCGCGTGCCCGTCAAGGTCCCCGCGTCCCCTCCCAGCCGCCCCGCCGGCCTGTTTCCCTCTCCACTCCCGGTCCCTGCCTCCCCTTCTCCCTGGGACGCCCTGCACACAACCCGCCGCCGCCCGAGCGCGGGACGCGGCTGTCACTTCACTTTTGCGCGCTGCCTGCCCGCCCCCTCGCTGGGCCCGCGGGGCAGCCCGCCCGTGAGCGCGCCCGCCCCCTCGCGGCCGCGCGCGGGGAGGCGGAGGGGCGGGGCGGGGCGGGGCGCGCAGCGCGACGTGGGGTTCGCGCTCGCAGTTTCTGCCGGGCGGGCGCGCGCACTCGCGGGCGCGCGCGCGGACGGCCGGGCGGCGGCGGCGGCGGCAGCTCCAGGGAGGCGGTGGCTTCACTTTCCAGGACTCAGGGGCGGCCACAGCAGCAGCCACGGGCAGCAGCCTCGGGAGCCGGAGCTGGAACGGCCGGGGGCGGCGGCGGCGGCGCCGAGGGTGAGTCCGGGCGGGCGCGAGCGCGTCGGGGACAGGCGTGGCCGGGCTGTCCGGTGCGCGGTGCGTGGGTCCGGCTTTCGGTGACTAGACGGTCTGCGGGGACACCCCGTGGGGCCTCCGCAGCCCCTCCCCCCCGCCGCAGTTCTCTCACCCGGCGCTGGGGCTCGAGCTCGCGACCTGCGCGGACGCCTCCCCCTCAGGTATGTGCCTGGGCCACGCCGGTGCGCCCCCCCCACCCCGGGCGCCCTCCCTCTCGCGGGCGCCCCCAGCCTCCCCTGCACGTCGCTGGACTTTGCCTACACAGCTCGCGCCCTGGTGCTCTCCCTCCCCGCGCCCCGGCGTGCCCCATTCCCCGCGTCCCCTCCCGCGAGCCTCCTGCCCGGGTTTCTCGCCCTTTCCACCCCTCCCCCTCCTTCCCATCCACCCCCTTCTGCCTCTTCCCTCCCTGCCCATCTTCTACCCCTTTCCGTTCTCAGTTCCCCATCCTTCGGCACCCTCCCAGCCCCTTCCCTCTCCCAGCCGAACCCTGGAACTTAGTCTTTTCAAAAGTACAAGATAAATGTCACGGTGGAAAGTGCCCGGCTTGATCTTTTGCTATTTTCTCTAATTGCATAATTAGTGCACATGGTGTCTCTCCTGGAGAGTGCCGGGTCTGGCTTCCCCTTTGCCGCCGCACCCCCGCGGCCCGCCTGGAAGAGACCTTGCGGGGTGTGTTTGTGTGCGCCCTGGTGTGGGGTGTGTGTTGTGTTGGTCTTTTGTGAAGCCTAGCGCTTGTCACAGTTTGGAACCGAAGCCCATTTTTCTCTGGTCTCTTCTCTGCAGCCCCCACTGGCCTGGTTTGAAACTGGATTCCCTCTGTCCCTGTTCCCCAGCCCCCTTCTCCCCCTCTCTTCTCTCATGATGTTTTCATCCTTTTGCCCTTTACCATTTCTAATGAAGATAAAGCGTAGCTTCTTGTGGCTTTTTTTTTCCCACGACCGACCAGAGATGTCCAATCCATCTTCCCTTAAGGAAATTAAGGCCGCCGTAGAAAGACATCATCTTGTGCTCCGTGGCTGTTAGATATATTATTTGCATGTTTTCGAGATTCGTCGTTTTGTGTATTCCAGAGAGTCTACTCAAATATTTTTATTTAAAAGTACAAAAGGAAGTGCTAGGGTTTACCTTAAGATTATCTTGAGCTTCACAGAGATTTTAAGCTCTTCTTCGTTTTTTATCCTTGATGCTTTAAAAGTATGTTTCTGAATATGTGATAATTCAGTCTGGACCTTGGAACCTGAATATTTGTGTTTATTCCGACAGTTTGGATGCTTTTTGGCTCTTCAGAATTTTGTATGTCGGTTGCCGCTACTGAATGGGGTATTTTCTTATAATGTCATATCCCATTTTATCTCCCCCAGGACATAGCACCCTTCCTCAAATGAAAAGGGTGTTCCGCTGTTATTTCCTGCATAAATATCTTCACAGTTAAGTTACAAGTTGTATATTGCTAGATGTTGTGCATATAATATAAATTATTTTATTTCACATTTTAGCAAAGTTTAGAAATGTGAGTAGGGAGACAAATAGCAAGATAACAAATGACAGAATTAAACGTCTGCCTGTTGTAAAAGCTCAAAGGAACACTTGATTTTGCCGTTTCATATAAGATACAGTTATAAGGCTTATCTGGACAGTAATCTGGATTTATAGAGTGACTTTAGTTGCTTATGTTATCGGTAATATTTATAGCCAAATCATTTCATTTTTATGGAACATGGTGAGTTCCATTCACTAAATGTTAATTTCCAGGACTGTAATGAGAGCATAGACTACATAGCTAATACAGGCTTAGATAATTTGTGTGTTGAAAAAGAAATTCTATCTAAACTCTTTAACACATTTGAGGAAAATCTACCTTACTATTTTATCTTTGGAAATGAAGTTTTACTTTGAGTCTTAAGTAAAAATATAAATTTAAATGTCTTAATATATTTGAAAATATCTTCGAAGAATAGCTTTATGTTTATATCCCTGGGATTTAAGTTCTTCTTCCTTCTAGATTAGATGGTTGGATCAAATTAGCTTTTTAGGAATTAATCTTAAGGTAATTTTAAAATGCTCATTTAGAAAGTAACATTTAAAGAGTTTTAATTGATGAATTTTTATTCATTGGTACTTTAGAAAGAACAAACACCAATCTTATAACTAATTAAAATGCTTATAGACTTGTTCTTCATAAATATCAGTTGCCTCCTGAGTGGTACAGTCATTTTCTTCCCTATACTTTTCTCTGTAATTAGGCATTCAGAAAACAAAACCAGCACAGATTTGCCTTACTCCTGATATTTGAAAAAAGATACAAAAAGTTTGTTTTTAAAAGTTTTTGGTGTGGTTATTAGTGGCCTCAGATGAATTTATCATGTATAGGTTAAGATTTGGCTGAAATATTTTAGGTCCACAGTGGAAATAAAATTTTTTCCTTTATTGTGAAACTATAAAAATTATATTCTATTTGGGTATTTCTAATAAGTCTCTAGGGAGACTAAATTTAGTCTTCTGATATTCTTGAGCAGTTGATGAAATTTGCATTTCAGATTATGGCCCAGTTTACATCACTGAGTAGTCTTTTAAGTAATTATATACTTATGGCATTATTAGATAGTATGTAAGTGCCCATAAAAATGTTAAAGTAAATGTGTAGCTTTATAACTAGTGTAATATACACCTGGAAACTCTAGGCATAGTTTATTGAACTGAAGCTTCAGCTTCAGTAAAAAAATAATTTTACTTGTTTCTGTGTATTTGTCATGTAATGGATTGCTTCTAGTTTAAGATGTGTGAAATGAATTCTTACTCATTTCACATTTCTTAAAATATTATCAGCAGCGTTTTGCTATATCCAAGGGTCTTTCCCTGAGAATTGTCTTTCTCACTTCTATGCATGTCTGCTTTATCCAACATACTCTTACGTACATACTTAAAAGGTTTTAAACTTCCAATGTATTTTAACTGAATGAGGTTTGCTGGAAAAAAGAAGTGGAATCCTGGATAAGAATTAAACTGAAAGAAAAATGGAAAGAAAAAAAGCAAGAAATATGTTAGGATTGTTAAAGTTAGATGTGAAACATACTGATATAAAATTTCAGTGTTCTATTAAGTGACTTTAGTGCTCATAAAAGATGTCACGGCTGTGAAGAATGATGCTCTCCATTTACCGAGTAGGTAGAGGAGCAGTCACACTTCCCTGTCAGCGGGCGTCCCAGCTGCTGGTGCAGACTTCCTTCCCTTTGGCGTGGGGGAAGGGAGCTGCTGGGGTTGAGAGGGCTGGTGGCAGGGTGTCTGGGCGATGTCTCCTTGAAGGCGTTCAGTGTTTTCTGTGGATCTTAACCTCTTCATGCTTCCTGATTCTTCCATTCTCTCACAGTGCTTTTCGGTTTTTAACCATAAAAATTTCAGTCCATTAAAGATCTGTCAACTAGCTATACATTTGGACTAATTATAGTAATAAAAAACACGGCTTTGAGGTGCCTTTCTTTTAAAGACGTGGTTATTAGACCACTGTAACATGGGGAGCACAAGGCCCTTCAGAGTCTGAGCATCAGCTTGTCAGGCTGGTCTTGGATTTGTCAGTACACTCTAAGCTGGTTGGGTCATAAGGGATGTATTTGTAGTACTCCAGCTCAGAAATGGGTGATAATAGAATGACAGGTGAGAGAGGATACCCTTGTCACAGCACTGGAGTTTTTTGTGTCTGCTGTCTAGGTTCTAAGAGCGACCAATGTATGTATCAAGGTATTAAGGAAATTGAGTTGATTATCAGAACTGCTTGGGGAGTGTGAACTCAAAGCAAAGGGGATTTGAAAGCCTCGAGGGATATTTTTTTTCCAGACTGGGGGAAAAAAAAAAGAATCCTTCAGTGTCTTGGTGCATTCTCCATCTTTTGTGAAACCTGGCTCTTTGCTGTATTTGCTGGGTCAGTGCGGCGCCAGCGCACGGTTCAGTTTTACCAGGACTCATGCCGGCCGGCTTCTGTGTCCTTCTCTTATCGCCAAGGTTACTTAAAACAATTGAGTAACTCAGAGGATTTTAACTCAGTAGTTTTTAGAGTATTTAGAGGTGTGTGACATCACCATTATCTAATTTAAAAACAATTTCATCATCTCAAAAGGAAACTCTGTACCTATTAGCAATCCTTCCCTATTCTTCCCTCACTCCTAGCCCCTGGCAACCGCTTAACCAACTTTTCTGTCTCTAGATTTGCCTGTCTGGGTATTTCATATAAATGGAATCATGCAGGTGTGGTCCTTTGTGACTGGCTTCTTTCACTTAGCATAATGTTTTCAAAGTTCATCCATGTTGTACATGTAGATACTATACTTCATTCCTTTATTGTGGCTGAATAATGTTGTATTGTGTGGATTTACCACATTCATCAGACAGTGGACATTTGAGTTGTTTCCTCTTTTTTGGCTCAATGAATAATGAACATTTTGTGTATATGTTTGTATGTGTTCATTCCTCATCTCAGTACATTTTGAATGGATGAAAGAAAAAGTTTTGGCAACTCCCAAAGCTCTTTGTAAATGACCAACTTACTCATTTTATATTAGCTTTACTTCTTTCCATTTTGAGGCTTACTTTCTTTCTGTTCTTGAAGGACCTTGCTATAAGTCCTCCCACAACTCAGTAAATGATTTTTGATTCTTTAATCCAGGATCTACAATGTCCACCGAGGCACAAAGAGTTGATGACAGCCCCAGCACTAGTGGAGGAAGTTCCGATGGAGACCAACGCGAAAGTGCCCAGCCAGAACCGGAAAGAGAGCAAGTTCAGCCCAAGAAAAAGGAGGGAAAAATATCCAGCAAAACAGCTGCTAAATTGTCAACTAGTGCTAAAAGGTACCTCAATTATTGTAACCTTTTTATTTTTAGTATCAATTTATTGTCTGTAGTTCTATTTTTCTGCTTCATTTCATCAGTTTCCTGGAGGTGGACTAATGAATGAAGTTCATGGCTTTTTCTTTCTTCTTCAGTGTGGTTTCTTTTACATGGTTTAATTGTAGACAAGATGAGCTTTTTAAAGTCAATTAAATAGCATGGTGAACTCATGAAATGCATACCCTTTGTGTGTTTGTGTGTATTTATATATTTTTAGATGAGCATATACAGGAATGTAAAAGCGTGATGGTTTGATTTATGGTTCCTTGACCATAAATATTTTATTCTGTTCAGTAATACAGAATAGAGATTAGGAGTCTGTTGAAATAGTTGTTGAATGTTAGTGCATTTTCTATTACTCCTTGTTAGTAAAGTGAGAAATGCTGGAGGTAGTAACAAATGCACTGGTGTCATCATATTAGGCAGTGGGTCTCTCTTGATACAGATGTCCTTTTTCTCTAGAGAGCAGATAGATCTGGAAGGCAGATATTTGAATTATTCTCTGTTGCCACATCCATTGCTTATGATGATTGGCATGTCATTAGACTCGGCAGAATTGTTACATTAAAGAATATCTCTTGGAAAATAATTTAAAGGTAAATTAAATTTAGTAGCGTCTTTCCTGATCCTGTGATTTACGTTCTTGTTGTGCTTTAATAATACCTTTTTTTTCCATAAATAGGGAGCATAAATAAAACAATCTGTAAATTTTAGACATAGTGGAATGTCTTAGTGTTGAATGATAGCTTTATATTTTATTGGATAATGTGAGTTAGGGGGAACTCCTTTCCCAAAGATAAAAAACCCTATGGTCTTGTAGACCGTACTTCCTTCTGGCCTAGTTAGGCCACAGGACTGGGAAAAGCCTTCCCAGGACTCCTTGTGGGACATGCTTTTCTAGGGAGAGTTGTTGGAGTGATGGTGAGTGGTTAGCAACCCACTGCAAGGGACTAGGGAAGTCATTTTTCCCTCCCTAGAAGTGTGTTCTGATCCCTGACCTCTGTTGAAGTGTGGAAGTCAGATAGCCTGGAACTTTAAAACTTTGAACCTCTGTACGAGAACATGCTCCTGTGGGGAAAGGGTTCAGTTTGTTTCTTTTATCACACCACAGGTCCAGAGGGCCTCAGCTGGCTGACCTAACCCCTGTACTGCCTGGCCACAGCACAAAATGACCTGCTGCTAGGGGTGCAGTTAGGATGGATAAGAAAGGTGGGAGAGGAGAAAATATGATATTTGGATGAGAGAGAGGAGGTTGGGGTGGTGGGTGAGAGATACTCAGGTACACATTGTGGCCCCAAGTAAGTGAGGCAGTGTTAATTAAGTCCTGAGCTTCTGACAGGGCCTCTCCAGCTTGTCAGCAAAGGGAGAGGATGGGCTAGCCAGGGCTGTGGGGAGTTGGGGCTGGAGGGTGCTTCTCTGCTGGGGTTTCTGTGCTCTGCTCTCCACGCCTGCTAGTTAGCAAAGACTACCCTCTGCCTTCATGAGGCCTTGTTTCCTCTGGCTGGGAGCACCACCATAAAATACTTCAAAATCACATTTCTTGGGTGATGTATCAAAGACTGTATGATGAAAGTGAGGGGTGCATGAATTTTTTCAAGTCCATGGGTCATCTTTTACTTCATTTTACCTACAAAGTATAGACTTTATAGTCAAACCTAGTCCCCCCCTCCCCATTTTAAATAGGGTATAAAACTAGTTTTAAGGTCTTATTACAGTGGTGAAAGTAGAAGTATCTTTTGAGTTGCTTTCTGGCTGAAAGAATCCCTCCATTGATAAATTCACTTTTTTGAATCTTGACTTTTGCAATTGTGGTTCACGACCTTCCTCTAGAAAGTCTCTGGATAGTTTATGAGTAACAATATCTGAAATGACTTAGTTATTTACTATTTGTTAAACACAAAAATGCTGCTGCACTGCTAATGCTTTAAGGTTGAAAAAATAAAAAAGCTAAATTCTTCCCTTTCCCTTTCCCCCAATTGATAGTGAAGTTTCTCCCCCACCTCATCCCTGCTTAAGTCTAAGAACCAAGAAAAAGTTGGGAGCACATGGACCAACATCTTTTTAATTCACCATTATACACACAGTACCTAGCATAGTAGGGTCACCATATTTATTTACTGGTTGCCTTAGAACCTTGAGTTTATTGTAGGGATTGGATCTTCCATGAATATTGGGATCCCAGTACTAATGTGTTCAGAAGATTCAAAGTTAGAGAGTTTCAGAATAAAATTCTGTTGTATACTTAGTTATTGATAATTTTATTCAGAAGAGAGGTCTTCTCCAAATAGTGTCATTTTATGACAGGTAGTTACTCAGAAGCAGTGCAGAGCGTGGACTCTAGAGACAGGATCTGGACTTGCTTCTAGGCTCTGGTATTTAGTAGTCCTGTGATCTTAGGTTCCCAATATAACATTTCTAAACCTTAGTTTCTTCTGTAGAATAGGGATAATAATGGTACCATCTTCATAGGGCTGTTGGGAGGACTAAATATGACAGAGCATTTATTTGGAACACAGTGAGGTCTCATACGGTGATACTGTCACTTATAGACTTTGTGCTAACATAGGTATGTTTCAAGCCCATTTGATAAACTTTAGGAAAATGAGGTATACATGATGTATGTGTTAACCTCTGAGAACTTAATGGTATTGGTAAACTAGAAATACTCAGATGCTATGCTTGTATACATTTTATAGTAATTCAAGCAAAGCCCTTTGCACTTTAGTGCTCAATTGCACGACATGTACCATAACTGTAGAATTAATAATTTGGTGTGGAAACATATTTTCTTGAAAAAAAAAAACCCTTCAGTTTTCAGGTATTATAGCAAAGTGATGTAGGATACAGAAGACATTTAAGTGGGTACTTTATTTAAACAATGGTATAAACGAATATGTCTTTTTTAGAGAAGAGGAAGATCATAGTTACATCTTTGATGCGTTTTTGCTCTTTGGAAATACTTTGTCTCTTA